>OX336376.1:0-502500 GCA_946902895.1 Fragum fragum | reverse complement strand
AAAGTAACAAATGGCTTTCAATTTTAAATTTCTAGCTGTAATGCTTTCAGACAAATCAAAGAAGGAGATAAGCTGACTTGGAAATAAAAATGACTTTTCAAAACTGTCTAACTGTAATGCCAATTAACACATTTCTTACTGTAATACTTTCAGACAATTCAAACAAGGAGAATACAGTGACTTGGAAATGAAAATGACTTTTCAAAACTTAGAAGAGAAACATAAATATTTCGCGTCCAGTCATTATAAAGTTAACGAGGTACAACTCGAATGGAACCGGAATATACCGGATAAATACGTTATCTGTCGATTGGTCCGATAATTGCCTTATTAGTAGTTTACATGACGTCTCAACTACGTCATTGGCATCCGCTAGCAATTCAGTAATTATCGAAATCATCGGCCTAACACTAATGAACACATCCGACAAATTCCGATGTTAATTGATTAGATTTAACATGAAGAAACAATATCTACCTGTTTTCATTCAATAAGGGACCAGAGTTTTCATGTTTTCGGGGAATCGACCAATCGCTGGCCCCGCCCACCTATTCCCTAGGCCGCGCCCACCTACTCCCTAGGCCCCGCCAGTTAACTCAGACAGGAAGTTCCTCTTCGATTTTTATCGTCGTTATTTTGCAAAGTTTACGGCCAGTATATATAGCATGTAACAAAAAAATAAAATAATAATGATTGGTTGGTGACCTAAACGTTCTAACTATAGCTTAAATTAGCTATAGTTACTACGTTTAAGTCGCCTAACCAACAATAAAGAATAACAAAAATGGCAGCCAAAGTTGGAGTGAAAAAGCTCAGGTCCGGTCTGAATAAATGATTTGATTGATCGGTTTATTCCATGATTGACTATCGCGATTTGCAAATTGTGTATATAATCTGACGGCGAAGACCGATTTCCGGCGACGGAGTTAAAAAAGATTAAACATTTATAGATTTTGAACGAAAATGCTTAAAATGCTTAATCCATTCCAACATGAAAAAAAAAGGGACTGGTTCAAATGCAAAGAAGATACGGACAAAAATTTCAATTTTAAATAATTTTGGATAGCTCTGCTTCTTGTTTTAAAACAAGGTTGAAAATGAAGAAATTTCTTGTAACAAGCAATTATTTCATTTTCTACCTTGTTTTCCTCAAGTCTTTTCCTTAACCCATACCAGACGGCAAAATTTTAGACTGGTCCAAATTGAACGTAGCTACAGACAACAATTTAAAGTTTATGAAATTTTAGATTTTTTCAACTTTTTTGATAGAAAACATTGTGTAAAATGAAGGAATTGCTTGTTACAAGCAATTTCTTCATTTTACACAATGTTTTCCCAAATGTTTTTTCCTGGGGGGCGTCCAAAAGCGTTATTGAGTGGGAATGGGTTAAAGGGCGTGAAAAAATGGGATATAAAGGGACTGATAGATGCTCTTTGGTAAAACCAACACGGTTGTCCATGGTATGTTTATTCACTTTTTACAAGACACATGGCATCGCTTTTCTATAATGATGCCGCAATCTTGAACTGGGCTTCCGAATGGATATGCACTTACCCTTTCCAGATTTGCAAATTTTAGACGTGACCAAATTCAAAGGTTATGCATACGAAAAATTAATGTGGGTTAAACTGAAAAATAACCACTCAGTAGGGCAGAAAATATTTTGGAAAAAGACGAAATTACTTTTTGCAAGCAAATTCTTTTTTTTTCTACAATGTTTTCTTAGCTATAAAATCATAGGGACGTAAAAAATCAGGGATTGAAAAGGAAAGGGTTAATGTCCACAAGTTGAGACACTCGTGACTATATTTTGAAACACCATGATTAGTTCCTCGATACAATTAATCTCAGACATGTGAAATAAATGATGAATTGTACTCGATGAACTTACATACATATATTTCTTCTGAGACATAAAACAGATTAAACTCTTCTCAAATTGAAAGGTAGACCGAATAAACGTACATGAAGGTTATCGTCGGTACGCGAACAAAATGTCGTAACTTCAGCTTTATTAAAGCTGTAGTAACGACATTTTGCTCGCACACCAATGTTATCATGGCATGGTGTAAACTGCACATTTATTACCGTACATGATATCAGACAGTGTTACAGTCGAACTTTTTATAGGAGAATCGACATTACCCATCTGGAAAACTGCAAATGTCGAACTGCCGAACTGAAAATCTGAAGAGACTTCCCGGCGATAAGAGTCTTTGATACGTAGCACAACTTATTCCAGGTGTTCTTTCTGAGAAATATTTAAAAGAATGAAATCAAGGAAACACAAACAAGCCCCCAACAGTAAGTAGGATGAAAATATTTAATTTGATGCTTTTTTTGATTTCACGAAATACATAACCTTTCATTAAGGTTGATAAAAAACGTGTACTTCTACTGACTTAGTTTTATGGTTATTGATAGCCCTACAATAAACGTGTTAAGTTTCAAGTAAATTTCGCTATAGATTTTGGAAATATTTAAGATGTTCTACAATTTACATGAAGCGTACAATAGCATTTTCCTTAACACGCCCTAAAAATGCGATTGGATACTTTTTGTCAAATGACCTTAGGAGTTCATATATGAAGTTTGATTACGTTTTGACCAAATTTGGTTATAGAGAATTATTCTGGACGAACGGACGAACAGGGTGGCGATTACGTACTCTTACCTTCATAATGTTTATAATGTTTGGTTTCTCTCGTTTACAAAAAGTATTTTTTATGTTAATTTTTACAGCGTAATACGTTACATATCGGGAGTTTGTTTACGCAAATCTTTTCTTCGAAATGACATCAGAAAAGTTCAAATTTCAAAACAAACAAATGCACAAGTGCGCCGTTTTCCAATGTCAAATTCCTCAAAAAATTAAAATCTTTTTATGACAATTTGAATTCAATATACTATACCCTTTCCTGGTTAATCCCTATTGTTTACGTCTTTGTGATTTTATAATATAGAAAAAAATGTAGAAAAAGAAGAAACTGCTTGTAACAAGCAATTTCTTATTTTTCCACAATATTTTCTACCCTAGATAATGTATATTTTTCCAAATTTAAGACAGTTTAAATTTTCGTCTGCAAAATTTTTGAATTTGGACAGGTCTAAAATTTTTCCAAGTAGGAGAGAGTTAAATACATGTAATATGTTACATAGGATTCTCTCTGTTTTACGTGAGTTAATTGTGGATACATTTATCCTATAGCTGTTTCTATTATCAAGAAACTCGTATACCCTTTTGAAATGCTATAAATTCATGAACTTGTTGAACCGTAATAGCAATATGGACTTGATTTTAAATGAGATGTTTATAGTATTTCACAAAATAGCCAGACGGTGCCTGAACGTCTAAAGGTCAAACAGTGACCACGCACTAGAAATACATACAGTGTACAAAGTAATATTATTCGTTGTTAGCAATTGGTCGGTCGAGATTGTCAATCAAAGAATCAATTGACCAATCAATTCATTCATAGAGACCTGAAGTCAAGATTCCAAGACATGAAGCCAACATTCATACATCTCATTCAAGCTGTAGTTACGACGTTCAGAGCGTAAATCAACAATTTGACTTTTTGGTTACATGTAACTGGCAGTAATTTTTGGCAAAACAAACGCCGTTTGATATCGAAGTGGAACTTCCTGTCGGAGTCAGTGGACAGGACCAGCGATCTGACAATTATTTAGTAAACCGAGATTTGCATGATTGTTATATACAAAGGGACGTAGCACTTGAAAACGTTAGTATCTGTCTTTTTGTCATATCATGGGCCAAATATAATTTTGCCATTAAACTCACTAAAACATCATGATATTTAGTAAATATAACACCTTTTTTATTCAAAAAGATTTTAAAAGAATCGTGGTAATCGATAAACCGAACAAAACAAAACAAACAAACAACACGCCTCCACACACATTGTCAACTGTTGAAAATAATGTTGAAGAAACCTCGACCGACATTCCGTCGACGTCACTTTATCTTACGGAGCATTTAATTGAAACCCACCCCCATATTACGACATGCAAGATCCCCTTGTTACCCTCATATGATTACAGAGCAATAAAACTGAAACTTTATTACTACAGCTCATTCGAGCTTCAGTTATCGTGGCTACGTCTAGGTCATCAACGAACGATTTTAGCTAGCAAATCGTCAGCTTTAATATTTTGATTTAACAGACAAACTTTTGAAGTCTATTCTGAGTTCAACGAGTGCCAACTGCCACTGGAGGCTTAACCACTGTATCCACGTCATAAAAAGTAGTTCTTGTGTATTTCAGGAATGTTGCAAACTCTTCCTGCAAGTTCTCCCTTAGTATCTTAGGCTGACTTGAGCACATTATGTTTGAAATGAGCTTTCTGATCAGAGTCTTCACAATGCGCTCTGCTTTGTATGGCCACATTAATTAACTTTATTCGGATTGTCGAGAACTTCTTCGAAAGCATGCTATCGAACTCATTGGCTAATTTAAACCATTCCCACACAGAAACAATTTGTCTGTTCGAATTGGAAAGAAGCTTCAGACAACAATTTCAAGTTTATGGAATTAAATAATTTAGTCATTTTGGATAGAAAACATTGTAGATAATGACGAAATTGCTTGATACAAGCAATTTCTTCATTTTCCACAATGTTTTCCAAACCTTTTCTTCCTTTTTGGGCATAAAAAGGAGGGATTTTGTGGTAATAGATCATCCTCGTTTATTTATCATAATAATATTAATAAAGGAAAATACTTTAAAAAAAATGCTTTGCTGGCTTATAGCACTTTCTGTACCTTGATTACTTTCTATTACATTCGACTGACCATTAATTTTTCAAAATAACCCCGTTTTATATCGGGAGCAAGCTATCCGTCAATTGTCGCTAGGTTAACGAAATATAGAGCTCAATCAAACTAGCTAGCCCAGAAACGTAATGTATAATAAAATTTCTACCTATAAAACTGTATTCTATTCGTGGTTTATTTGTATTTACAACCGTTTCTCATTAATTATTCCTAGTGATTAGTGAACACAACAAGATGTTCTTTAAATAACGCTTTTATAAACAGTCACTCTTCACCCGGTCATCTTTTACATGAGAGACACCGGCGGAGGGACAAACATCAACAACTAAAACAACAACAACAACAACAACCCCAAACAAAAAATTTAAAAAATCGTACGATCGTCTTCATATCATTTTCAGATAGATTGAGACTGGAAGAAATAAATCATTTGGTGGGATTTAGATTGCCGCAAACAAAAATTGTCGAGGAAAGTTAATTTAACTTTGTACATTGCATTTGAATTACACGGGATTCGAGTCTACGCGGATACGGCAACGCCGGCTAGCGCTGCAATGTCCGACGTCTTTAACCTCAGCGCTATCGAGACATCCCCATAATAACGAATGTTCAAATAACGGATATAAAGCTTCCAGACACTGAATTCTCTCAACTACGACAGTGACTCGTCTTTTTCAACTCTAGTGGAGAACTAATTTATTTGACTCTTACGTAAGAGTAAGAGAATTCAATATACTATAAATATAATTTCTAAAATAGAACCCTTATGCGAAGTGTGCTGCTTTATATGCGTTATTTGAACATTCTTCATTTTGGGGATGCCTCGGTAGCGCAGAGGTTAAAGACGTCGGACATTGCAGCTCTAGGCGGCGTTGCCGTATCCGCGTAGGTTCCAACCAGACGACATAATTTCGGACTCTTCAACTTTTAGAGATTGCAGACGAGAGTTTCGAGTGCATTGGAATTGAGTTAAGTAAGAGACAAATAGAACAGAAAACAATGTGGTTAATTGTCTCCTTTTGCCTCAGTATTTTTCATGACATTTTTTATGTGTGTCTAGATTCACGATTGCGTGATAATGGGTCATTCATCGATTCAGACGGACGTTTCAACAAGTCAAACTGACCATCCTCGCATCTTCCGCAACCCAAGAAAGTTCACAAGTACATGTATATCACTCGCACAAGCGGGTTTGGCTGGTTAAAGAAACATATAGACGGTGCCTGGTTGGTACAGTCCTACTTGTAATTTCTAGAGCAGATGATTTTAAGGACTTCGTGCAAGAAAATTACAGACTCGTTGGGGTGAACAAATTCCTCTATACTGATTTTAAAGCTCAACTAGTGAGGTTATAGATCAAGTGTTTAGAAAAGAAAATTGTGCTACTTATACATCCAATTGACCAGTCGCTAGCCCCGCCCACTCACTTCGTTGGTCACGCCCACCGACTCCAACAGGAAGTCCCGCTTCGAATTTTAACGGCGTTATTTAGAACTATTTATGGCGAGCAGCATGTAACAAAAAAGTAGAACAGTTGGTTGGCGACCTAAACGTCGTAACTACAGCTTGGGATGTCATGGGTTCGATCCCCGGCGGCGGCACATATTCTCTCAGACATTTGTCTCTCACCAATGGGTGGTAAACCTAATAGGGATAACAGCTGAAGGCTGGGAAAGGATGTAGTGGTAGTACTGGTTCGAGCAATACCAGGAATCCATTGTTAGGTGCTCGAGCCGCCGCTATGTGACTGAAATACTGCTAAAAGCGGCGTTAAACCCCATTCATTCAATCAATCAATCTTCTTGGTGACTGTTAGTATATATCAATTAGGCAATTGCACGTAAAACTGCGGTGGAACGAAATCAGTTCAAAAAACCAGGCAATTAACCGATTTGTTGATTTGGACGAATTTCGTGGTACATGTACTTATACGAAGAATCAAAGCACTGGACAAATTCACAACTGAATAAGACTCTGCATTAAAAAAATCGTTCCTAAGGAACTGAATGATGCCCTCTCGGGTCACACCGTGATTTCATGACAATACTTTTTTTTAAAGAAAACAGCACATATTTGTAATAGCTAATATCTGACGTATTTTAAGTATTCCAGACTGGTCCGATTTCAAAGAAGTTGGAGAAAATAGCTTGAATTTTTCTTTTTGTGTGTGTGTTTTTTTGTTTTTTTTGTTTTTTTTTTTATTTGTTTTGTTTTTGTCTTTTGAGATTGAAAACACTGTGGATGATGAAGAAATTCCTTGGAATAAGCAATTTCTTCATTGTCCACAGTGTTTTCTAAATCTTTTTTCTTGGTGCGTGATGAAGCATCATTGTGTGGGAACGGATTAATTTTTTGACAGAAAAAGCATTCTCATTGATAAATATTCGTGTTTATGTATATTTTTTTAAGATTAGTATGTAAACATCGGGGCACTACTCATTAAATTCTACCTTATGTGTTGTATTTGAGTTTTAAACTTTACCAAATACAGTTATGCAAAATGAATGTACAACAGGATTACTTTAACTTTCATGCAATTTAATTACGAAGTTATCTACATATAGTAAAAATAAAAAAATAGATTTAAGAGATGAAGAGAATATTTTTTGTTTTCATGGAGGTATGAACCGAAAAAACTAATCACACTGTATGAATACGCGAAGCGGATTCATACATTGTGTGATTAGTTTTTTCGGTTCATACCTCCATGAAAACAAAAAATATTCTCTTCATCTCTTATAATTTAATAGCATCGAGCGAGAAAAACATAAGCTGTACAAATTTTGATACCTTTTTGTATGGAACTATTTTATGCTGAAGAATACAAAATGGCTGCGTGCTCAAAATTTTGTTCATGGAGGTATGAATTAAATTTTTTGACCAATCAGATGCTCGTTTTTGATAGACGAAACTAACAATTAAATTATAAATAAATGAAAAAATAAGGGGACGGGAATTTATATCGGCCTAAACAACGCTTTCTTATGTCCAGTGATGCTATAAGCATATAATACTGACATTAGAAAACACAGACAGTGATTAGAATGTACGCTGATGTATAAATCATGCGGTATTTTACCACAAGTTTACAATAGGATTCGGGACCTCGAGCCATTGGCGTTCATGACGTCATTTATTCTGACCCGGGACGGTGCACATGTGACAAATAAAGGTACCCAGTTATTGTCCAATCGTGGCAACCAATCAGATAACCAGTCGACCAATGAAATCATTCATAGAGACGGGAATTTGACTTTCAATAGACTTTTATGCGAAGCATTTTTATTGGATTTGCGACTCAAAAGTAGTAACTGCAGCTTATTTAAGCTGTAATTTTAATTTTTAGGTCGTCAACCAACCGTTCAACGTTTTTTCTACGCGACACTAGCCATAAATTCAGCAAAATTAACGCCGTTAAATATCGAAGCGTAACTTCCTGTCAGATTTAATGGGAGGGACCAACGGAGACAGTGGGCGGAGCGGGCCAGCGACTAGTCAATTGAATGAATGCGTGTATTTTCAAAAGATGAAATACAATATATTGACCATGCTCAGTTAACTCATTCCCATATGTTAAAATTTTGGACTATTCCAAATTGAAAGGAGTTGCAGACGACAATTTTGAGTTGATGAAATCTGTAAAATCTTTGTCTTTTTGGGAAGAAAATGTTGTGGATAATGAAGAAATTGCTTGTGACAAGCAATTTCTTCATTTTCCACAATATTTTCCAAAGCTTTCATAATGAGGGGCGTTTAAAAGCGTCATTGTGTGGGAATGGGTTAAAAGGAACATCAGATAGACTTTTCTTTCTCTTCGAACGTCCCTGAAAGAAACTACAAAGAAGAATCAAAAGTCGTGTAGGACATTTTGACGTAGGCCAACTCTTTGCACATGAGGCACTGGTCACGTCCACTGACTCCGCTCGGCACGCCTAGTGAGTCCGCTTGGTACGCCCACTGACTCCGCTCGGCACGCCCATTGACTCCGCTTGGTACGCCCACTGACTCCGCTCGGCACGCCCATTGACTCCGCTTGGTACGCCCACTGACTCCGCTCGGCACGCCCACTGACTCCGCTTGGTACGCCCACTGACTCTGCTCGGCACGCCCACTGACTCCGCTCGGCACGCCCACTGACTCCGCTAGACACGCCCACTGAGTCCGCTTGCCTAGCCCATTAAGCTCTATCAGGAAGTTCGAATAAAATAGTAAAAGACGTAATATTCGAAATATTTGGTCAGTAACATGTAACAGAAAATAGAATGGCAAGTTGGCGACTTAAACGCCATAACTACAGCTCATTTAAGCTGTAGCTACGACGTTTAAGAAGCCAAACCCACAAAAAGTCTTCACATAAATGTCGACAAATCTTCGAGTTCAAAGTTCTCTTCCACTCTAAATGCATAATTTGATTGGTCTATTCATTTTTGGATCTACATCGCGATCCGTCTATTGAATGAGTAACTTATTTTGTACATTTCTAGGTATCGACCTATCGCTGGCCCTGTCCACTTACTCCTAAAGCCACGCCCACTGACTGCGGCAAAAAGTACTGCTTCGATTTTAACGGCGTTATTTTGCAAAATTCATAGCAAGTAGCATGTAACAAAATAATAATGTGGTTGGTTGGCGACCTAAACGTCGTTACTACTGATTGAATAAGCTGAAGTTACGACGTTTAAGTCGCAAAACCAACAAATAAACTAAACAAAAAATGGCGGCCAGTGTGGAGGTCAAAACTCGTTTCCGGTCAAAATGAATGATTTCATTGGTCGACTGGTTATTTGATTGATAGCCGCGATTTGTCAATCATTTTGTATATTTCTTGGAATTTAGGACGCAGTTTAAAGTAATTTCAAAACTATGAGGACAAATGTCCGAGCAATAAGTTGAACAGTCTATATTTTTAGACAATTATCCATGGACTCCTCTCGAGTTCCCCTCGTATTATCGCCGACGAGATACACGTTGTTGTTTTAGTGACACAATCAAGGTAACTGTATCTATTACCGTTTGTTGGACAGTTGAAAAGTAAAGAAATATTACACAATCTGGGGGAGTTTTATTCACATTTATCAAAACTTACAATTGGACATTTGCATTAAATGAGATAAATTATTTTACAGAGTACCCAAACACGACTGTTTTAAAACCGTGTCGATCTATGACCTGCTGTGGCACAGCCACGCTTAAACATTTACTCCTTGGTGACGAAGACAACGCGCCTTTGCTCGAATTCCGATATTGTTCCAACTTTTGTAAATGGGCTGTAATTCTAAGACTTTCAAAATCAACAAACAAGTTATTCGGCCCTGAATAATTCGGACACGATTTCGAGACCTTGACTGGTATTCTGTTTCGATAAAGATCGTTCTCTTTTTCGGGTAGATTTAACCGAACCTCTGTACCAGTCCCGGTTTTCTGATACACAACAGAGTTATGTAAAGTGTGATGTTTTTCTCGCTTTTTCAGTATATCGTTATAAATCGGTCTGGGTGGATAACAACCGTACTGTTCTGGTGGCACCAAGTCCTGGGAACAAACACAGCTCTTGTAATCAAGTTTTGGTCTTTGAGATGAAACCCCGGCAGGGAGCTCGGCTGTTATAATAGTCGTTGACACATTTCTTTCAGTTTTATTTCCTTTCAGATTAAAGGTAACCGTTCTTGGAGGGGTAGAATCGTCCAAATTGTAATTTTCTGCAACGATATTTGTTTCATTAAGATGTCTTTTTCCTGAATTAGTAGCGCTGACATTTCCCTTGTCATGTGAAATCGGTTTTAGGTCCCCAAACAGTTCGATAACTGGGATAAGCATTTTCGTTCCAAGAGTAGTTTCTGATAAAGATAGGTTTTCAAGCGATTTGTCTTTGGTTACCGTTAAAGGCACCGATAAATGATTACTGTCAATTATTTTAGTGCGGTCCTTCTTAGAGCTTTTATCAAGAGATGGATTTTCTAACTTGTCAATATGTTCCACTCTGAGAGATTCAATAGAACTATGGGTTTTAGATGAACGCTGTCTTTTGTCCTTTTTAGGGCACTCTTCTGTTTCATTTTCAGTCGACGTTACCGAAGATTCGCGTACAAACGTTACTCTCCTTCTCGCAGTACTTTTCTTTCTCTTTGTCTTTGATTTTTGAGTGCTGTCCGGAGTTTGTTGATTATGTTGAGATAACAGCATGCTAAATGGCTGAACAGCCGTTGCATCACATGACCAACGTGGTTTTTTATTCCTTGCCCATTTTTGGTAATACGTCGGCTTGACTCTTAGTTTTACGTCCAGATCAAAGTCGTCAAGCGTTTTTGTTGATCTTTCTAACGTCTCGAACTCACTCAATACAAAATCACGCCTTGTTAAAGAATGACGCTTTTCCGAAATCGACGGCAGTTCCAAAATGTCTTCGTTACTTCCGGTCACACTTCCGGTTTTATTTTCGGAACTGCTCTCAAAATTTGTGTAGGTACTTCCGCTTTCACCACAATCATAGCTACTGACACAATCTTCCTTTATTTGTTTTCTCCCGAAAAGAATGTTTCTTGGTTTAGGTACACGATCCAAGCTCGGTGGACTCACGGAGAAAAAACGAATGTTATGGTACTCCTCAAACATCGTGTAGATCTAACAGTAAACGGTATACCAATCATCAATCACACACAGAGATTGGATCGAAAATATCCTCAAGTTCGTGAAAAGGCGTGCTATGTTCCTGATTATATCACAAGTATAGCCTAAATAACCAATTCCAAGACAACACAATTTTAGACTAGTCCAAATTCAAGGACGTTGCAGACAATAATTTAAGTTGGTGTAATTCGAACAATTTTTGTCTTTATGGCAGAAACTATTGTTGATAATAAAGAAACTGCTTGTAACAAGCAATTTCTTCCCTTTTCTACAATGTTTTCTACAGGTTTTTTTATTAGGGGCGTAAAAAACGGGACTTTGTAGGAATTGGTTAGAATATAATCTAAATATCGTCACTACAATCCTGATAAAAAACAATTCAACGGGGGCAAAAAGTCTCAAAAAGAAATTTCATCAAGTAGAAGTTATCACATATTGATCACTACAATAAAATAACCATTTGTTACACGAATGACGTTAAATATCATAAAGGTGTATAAAATATTAACAGACTTTTGTACTAAATATCGTCAACGTTTATTTTCCTTTCAATCATTAATGAACACTTTCAAAACTAACAGAAGTAAACCATGTCTATCGATTCAAAACATATTTCTATTCATCTATCCAAAAAGTTTCCCAAGTCAGACTCCGTAATATTCTTTTTATCCACTGATATATCGGAAGAAGGAATGGAAAATTTCTATTGATAGGTAACATTTTAAAACTACCCACACGAGAAAGTTTCATTATAGTTCAATAATTAATGACCTATTTCCGTTTATTTATGTAAAAGTTACACGGACCTGCATAACGTTGTTCATAACATTCCATTTCAAATAAATATTGCATCAAATTATCCCGATGTGTCGCTATCCAAGAAAATCTCTAAACTCATTGCTCTCTGTCATTGCTATTTCGCGTGTATCACGAGTCCAAACGATCGATTATTAAAAACCCTTTCTCTCAGAAGTAATTCTTTGAGTGTCGTGAGACTTAAAAGTTCGATCAACATTCCGAGGGCTTAAGTAAACTTAAAGTATAGATGCACAAGCTATTGGTAAATGACCAAAGGTCAATCTTATCTATACTTGTATAGACAATATTGCTATTTGATTACTCAACCTAACTAGTACATCTATACATACATGTACCTTTATGTTGTTAGACAGTATAAGGTATACTTGTTTCGTTGACTCCTCGAGTTCCCCAAAATATTATATCGTCTTCGGTAAATCTAAATGTTGTAAAAACAGCCTACTAAAAAGTGTAATTACGACATCGCTCAAGGATGATACGCAATTGACCATTCTCGGCTGTCAATCAAATAATCAGTCGTCAAATGAAGTACATGTAATTCATTTAGATCAGAAATGAGATTTAACTACGCCATTTTTGTAAATTGTTTTTGGTTTGGTGACTTAAGCGTAGTAGGCACAGCTTAATCCAGCCGTAGTACGATGTTAGATCGCCAACCAACTGTTTCATACTACTGGTAATAAATTTTACAAAATAAAGCCGTATAAAATCGAAGCAGGACTTCCTGTCGGAGTCAGTGGGCGTGGCCAAAAGAGCCAATGGACGGTTCCAGCGATTGGTCCATTGACAATAATTTACAGATTTAAAGTCAAACAAACAAACAGCAAAACCACGGTTATATCATGATGAAGTAACGATGTCCTGGGATGTCAAGACAATTCAAACCAATTGAATTACATATTTATGATCAACCTCATGTAGTTTCAAGTGAAACAACTGAAAAAGTTGAATGAATACTCTTCTTGGCGCTTTAGCTACGCATAAATTGACTAGACCGCAAGATTCAAGGGGAGATATCTGTGGTAATGCGAAAGGGAACAATTTATGACAAGAGGACCATGATGGTTCTTAATCGCTCACCTTAATCGCTCACCTTTGGCATCTGCAAATTACAGTATTTTTTTGTATAAAAAAGACACAGTTTGGGCAAAATAAAAAAAAATAAAAATAAAAAAAAAAAAAAAAAAAATAAAGATTTTGGGCATAATACATAACCATTGAGTAATGCTATGAATGCATTTTGCTTTATAGTTTAATCAATTACCGTCCTCGAAGAAAATAGGTTTTTAAAAGTGTAAAGAAGGGAAGAACGTAGTAATTATGAGCAATTTCTCCAATTTTCAAAATGTTTTCTACCTACAAACTCCTTGCTTTTAAATTTCAATCAAACTTTAATTACCGTCTGCAACTTCTTTTAATGTGGACATGTGTTAAGAGGAGAGCATTTTACCAATCTTTGGGCCTCCGAGGAGGGGGCCATTTTGACCCAAATGTGTGTCATTTTAGCAACCTTGGTAGAGAATAATCTAGATGTATGGTAAACCAAATATAAATGCATTACAACTTATACATTTGGAGAGGAAGAACCTGCTATTATTGAGCGTTTTTCATAACTTTGGATGCCTTGTGGAAGGCCATTTTTGTCCACAGAGGTATAACGTCAAGAAACAGGTAGATAACAATGCTCTAGCCCCTATATTAAAGAATTTTCTATTTCAAATTAAGTGATTTATACAATTTTCGACCCCTAGAGCAGGGACGTTTTTTTTTTTATCCTAAGAGCATGCAACATAGTACAAAATTATTTAGTAAAGTCCTTCACCATATATTTCATAAGGAGAAGACTTTTGAAGTTGCTCTAATTGGGCGATTTTCCAAATTTAGGACCTCTTATACAGGGCCATATTTTATTCCAGGGCTATGAGTTTATCAAATATGTAGAGAACCATCTAGTTATGTTATATACCAAACAGTCAAGGCCTTGCACTATGTAGATTAGGAGAAGACTGTTAAACATGGACTTGACGAACTTTGGACACCCAGGAAAGGGGCGCTTTTTACATTACAGGCATAATTTGATTAAAATTGATAGATAATAGACAGGCTATGCTGCATTCTAAATATAAATGCCCTTGGCCTTAACCCTTTCCTGTTTAACCACTGATTTTTACGTCCCTGTGAATTTATTATTGAGAAAAAATTGTAGAAAAAGAAGAAATTGCTTGTAACATGCAATTTCTTCCTTTTCTACAATACATTCTTTCCTACTAGATGGTTATTTTTTCAAATTAAATCCACTTGAATTTTCGTCTGAAAAACCTTTGTATTTGAACAAGTCTAAAATTTTGAAAAACAGGAAAGGGTTAAAATGAAGATTTTACTTACTCAAATTTTGAGCTTTTCCTATTTTGGTCACCAGTTGCAGTCCATTTTTTATTGTAGGAGCAAATTTTGATGTGAAATAGTACAAACCCATCTAGTTATCATACCAAATATAAATGTCCTATGCCTTATAGTAGAAGTCTTTTGAACTTTCTTTTATTAAGTATTTTTTCTAAAGTTCATAACTCAGGGACGGGGTTATTTTTGACCCAAGGGATTAAATTTTTGAAACTTTGGCAGAGAAACCATGTGGTTAAAACTACATATGAAATATAAATGCCTTTGGCCTTGTAGTTTCTGAAACAACAACAACAAAAAAAAAACAATGATTTATTAAAATTTCCAATTTTCAAATGCCGCGGCAACCAGAGTTTACAAGGAATGAAATTCCTTTGACATTTTTGTAAAGCTCCACCCAACGAACATCCCTCCAAAGTTTCAGCTTTATTGGTTTACTGGTTTTGGAGGAGAAGATTTTTAAAGTTTTACTAAGATTTCCCATTTTCAAATGTCGCGGCAACCAGATTTTTTCGTCGAATAGAGTTATTTTACACCCTTTGTATAGCTTCATCCAAGGAACATCACTTCAAAGTTTCAGTTTGATTGGCCTACTGGTATTGGAGGAGAAGATTTTTAAAGAAACTGAGGACGGATGGACAGACGGACGGACGACGACTAATCACAATAGCTCACCTCGCACTTTGTGCTCAGGTGAGCTAAAAATGGGAAAGTCTTCGTCCTGGTCATTCTGCTCTGGCTAAGTAGAACGGAAACTGTCCGACTTTTGACGAGTTTGTGGATTTATAACCAAACCTGTACCAACTATGCAATGTTATACAATGTAATAATAATGATAATTATTTATTTTTTAGTTTCGTCTATGAAATACGAGAGTTCTTATTGGCCGAAAAAATTATTCTTACTTCTATGAACAAAATTTCTAGCACGCATCAATTTTGAATGTTTGCTCACAAAACTGTTCCATCTAAAATGTATCAACATTTGTAAAAATACTTGCATTTTTTCGCTTAATGTCATTAAATCATAACAACTGAAAAGAATTTTTTTTGTTTTCATGGGGGTATGAAACGAAAAAACTAATCACACAAATGCGCTTCGCGTATTCATACAATGTGATCAGATATTTCGTTTCATACCTCCATGAAAACAAAAAAATATTCTCTTTATCTCTTTCATAATAATTAAAGTAATTCTCATTGAAAAAACAATTATCTTGAATGACCCGTACTAAAATCGATCTAAGCCAAATATTTCTTATTCCGAAATGTCGGATGACCCCTTTTGAGCGACACGAAATGAGAAAGTGCATGCGAACGTTTGTTATTGGCCTACATTAGCTTAGTGTGTGTTACACCTTCTGTGGTTTCGTCCAATTTTCGACCTTGAATTTTCAGTTCGAACAGTTTGTGGTAAGATTTGCGGGTAACACAATCAAACAAACGCTTAACCCATTCCCACATGATAAAATTATAGACTGGTCCCAAATTGAAAGGAGTAGCAGAAGACAGTTAAAAGATTATGAAATTTTTAGATTTATCAACTTTATGGGGAGAAAACATTGTGTAAAATGAAGAAATTGCTTGTTACAAGCAATTTCTTCATTTTACACAATGTTCTCCAAAATGTTTTCCTTAAGGGGCGTTCAAAAACGTCACTGTGTGGAAATGGATCAAAAAGATGACATGAGGCGCAATATCATATATCATAATTTAAGACGTCGATTCTTTTCGTTTTTACGCATTTTTAAAGCCTAATAATTGTTTCAGGTTACATCAATTTCATCTTTGAATTGCAAAAACTTATTTAACATTTTGCACCTGATGTCAGTTTATTTATTCAACAGAATAACCGGGGTGTTTCCCTTTGTCGGAAATATACTTATCTCATTTAAATTATCTCTACGAAAACACTAGATTGTGTATCAAAAGGCTATTTTAGTGGATCTGATTTTTACCAATTTGGAAATATACCTTCATTTTATTCATTAGTTTTCTCAAGCTGTTGTTATGACATTTTTTTCATTTTGTTACATGTTACTGGCGATAAATTTTGCAAAATAACGTCATTTTACATCGAAGTGTAACTTTCTGTCGGGGTCAACGGGCGGGGCCATCGGAGTAAGTGGGCAAAGCCAGAGATTGGTCAATTGATTTGAAGTCGCGTTGTCAGATATAAGAATAAATGTTGCCCGAGTCGGGTTTCGAATCATCGTCCCCGAAATTGGAAGCCCAGCGCTTTACCGACTGAGCGTACAGAACTTCAAAAACAGCGAGAAAAGTAAGATCACTAACCAGCATTCAGAAAAAAAACCTTTCATAATCGAAAAGTTTTGATCCCGGTCTGACTGTGTAATCAAAGAAGCCTAAACAGAGTCGATACTTTAAGCCGCTCCTTCTTTTGGTGTGACGAGTCACAGATACTTTTCTACCCTGTCCGTTTATACTCCATTGAGATTTGTTTCCTGACGACATTACTGTATTTTTTTTTAAAGATTCCAAATAGAATCTGACTCATCATTGTATGACAGAAACGTTGTCTCGCTGTAACATGGCAGAAATCATAACGTAACTAATGCCTAACGAAACAGTTCCAACTCTCTACCAACAAATGTACCACAACAGAGTCGGTCTCTATGGCCGTAACGAGGTCAGTATGAATAAACTGGGTCAAGAACGAGCTTGTCACACCAGCAATATGACAAGAAAGATATACCGAGATAAACATTACTGACACTGTAATAAAACGAACTTCTAAATACTACCTCCCGCTGTGCACCGTTAAGTCGGCTCGTATCGCTCTAGCAAGTCCTAGTAACATTTCATCTCAAACGGAATATTTCGAAAGAAACCATGCCAACCATGCTTTAAAACTCATATTTGTTACGTGTTATTGACAACCTTTAACACCATTCCAACACATTTTTAGACTGGTCCAAATTAAAAGAAGCTACAGATGATAATTTCAAGGAAATGAAATTTCATTTTTTTCATGTTTTTGGATAGAAAACGTTTTGGATAATGAAGAAATTGCTTGTTACAAGCAATTTCTACATTATCCACAGTGTTTTCTAACGTGTTCTTCTTGAAGGTCATAAAAAGGAAGGGTTGTGTGGGCATGAGTTTAGGTCAATAGCTGTAGTTTCACCTAACATTTAGATGTTCACCATAACTTGTCAAGTGTTAGTATGCTATATACCCGACAAGAAAACAACGACAAGAGGACCATGATGGTCCTAAATCGCTCCCCTGAGTATGATGGTTCATGGCTTTATGATATAAACAAAATGGCAAAGCCCTCTGTCTAATTATTTTGAAGAAGATGTTTACAGATTTCTCTTTTAATCCTAGGTATATTGATAATCCCACCATATAGCACTAATTTCCTGAATATGGTAATGCTTTGAAGTATAGACATCAATTCATACCAAGTATAAAAGCTGTAAGCCTAATGCTTTAGGAGAAGAAGGTTTTCAAAGATATTCATTATTTATTCCTAACTAAAATTAGGGATTGCACAGAAAAGGGCTAATTTTTTAATTAATTTGGTAGAGGGTCAATGGCTGATGATATGTACCAAATATCAAAGCTCTAGGCTTTATGGTTTTGGGAGAAGAAGATTTTCAAAGATTTCCTTCTTTATTTCTATGTAAAATCAGGGATCACAAAGGAAAAGGGCTAAGATTCAGAATACTGTAATTCTTTGAAGTATTTTGGTAGAGGGGTCAACAGATGATGATGTGTAGCATATATCAAATCTGTAGGCCTTATAGTTTGGGAGAAGAAGATTTTCAAAGATTTCCTTCTTTATTTCTTTGTAAAATCAGGGATCGCCCAGAAGAGGGCTAATTTTCAGAGTATGATAATTCTTTGAAGTATTTTGGTAGAGGGTCAATACATGATGATTTGTACTAAATATCAAAGCTCTAGGCCTTATGGTTTGGGAGAAGAAGATTTTCAAAGATTACCCTCTTTATTTCTATGTAAAATCAGGGATCATAAAGAAAAGGGCTAAGATTTAGAATACGGTAATTCTTTGAAGTATTTTGGTAGAGGCTCAGGGTCAATAGGTGATGATGTATACCATATAGGCCTTATGGTTTGGGAGAAGAAGATTTTTAAAGATTTCCTCCTTTATTTCTATATAAAATCAGGGATCGCCCAGAAGAGGGCTAATTTACAGAATACGGTAGGTCTTTGAAGTATTTTGTTAGAGGGTCAATAGATGATGATTTGTACTAAAACTCAAAGCTCTAGGCCTTATTGCTTTGAAGAAGAAGATTTTTAAAGAGTTCCTTCTTTATTTCTATGTAAAATCAGGGATCATGAAGAAAAGGGCTAATTTTCAGAATACAGTAATTCTTTGAAGTATTTTGGTAGAGGGTCAATAGATGATGATGTATACCAAATATCAAAGCTGTAGGCCTTATGGTTTGGGAGAAGAAGATTTTTAAAGATTTCCTTCTATATTTCTATGTAAAGTCAGGGATCCCCCAGAAAAGGGCTAATTTTCAGAATACGGTAATTCTTTGGAGTATTTTGGTAGAGGGTCAATAGATGATGATATATACCAAACATCAAAGCTCTAGGCTTTACCGTTTGGGAGGAGAAGATTTTTTAAGTTTTTTCACTCCGTTGCCATGGCAACCAGAGTTCTTCATGGACTTCAATTCTTTGAAGTATTTTGAAAGAGCATGACCTAAGGATAATTTCTGTGAAGTTTTGAAATTCCATGTTTAGTTTAGGAGGAGATTTTTTCGTAAATGTGAACGGACGGACGGACAGACGGACGGACGGACGGACGACGGACGATGACCGATCACAATAGCTCCCCCAGAGCACTTCGTGCTCAGGGGAGCTAAAAACCGGGCCACCAGCTTTAAAACAACAACAACAACAACAACACAACAAACTTATATGTGTTCAAATATTCCCTACTTTCATGCCAGTCAGAATGAAATTGCGCCATAAAAACTAAGTTCATAATGAATTCTCTAATTAGTATAAAAAAGAAATAACCAAAAACTAATTTCCACTTTTTCTATTGTGACCAACAGAATCAAGTGAAAGAAATAAATTTATAATCATGTGTATTTATTAGAAATGAATTTCATTATTTTTGGGCAAAAAAGCAATCAAAAAAATAATTTAAGTAATACACTTCGCGTAAAAGTCTTAAAAAGTAGAGGTCACAAGGTTCATTTTTCTACAAAACTTTTTAAATTTTTGTGATATGCATTTCATAAAAGGGGTTGAATTTCTAAATTGATTCTAATACTCATATCTAAGACTTTAAAGCGTCGGTCTCTCAATCACGAGGTCCGGGTTTCGAGTTCCGGTTGCGGCAAGTACCCTTTCCGACATTTGTCTCCCACCAATGGTTGTATGTATAATCGTAAACCTAAGTGGGCTGAGCTGCTGGGGGCTCGGAAGGGTGTAGTGGTAGTGCTGGTGTGAGAAATACCAGGAATCCAATGGTAGGTGCTCCAGCCACCGCGATATGACTGAAATACTGTAAAAAATGACGTTAAACCCCATTCAGTTAATACAACTATTGATTGATTGATTGAATGGGGTTTAACGCCGCTTTTAACAGTATTTCGGTCATATCGCGGCGGCTGGAGCACCTTACAATGGATTCCTGGTAGTTCTCACACCAGCACTACCATCACATCCTTTCCTAGCCTCCAGTTGCTATCCCACTTAGGTTTACGATTATCCACCCATTGGTGAGTGACAAATGTTGGAAAGGATATGTGCCACCGCCGGGGATCGAACCCTTGACTCTCATGATTTGAAGATTAGGAGTCTGACGCGCTATCGACTGCGCTATGACGGCGGCACTCAATCAAACTAAGACTTTAAACATTCAGGTTTCTTTCATGTATTCAAATGGCCACCTAAAGGTAATTAATTGCAAGAAGAAAACTTGAAGAATTTATATACTCAATAGGCATGTTCTTCTATAAAATAATTTGAAGTTTCTGTGTTGTGCACGTAATAAATGAATAGAAATAGGCTTTGACATAGAGGCCTTACGTACGGTTTACATCTTGAAGCATTTTAACCCATTCCTACTTAATGACGCTTTTAGAAATCCCAAAAGAAAAAAGTTTTGGAAATCATTGTGGAAATGAAGAAATTGTTTGTCACAAGCAAGTTCTTCATTGTCCACAATATTTTCTACCCCAAGGTAAAAAAAATCCCAAAATTCGTAGGCTTTAAATTGTCGTCTCATCTTTACTTACTTAGACCAGTCTAAAATGTTTCCGTCTGGTAAAAATCAATGACTACCTATTTAATATACCTGGTTTTTTTAGCAATATTTGAATAATCTGCATCTCAAACATTCACTGGACTTGCCAATAAACCTTTTGACAGAATATCGAAATAAACTGTAGCAATCGCCTTTATTCAATGAATTTTGACTATTAACATGAAACGCTCACAATTCGTCGTTTGGCGTGCACAATGTTGTAACTAAAGCTTTATTCAAGTTTTAATGAGAAGTATAATGGACGACATACTAAATGAGATCGTAATAGATCACAGTTAGCAAAGATCATTAGAACTGAAAATCCATTCTGAAAGACAAGACATAGAGCCATGACAACAGCTCATGTAGTCATTCTATGATTTTCTCCTGCAGATTCTGTGCGCCCTCAGGTCAGGGTTACAATTCCTTTTGCGTCCATAACGTTATAAGAGGGCCTTTTGATTCCAAGTTAAAGGGTTGGGCCTTTCTGTTTCATAGAAAATGATTTTTAAAATGTTCACTATATGAGCCAATTTTAAACTTGTGACCCCGAAGATGGGCCATTCTTGAGCCTTGGGCCATAATTTATACAATCTTGATAGAGGTCCATCAGATGATGATGTATATCAAATATCAAAGCTTTACGCCCTTCTTGGTACGCCCACTGACTCCGCTCGGCACGCCCATTGACTCCGCTTGGTACGCCCACTGACTCCGCTCGGCACGCCCATTGACTCCGCTTGGTACGCCCACTGACTCCGCTCGGCACGCCCACTGACTCCGCTTGGTACGCCCACTGACTCTGCTCGGCACGCCCACTGACTCCGCTCGGCACGCCCACTGACTCCGCTAGACACGCCCACTGAGTCCGCTTGCCAAGCCCATTAAGCTCTATCAGGAAGTTCGAATAAAATAGTAAAAGACGTAATATTCGAAATATTTGGTCAGTAACATGTAACAGAAAATAGAATGGCAAGTTGGCGACTTAAACGCCATAACTACAGCTCATTTAAGCTGTAGCTACGACGTTTAAGAAGCCAAACCCACAAAAAGTCTTCACATAAATGTCGACAAATCTTCGAGTTCAAAGTTCTCTTCCACTCTAAATGCATAATTTGATTGGTCTATTCATTTTTGGATCTACATCGCGATCCGTCTATTGAATGAGTAACTTATTTTGTACATTTCTAGGTATCGACCTATCGCTGGCCCTGTCCACTTACTCCTAAAGCCACGCCCACTGACTGCGGCAAAAAGTACTGCTTCGATTTTAACGGCGTTATTTTGCAAAATTCATAGCAAGTAGCATGTAACAAAATAATAATGTGGTTGGTTGGCGACCTAAACGTCGTTACTACTGATTGAATAAGCTGAAGTTACGACGTTTAAGTCGCAAAACCAACAAATAAACTAAACAAAAAATGGCGGCCAGTGTGGAGGTCAAAACTCGTTTCCGGTCAAAATGAATGATTTCATTGGTCGACTGGTTATTTGATTGATAGCCGCGATTTGTCAATCATTTTGTATATTTCTTGGAATTTAGGACGCAGTTTAAAGTAATTTCAAAACTATGAGGACAAATGTCCGAGCAATAAGTTGAACAGTCTATATTTTTAGACAATTATCCATGGACTCCTCTCGAGTTCCCCTCGTATTATCGCCGACGAGATACACGTTGTTGTTTTAGTGACACAATCAAGGTAACTGTATCTATTACCGTTTGTTGGACAGTTGAAAAGTAAAGAAATATTACACAATCTGGGGGAGTTTTATTCACATTTATCAAAACTTACAATTGGACATTTGCATTAAATGAGATAAATTATTTTACAGAGTACCCAAACACGACTGTTTTAAAACCGTGTCGATCTATGACCTGCTGTGGCACAGCCACGCTTAAACATTTACTCCTTGGTGACGAAGACAACGCGCCTTTGCTCGAATTCCGATATTGTTCCAACTTTTGTAAATGGGCTGTAATTCTAAGACTTTCAAAATCAACAAACAAGTTATTCGGCCCTGAATAATTCGGACACGATTTCGAGACCTTGACTGGTATTCTGTTTCGATAAAGATCGTTCTCTTTTTCGGGTAGATTTAACCGAACCTCTGTACCAGTCCCGGTTTTCTGATACACAACAGAGTTATGTAAAGTGTGATGTTTTTCTCGCTTTTTCAGTATATCGTTATAAATCGGTCTGGGTGGATAACAACCGTACTGTTCTGGTGGCACCAAGTCCTGGGAACAAACACAGCTCTTGTAATCAAGTTTTGGTCTTTGAGATGAAACCCCGGCAGGGAGCTCGGCTGTTATAATAGTCGTTGACACATTTCTTTCAGTTTTATTTCCTTTCAGATTAAAGGTAACCGTTCTTGGAGGGGTAGAATCGTCCAAATTGTAATTTTCTGCAACGATATTTGTTTCATTAAGATGTCTTTTTCCTGAATTAGTAGCGCTGACATTTCCCTTGTCATGTGAAATCGGTTTTAGGTCCCCAAACAGTTCGATAACTGGGATAAGCATTTTCGTTCCAAGAGTAGTTTCTGATAAAGATAGGTTTTCAAGCGATTTGTCTTTGGTTACCGTTAAAGGCACCGATAAATGATTACTGTCAATTATTTTAGTGCGGTCCTTCTTAGAGCTTTTATCAAGAGATGGATTTTCTAACTTGTCAATATGTTCCACTCTGAGAGATTCAATAGAACTATGGGTTTTAGATGAACGCTGTCTTTTGTCCTTTTTAGGGCACTCTTCTGTTTCATTTTCAGTCGACGTTACCGAAGATTCGCGTACAAACGTTACTCTCCTTCTCGCAGTACTTTTCTTTCTCTTTGTCTTTGATTTTTGAGTGCTGTCCGGAGTTTGTTGATTATGTTGAGATAACAGCATGCTAAATGGCTGAACAGCCGTTGCATCACATGACCAACGTGGTTTTTTATTCCTTGCCCATTTTTGGTAATACGTCGGCTTGACTCTTAGTTTTACGTCCAGATCAAAGTCGTCAAGCGTTTTTGTTGATCTTTCTAACGTCTCGAACTCACTCAATACAAAATCACGCCTTGTTAAAGAATGACGCTTTTCCGAAATCGACGGCAGTTCCAAAATGTCTTCGTTACTTCCGGTCACACTTCCGGTTTTATTTTCGGAACTGCTCTCAAAATTTGTGTAGGTACTTCCGCTTTCACCACAATCATAGCTACTGACACAATCTTCCTTTATTTGTTTTCTCCCGAAAAGAATGTTTCTTGGTTTAGGTACACGATCCAAGCTCGGTGGACTCACGGAGAAAAAACGAATGTTATGGTACTCCTCAAACATCGTGTAGATCTAACAGTAAACGGTATACCAATCATCAATCACACACAGAGATTGGATCGAAAATATCCTCAAGTTCGTGAAAAGGCGTGCTATGTTCCTGATTATATCACAAGTATAGCCTAAATAACCAATTCCAAGACAACACAATTTTAGACTAGTCCAAATTCAAGGACGTTGCAGACAATAATTTAAGTTGGTGTAATTCGAACAATTTTTGTCTTTATGGCAGAAACTATTGTTGATAATAAAGAAACTGCTTGTAACAAGCAATTTCTTCCCTTTTCTACAATGTTTTCTACAGGTTTTTTTATTAGGGGCGTAAAAAACGGGACTTTGTAGGAATTGGTTAGAATATAATCTAAATATCGTCACTACAATCCTGATAAAAAACAATTCAACGGGGGCAAAAAGTCTCAAAAAGAAATTTCATCAAGTAGAAGTTATCACATATTGATCACTACAATAAAATAACCATTTGTTACACGAATGACGTTAAATATCATAAAGGTGTATAAAATATTAACAGACTTTTGTACTAAATATCGTCAACGTTTATTTTCCTTTCAATCATTAATGAACACTTTCAAAACTAACAGAAGTAAACCATGTCTATCGATTCAAAACATATTTCTATTCATCTATCCAAAAAGTTTCCCAAGTCAGACTCCGTAATATTCTTTTTATCCACTGATATATCGGAAGAAGGAATGGAAAATTTCTATTGATAGGTAACATTTTAAAACTACCCACACGAGAAAGTTTCATTATAGTTCAATAATTAATGACCTATTTCCGTTTATTTATGTAAAAGTTACACGGACCTGCATAACGTTGTTCATAACATTCCATTTCAAATAAATATTGCATCAAATTATCCCGATGTGTCGCTATCCAAGAAAATCTCTAAACTCATTGCTCTCTGTCATTGCTATTTCGCGTGTATCACGAGTCCAAACGATCGATTATTAAAAACCCTTTCTCTCAGAAGTAATTCTTTGAGTGTCGTGAGACTTAAAAGTTCGATCAACATTCCGAGGGCTTAAGTAAACTTAAAGTATAGATGCACAAGCTATTGGTAAATGACCAAAGGTCAATCTTATCTATACTTGTATAGACAATATTGCTATTTGATTACTCAACCTAACTAGTACATCTATACATACATGTACCTTTATGTTGTTAGACAGTATAAGGTATACTTGTTTCGTTGACTCCTCGAGTTCCCCAAAATATTATATCGTCTTCGGTAAATCTAAATGTTGTAAAAACAGCCTACTAAAAAGTGTAATTACGACATCGCTCAAGGATGATACGCAATTGACCATTCTCGGCTGTCAATCAAATAATCAGTCGTCAAATGAAGTACATGTAATTCATTTAGATCAGAAATGAGATTTAACTACGCCATTTTTGTAAATTGTTTTTGGTTTGGTGACTTAAGCGTAGTAGGCACAGCTTAATCCAGCCGTAGTACGATGTTAGATCGCCAACCAACTGTTTCATACTACTGGTAATAAATTTTACAAAATAAAGCCGTATAAAATCGAAGCAGGACTTCCTGTCGGAGTCAGTGGGCGTGGCCAAAAGAGCCAATGGACGGTTCCAGCGATTGGTCCATTGACAATAATTTACAGATTTAAAGTCAAACAAACAAACAGCAAAACCACGGTTATATCATGATGAAGTAACGATGTCCTGGGATGTCAAGACAATTCAAACCAATTGAATTACATATTTATGATCAACCTCATGTAGTTTCAAGTGAAACAACTGAAAAAGTTGAATGAATACTCTTCTTGGCGCTTTAGCTACGCATAAATTGACTAGACCGCAAGATTCAAGGGGAGATATCTGTGGTAATGCGAAAGGGAACAATTTATGACAAGAGGACCATGATGGTTCTTAATCGCTCACCTTAATCGCTCACCTTTGGCATCTGCAAATTACAGTATTTTTTTGTATAAAAAAGACACAGTTTGGGCAAAATAAAAAAAAATAAAAATAAAAAAAAAAAAAAAAAAAAAATAAAGATTTTGGGCATAATACATAACCATTGAGTAATGCTATACAATAAAGATGAATGCATTTTGCTTTATAGTTTAATCAATTACCGTCCTCGAAGAAAATAGGTTTTTAAAAGTGTAAAGAAGGGAAGAACGTAGTAATTATGAGCAATTTCTCCAATTTTCAAAATGTTTTCTACCCTACAAACTCCTTGCTTTTAAATTTCAATCAAACTTTAATTACCGTCTGCAACTTCTTTTAATGTGGACATGTGTTAAGAGGAGAGCATTTTACCAATCTTTGGGCCTCCGAGGAGGGGCCATTTTGACCCAAATGTGTGTCATTTTAGCAACCTTGGTAGAGAATAATCTAGATGTATGGTAAACCAAATATAAATGCATTACAACTTATACATTTGGAGAGGAAGAACCTGCTATTATTGAGCGTTTTTCATAACTTTGGATGCCTTGTGGAAGGCCATTTTTGTCCACAGAGGTATAACGTCAAGAAACAGGTAGATAACAATGCTCTAGCCCCTATATTAAAGAATTTTCTATTTCAAATTAAGTGATTTATACAATTTTCGACCCCTAGAGCAGGGACGTTTTTTTTTTATCCTAAGAGCATGCAACATAGTACAAAATTATTTAGTAAAGTCCTTCACCATATATTTCATAAGGAGAAGACTTTTGAAGTTGCTCTAATTGGGCGATTTTCCAAATTTAGGACCTCTTATACAGGGCCATATTTTATTCCAGGGCTATGAGTTTATCAAATATGGTAGAGAACCATCTAGTTATGTTATATACCAAACAGTCAAGGCCTTGCACTATGTAGATTAGGAGAAGACTGTTAAACATGGACTTGACGAACTTTGGACACCCAGGAAAGGGGCGCTTTTTACATTACAGGCATAATTTGATTAAAATTGATAGATAATAGACAGGCTATGCTGCATTCTAAATATAAATGCCCTTGGCCTTAACCCTTTCCTGTTTAACCACTGATTTTTACGTCCCTGTGAATTTATTATTGAGAAAAATTGTAGAAAAAGAAGAAATTGCTTGTAACATGCAATTTCTTCCTTTTCTACAATACATTCTTTCCTACTAGATGGTTATTTTTCAAATTAAATCCACTTGAATTTTCGTCTGAAAAACCTTTGTATTTGAACAAGTCTAAAATTTTGAAAAACAGGAAAGGGTTAAAATGAAGATTTTACTTACTCAAATTTTGAGCTTTTCCTATTTTGGTCACCAGTTGCAGTCCATTTTTTAATGTAGGAGCAAATTTTGATGTGAAATAGTACAAACCCATCTAGTTATCATACCAAATATAAATGTCCTATGCCTTATAGTAGAAGTCTTTTGAACTTTCTTTTATTAAGTATTTTTTCTAAAGTTCATAACTCAGGGACGGGGTTATTTTTGACCCAAGGGATTAAATTTTTGAAACTTTGGCAGAGAACCATGTGGTTAAACTACATATGAAATATAAATGCCTTTGGCCTTGTAGTTTCTGAAACAACAACAACAAAAAAAAAACAATGATTTATTAAAATTTCCAATTTTCAAATGCCGCGGCAACCAGAGTTTACAAGGAATGAAATTCCTTTGACATTTTTGTAAAGCTCCACCCAACGAACATCCCTCCAAAGTTTCAGCTTTATTGGTTTACTGGTTTTGGAGGAGAAGATTTTTAAAGTTTTACTAAGATTTCCCATTTTCAAATGTCGCGGCAACCAGATTTTTTCGTCGAATAGAGTTATTTTACACCCTTTGTATAGCTTCATCCAAGGAACATCACTTCAAAGTTTCAGTTTGATTGGCCTACTGGTATTGGAGGAGAAGATTTTTAAAGAAACTGAGGACGGATGGACAGACGGACGGACGACGACTAATCACAATAGCTCACCTCGCACTTTGTGCTCAGGTGAGCTAAAAATGGGAAAGTCTTCGTCCTGGTCATTCTGCTCTGGCTAAGTAGAACGGAAACTGTCCGACTTTTGACGAGTTTGTGGATTTATAACCAAACCTGTACCAACTATGCAATGTTATACAATGTAATAATAATGATAATTATTTATTTTTTAGTTTCGTCTATGAAATACGAGAGTTCTTATTGGCCGAAAAAATTATTCTTACTTCTATGAACAAAATTTCTAGCACGCATCAATTTTGAATGTTTGCTCACAAAACTGTTCCATCTAAAATGTATCAACATTTGTAAAAATACTTGCATTTTTTCGCTTAATGTCATTAAATCATAACAACTGAAAAGAATTTTTTTTGTTTTCATGGGGGTATGAAACGAAAAAACTAATCACACAAATGCGCTTCGCGTATTCATACAATGTGATCAGATATTTCGTTTCATACCTCCATGAAAACAAAAAAATATTCTCTTTATCTCTTTCATAATAATTAAAGTAATTCTCATTGAAAAACAATTATCTTGAATGACCCGTACTAAAATCGATCTAAGCCAAATATTTCTTATTCCGAAATGTCGGATGACCCCTTTTTGAGCGACACGAAATGAGAAAGTGCATGCGACGTTTGTTATTGGCCTACATTAGCTTAGTGTGTGTTACACCTTCTGTGGTTTCGTCCAATTTTCGACCTTGAATTTTCAGTTCGAACAGTTTGTGGTAAGATTTGCGGGTAACACAATCAAACAAACGCTTAACCCATTCCCACATGATAAAATTATAGACTGGTCCAAATTGAAAGGAGTAGCAGAAGACAGTTAAAAGATTATGAAATTTTAGATTTTATCAACTTTATGGGGAGAAAACATTGTGTAAAATGAAGAAATTGCTTGTTACAAGCAATTTCTTCATTTTACACAATGTTCTCCAAAATGTTTTCCTTAAGGGGCGTTCAAAAACGTCACTGTGTGGAAATGGATCAAAAAGATGACATGAGGCGCAATATCATATATCATAATTTAAGACGTCGATTCTTTTCGTTTTTACGCATTTTTTAAAGCCTAATAATTGTTTCAGGTTACATCAATTTCATCTTTGAATTGCAAAAACTTATTTAACATTTTTGCACCTGATGTCAGTTTATTTATTCAACGAATATCCGGGGTGTTTCCCTTTGTCGGAAATATACTTATCTCATTTAAATTATCTCTACGAAAACACTAGATTGTGTATCAAAAGGCTATTTTAGTGGATCTGATTTTTACCAATTTGAAATATACCTTCATTTATTCATTAGTTTTCTCAAGCTGTTGTTATGACATTTTTTTCATTTTTGTTACATGTTACTGGCGATAAATTTTGCAAAATAACGTCATTTTACATCGAAGTGTAACTTTCTGTCGGGGTCAACGGGCGGGGCCATCGGAGTAAGTGGGCAAAGCCAGAGATTGGTCAATTGATTTGAAGTCGCGTTGTCAGATATAAGAATAAATGTTGCCCGAGTCGGGTTTCGAATCATCGTCCCCGAAATTGGAAGCCCAGCGCTTTACCGACTGAGCGTACAGAACTTCAAAAACAGCGAGAAAAGTAAGATCACTAACCAGCATTCAGAAAAAAAACCTTTCATAATCGAAAAGTTTTGATCCCGGTCTGACTGTGTAATCAAAGAAGCCTAAACAGAGTCGATACTTTAAGCCGCTCCTTCTTTTGGTGTGACGAGTCACAGATACTTTCTACCCTGTCCGTTTATACTCCATTGAGATTTGTTTCCTGACGACATTACTGTATTTTTTTTTAAAGATTCCAAATAGAATCTGACTCATCATTGTATGACAGAAACGTTGTCTCGCTGTAACATGGCAGAAATCATAACGTAACTAATGCCTAACGAAACAGTTCCAACTCTCTACCAACAAATGTACCACAACAGAGTCGGTCTCTATGGCCGTAACGAGGTCAGTATGAATAAACTGGGTCAAGAACGAGCTTGTCACACCAGCAATATGACAAGAAAGATATACCGAGATAAACATTACTGACACTGTAATAAAACGAACTTCTAAATACTACCTCCCGCTGTGCACCGTTAAGTCGGCTCGTATCGCTCTAGCAAGTCCTAGTAACATTTCATCTCAAACGGAATATTTCGAAAGAAACCATGCCAACCATGCTTTAAAACTCATATTTGTTACGTGTTATTGACAACCTTTAACCCATTCCAACACATTTTTAGACTGGTCCAAATTAAAAGAAGCTACAGATGATAATTTCAAGGAAATGAAATTTCATTTTTTTCATGTTTTTGGATAGAAAACGTTTTGGATAATGAAGAAATTGCTTGTTACAAGCAATTTCTACATTATCCACAGTGTTTTCTAACGTGTTCTTCTTGAAGGTCATAAAAAGGAAGGGTTGTGTGGGCATGAGTTTAGGTCAATAGCTGTAGTTTCACCTAACATTTAGATGTTCACCATAACTTGTCAAGTGTTAGTATGCTATATACCCGACAAGAAAACAACGACAAGAGGACCATGATGGTCCTAAATCGCTCCCCTGAGTATGATGGTTCATGGCTTTATGATATAAACAAAATGGCAAAGCCCTCTGTCTAATTATTTTGAAGAAGATGTTTACAGATTTCTCTTTTAATCCTAGGTATATTGATAATCCCACCATATAGCACTAATTTCCTGAATATGGTAATGCTTTGAAGTATAGACATCAATTCATACCAAGTATAAAAGCTGTAAGCCTAATGCTTTAGGAGAAGAAGGTTTTCAAAGATATCATTATTTATTCCTAACTAAAATTAGGGATTGCACAGAAAAGGGCTAATTTTTTAATTAATTTGGTAGAGGGTCAATGGCTGATGATATGTACCAAATATCAAAGCTCTAGGCTTTATGGTTTGGGAGAAGAAGATTTTCAAAGATTTCCTTCTTTATTTCTATGTAAAATCAGGGATCACAAAGAAAAGGGCTAAGATTCAGAATACTGTAATTCTTTGAAGTATTTTGGTAGAGGGTCAACAGATGATGATGTGTAGCATATATCAAATCTGTAGGCCTTATAGTTTGGGAGAAGAAGATTTTCAAAGATTTCCTTCTTTATTTCTTTGTAAAATCAGGGATCGCCCAGAAGAGGGCTAATTTTCAGAGTATGATAATTCTTTGAAGTATTTTGGTAGAGGGTCAATACATGATGATTTGTACTAAATATCAAAGCTCTAGGCCTTATGGTTTGGGAGAAGAAGATTTTCAAAGATTACCCTCTTTATTTCTATGTAAAATCAGGGATCATAAAGAAAAGGGCTAAGATTTAGAATACGGTAATTCTTTGAAGTATTTTGGTAGAGGCTCAGGGTCAATAGGTGATGATGTATACCATATAGGCCTTATGGTTTGGGAGAAGAAGATTTTTAAAGATTTCCTCCTTTATTTCTATATAAAATCAGGGATCGCCCAGAAGAGGGCTAATTTACAGAATACGGTAGGTCTTTGAAGTATTTTGTTAGAGGGTCAATAGATGATGATTTGTACTAAAACTCAAAGCTCTAGGCCTTATTGCTTTGAAGAAGAAGATTTTTAAAGAGTTCCTTCTTTATTTCTATGTAAAATCAGGGATCATGAAGAAAAGGGCTAATTTTCAGAATACAGTAATTCTTTGAAGTATTTTGGTAGAGGGTCAATAGATGATGATGTATACCAAATATCAAAGCTGTAGGCCTTATGGTTTGGGAGAAGAAGATTTTTAAAGATTTCCTTCTATATTTCTATGTAAAGTCAGGGATCCCCCAGAAAAGGGCTAATTTTCAGAATACGGTAATTCTTTGGAGTATTTTGGTAGAGGGTCAATAGATGATGATATATACCAAACATCAAAGCTCTAGGCTTTACCGTTTGGGAGGAGAAGATTTTTTAAGTTTTTTCACTCCGTTGCCATGGCAACCAGAGTTCTTCATGGACTTCAATTCTTTGAAGTATTTTGAAAGAGCATGACCTAAGGATAATTTCTGTGAAGTTTTGAAATTCCATGTTTAGTTTAGGAGGAGATTTTTTCGTAAATGTGAACGGACGGACGGACAGACGGACGGACGGACGGACGACGGACGATGACCGATCACAATAGCTCCCCCAGAGCACTTCGTGCTCAGGGGAGCTAAAAACCGGGCCACCAGCTTTAAAACAACAACAACAACAACACAACAAACTTATATGTGTTCAAATATTCCCTACTTTCATGCCAGTCAGAATGAAATTGCGCCATAAAAACTAAGTTCATAATGAATTCTCTAATTAGTATAAAAAAGAAATAACCAAAAACTAATTTCCACTTTTTCTATTGTGACCAACAGAATCAAGTGAAAGAAATAAATTTATAATCATGTGTATTTATTAGAAATGAATTTCATTATTTTTGGGCAAAAAAGCAATCAAAAAAATAATTTAAGTAATACACTTCGCGTAAAAGTCTTAAAAAGTAGAGGTCACAAGGTTCATTTTTCTACAAAACTTTTTAAATTTTTGTGATATGCATTTCATAAAAGGGGTTGAATTTCTAAATTGATTCTAATACTCATATCTAAGACTTTAAAGCGTCGGTCTCTCAATCACGAGGTCCGGGTTTCGAGTTCCGGTTGCGGCAAGTACCCTTTCCGACATTTGTCTCCCACCAATGGTTGTATGTATAATCGTAAACCTAAGTGGGCTGAGCTGCTGGGGGCTCGGAAGGGTGTAGTGGTAGTGCTGGTGTGAGAAATACCAGGAATCCAATGGTAGGTGCTCCAGCCACCGCGATATGACTGAAATACTGTAAAAAATGACGTTAAACCCCATTCAGTTAATACAACTATTGATTGATTGATTGAATGGGGTTTAACGCCGCTTTTAACAGTATTTCGGTCATATCGCGGCGGCTGGAGCACCTTACAATGGATTCCTGGTAGTTCTCACACCAGCACTACCATCACATCCTTTCCTAGCCTCCAGTTGCTATCCCACTTAGGTTTACGATTATCCACCCATTGGTGAGTGACAAATGTTGGAAAGGATATGTGCCACCGCCGGGGATCGAACCCTTGACTCTCATGATTTGAAGATTAGGAGTCTGACGCGCTATCGACTGCGCTATGACGGCGGCACTCAATCAAACTAAGACTTTAAACATTCAGGTTTCTTTCATGTATTCAAATGGCCACCTAAAGGTAATTAATTGCAAGAAGAAAACTTGAAGAATTTATATACTCAATAGGCATGTTCTTCTATAAAATAATTTGAAGTTTCTGTGTTGTGCACGTAATAAATGAATAGAAATAGGCTTTGACATAGAGGCCTTACGTACGGTTTACATCTTGAAGCATTTTAACCCATTCCTACTTAATGACGCTTTTAGAAATCCCAAAAGAAAAAAGTTTTGGAAATCATTGTGGAAATGAAGAAATTGTTTGTCACAAGCAAGTTCTTCATTGTCCACAATATTTTCTACCCCAAGGTAAAAAAAATCCCAAAATTCGTAGGCTTTAAATTGTCGTCTCATCTTTACTTACTTAGACCAGTCTAAAATGTTTCCGTCTGGTAAAAATCAATGACTACCTATTTAATATAGCTGTTTTTTTTTTAGCAATATTTGAATAATCTGCATCTCAAACATTCACTGGACTTGCCAATAAACCTTTTGACAGAATATCGAAATAAACTGTAGCAATCGCCTTTATTCAATGAATTTTGACTATTAACATGAAACGCTCACAATTCGTCGTTTGGCGTGCACAATGTTGTAACTAAAGCTTTATTCAAGTTTTAATGAGAAGTATAATGGACGACATACTAAATGAGATCGTAATAGATCACAGTTAGCAAAGATCATTAGAACTGAAAATCCATTCTGAAAGACAAGACATAGAGCCATGACAACAGCTCATGTAGTCATTCTATGATTTTCTCCTGCAGATTCTGTGCGCCCTCAGGTCAGGGTTACAATTCCTTTTGCGTCCATAACGTTATAAGAGGGCCTTTTGATTCCAAGTTAAAGGGTTGGGCCTTTCTGTTTCATAGAAAATGATTTTTAAAATGTTCACTATATGAGCCAATTTTAAACTTGTGACCCCGAAGATGGGCCATTCTTGAGCCTTGGGCCATAATTTATACAATCTTGATAGAGGTCCATCAGATGATGATGTATATCAAATATCAAAGCTTTACGCCCTTCTGCTTGGGTGAAGAACATTTTTGAAGTTTTCGCTATATAAGCCTTGCGTAAAACTGGTGACGTCCAATTTTAACCTGTTGGGCCTTAATTCAAACAACTTGGTAGAGGTCTACTTGATGATGCCACATATATCAAGGTTGTTGTCACAATATTGGCTTAACCCCCTCCCCCCCCCCCCCCGCAAGGCGGCCATTTCTAGACAGATTTTTTTCTTGTACACACTTTCTAGTTCTTGCCCTAAGGACTCTCAATACCAAATGGAATCCAATTCATCTAATTTTGAACTTGTCCAAAATTTTGCCAAGACAAACATTTAGACCAAATTTTCAGTTATTTCAGCAAAATTCGTCGCTTCAAAGAGTATCTACAAGGTTATTTTTATGAATTTACCTTGTCACCCATTTTCGAAACAGTCCAAGATTTCATCACGCCAAACAATCTGGTCAGTTCAGGTCATTTTGGCACAAAAATGTGGCCTCCACCGTATTTTCATAAGTTATCGCAGAACTGACTTCGTGACCTTGCTGTTAACCTCGAGTGACCCCTAGTCCAAGATTTGGTCGAGACTAACATTCTGACCAGTTTTCGGGTTATTTGAGAACAAAGATTGGCCTCTAGAATGTTCGTGGTTTTCCTAAAAATTGACATTGTGACCTAGCTTTTGACCCCAAAGTGACCCAATTTCGAACTTGTGCAATACTTTATCAAGACAGACAATCTGGCCAATCTGCATGTTTATTGACCAAATACTGTGGCCCAAGAGTGTCTATAAGGTTTTTCTAAGAATTGGCTTTGTGAACTGTTTTTTTAACCCAACTGACCTAATTTGGAGATTATCCAAGATTTCACCAAAACAAATATCTGACAAATTTTCAGATTGACACAACCCAAATTACAAACTAGAGGCGCTTGAGCGCCTGATTCCCTCCACCGGCCTGAATTTAGTTATCATTCCTGAGGTATTTGGTTAAAAACCATCCTGTAGTTTGCAAGAATAAGATCCATTAGTTTCTGACAAGAAATTTTAAAAATTTTCACCATATATGGAAAATAGCCAGGCTCATTTAAGCCATGTTTTTCATCCAATCTTAATTCTTTGCACAAATCTGATAAAGGGCCACCCAATGAGCATTCCTGTAAAATGTGGTTGAAATCCATCCATTGGTTTCTGATGAGAAGATTTTAAAGGTTTCACCATATAAGGATTTAAGCCACGCCCATTTAAGCCATGTTTTTCATCCAATCGAAATTCTTTGAAGGAATCTGAAAAAGGGTCACCCAATGATCATTCCTGAAAAATTTGGTTGAAATCAATTGGTTTCTGAGAAGATTTTTAAAGGTTTCAACCATATATGGAAATTAGTCACTTCCAGTAAAGCCATGTTTTTCATCCTATCAAAATTCTTTGAAGGAATCTGATAAAGGGTCATCCAAGTATCATAACTGTGAAATTGGGATGAATTCTGTTCAGTTCTTTCTGAGGAGAAGATTATAAAGTAAAAGTTTACAGACAGATAGATGCACAACAGACACAACGCCATGACAATAGCTCGCTGGCTTTCAGCCAGTGGAGCTAAAACGGAGATTGTGACTATGTTAACCCTAAGAGACCAAATTTCCAACCTATTCAAGATTTTATCACAACAAACATTCTTACTGATTTTCAGATTGAATGGGAACAAATTGTGGCTTCTAGTAGCCTTCACGATTTTTCTAAGAAATGACCATGTGAGCTAGTTTTTGAACCCAAGTGACCCAATTTGAACTTGTTCAAGATTTCACAAAGACAGTCACTTCTACCAATTTTCATTTTGATTAAGCCAATGCTGTGTCTTCTAGAGCGCCTACAAGATAAATGTGAACAAAGGGCATCACACAACCACAAAACCTCACCTTGAGCATGTTGTGCTCAGGTCAGCTAACAGATTATTACAGGAAGAATGACATTTACATCAATAACAAAACAAAGTTATTTCCTACGATATCTGAAAGTATCTCTGCTGGCTGGTTCTTTTCTTATGCACATAATGTCTAACTCACCCAACACAATCCCTATTTTTTTCGCACCCCAAGAAAAAAAGCTTTGGAAAACCTTGTGGAAAATGAAGAGATTGCTTGTCATAAGCAATTTCCTCATTGTCAACAAGGTTTTCAGCCACATATGATAAATATTCTAAAGAAATCATCACCATAAAATCGAGGTCTGCAACTTCTTTGAATATGGACCAGTCTAAAGTTTTGTTGTGTTATAATGGGTGAAATGAATCCTTCCTATGTTTAACCAGCCTGACTAAGTTTTATCAGGATTGAGCTAAAACTATGGCTCTTTTATGGTAAACACTTAAATTGTTGACTGATGTCTTATGATGCTCGACCCAAATTCAGGGATCGCAAAGATCACCATGAGCTCAATATACTAATGTGGGCTAAAAATATGGTGAACCCGAGTAAGGGTGCATCACATGAACAAAGTAAGTAGAGATACACTAGGAGAAGTTATATACCATTTATTACCTAGATGCTACATAAAAATTGCAAGACATGAAAACTATCGGTAAATCCTCCAAAATAGTGATTCAGGCTTTTCCCTTGACTTTCAAAACAGGGGTCATTTGCCACATTATGACCCCTATCAAATAAGAAAAAGAAGGCTGTCTAAATATTTTGGGGGTCGTTTCTGAAAAATGGTGGTCCAAATTCAAAGAAGGAGAGGGTCAGGGAAAACCCTGGTGATTTCTGAAAATGACAGGTGACCTGTGAATATTTCCTTTAGTTATAATGATTCTGAAGTTGTTAATAAGTTTGTCCATTCAGGTATATATAGTCTTTTCCTCAGATGGTATATTTCTAAACACTTATTGAAACATTGAAAGTAGACATTGACTTTAATATCTTATAAAGAAACAGATTTACAAGAATTTCAATAAGACACTAGCTTTTTGATGATAAGGGATTACCAATTCTAAGAAAATCCAATACTGTGAATGTAAGCTGTCAAAAAGATTTTATGAAGTAAGTAGAATGCAACTTAACCCATTACAATATGACAAAACTTTAGACTGCCCCAAATTAACAGGAGTTGTAGACAATAATTGTAAGTTTATGATTTTTTTTTCTCCACTTTCTGTGTAGTAAACATTGTGAAAAATGAAGACATTTCTTCATTTTAAATAGTTTTGTCCAAATTAATTTTTTTCAAAGGTGTCAAAAGTGTCTTTGTATTGAGGTGGGATAAATATCACAGGTTCTTTACTATTTTGAAATTCAGGACAAAAATATAATGCTCAGAGAATATTCCCCTCCCCCCCCCCACCTCCAAGATAACATATGTAACACAGTTCTAACATAAATTTGCGAAGCCAAATTGCAAGAGCTAGTGTTCATTCTCTTTGCAAAGATTTGTCTAATATATTAGGTACATAGAATGTTCAACATTATCAGACAATTGGTTTCAATTACATCTTAAGCCTTTCTCACAAAACAGATTTTTAGTCCAAACTGAAAAGAAGTTACAGAAGACAATAACAAGTTGATGAATTTCAAAAATCTTTGGTTTTTTTTGGGCTGAAAACAATGTCGATGAATCGTGAAGAAACTGCTTGTAAGAAGCAACTCACATTTCAAAGTTGCATTGATTACCCTATTGAAGTGTGTAATGGCAGAACATTGGCCACACCAACTGATTCCATCGGCCATGTCTGCTGGCTCCTAAAGGAAGCCCCGCTTTGATATAAAACCATTTAACAATGTGATTTTGTATAATATAGAGCAATAATCATGTAACAAACAAAAGGGCAAATAGCCCTGGTGCACTCACCTGAGATAAAGGATCTTTTTCTCTCAACAGCCTAATTTTCAAGTTAAGGTAAGAATTATGATACAAGTGGGCCTGACCATACTTTATACATCTATAGGCTCTGTACCTGGGTATCCAAGAGTCTTAATGTTAAATTTCAAGGCTTTAAAGACTTATATGAAATGTGAAGAGCACTTTATCTTCCCCTCCAGATGCATAGGTAATGATTTTAGAAATAAGAAATCAATGAACTGATGCTTCATGCTAAATATCAAGGCTGAAGACCAACTAGGTTAGGAGGCCAAGTCTTTAAAGATTAAACTTTCACTGCCATGCAAACCAGAGTTCTTCCACTAAATTTGTATATTTTAAGCTATTGTGAAAGAGTTCCACTTAAGGAACACTTCTGCAAAATTTGTTTCAAATGATCGTGAGGAGATGTTGTTTAAAATCCTTCATTATTTCTATATAAACCCTACCCCACTTGGACTCCACCCCAGGGGACCCGACGGTAAAGATTTTAGCAATTTTTAAAGAAGTCAATAAGCTGATGTTTCATATAAATATCAAAGCTCTGCACCTTCTGGGTCAGGAGAAGAAATTTTTTTTAAAGATTATTTTGAAATTTCATTTTTGTTGCCATGGCAATCAGAGTTTTCAACAAATTTAGATTCTTTTAGATTTTTTAAAAGGGGTCCACCCAGGGAAAATTTCTGCCAAATTTGGTTGAAATTAACCAAGAGGTTCTGGAGGAGATTTTGTTTAAAGAAATTGTTGACAGACGACTGACAAATGGTGATCATAATAGCCCACGAGTGCTTCATGCTTAGGTGAGCTAAAGAGTAAAACGGTTAGTTGGTGACATAGTTGTTTTAACTATAACTTGAATAGGCTGTAGTTGCAATGCTTGAATTGCCAATTCAACACAAATGTTTCACATCAATGCAGTCCAAAGTTCAATTCAAAGTTCACTTCCAGTCTAAATGAATCAGTTGATTGGTCAATTGATACTTGATTGACAGCTGTGATTGGTCAATGAGGGACATTTTCGGATTATCTTCCTTGAATACTCTCCAGAAATACATTGGTCCCTATAAGTGTTTTACTGGGACTTTATCCTAGGTTTCTTTGCACTGTCTGGTCTTAAGATCAGTTGTATAATGCAAACTTTAGAGCTGAAAAATTTGTTTCATCTTGAAAATACGTTTCTTTGTTATTTCTGAACCATAAACTAACACCATCAAGAGATTGTATTTATAATAAAACTAGAAAAGGCAAATAAGAAATCGCAACTTCCCCGTACTGAACAAGGATAAAAACAAAGGTAATGAAGTGAAAGGACCAATGTACAATTTCCTCTGATTTAATGGTCACAGTACAAAGGGAAGATAACACAGGAATGTCCCTCACTATGTAAATGGTACAATGTAGATTGCAAAAAAGCAAAGTCTTGAACAAAAGTTGCACTGCTGAACTCCTTGTTGAGAACTTTCCATATGTGAAGTTTCAAGTTGATATCTAATATAATTTAACCCAATCCCATATCATTTTTTTACACCCTCATAAAAAGAAGCGTTCGAAAAATTGCAGAAACAAGAGGCCCATGAGGGCCTGAGACACTCTACTGGTTATCAAGTTTTCCGTTATAGAAATATGATATTTAAGGAAGTTAATTGCTTGAAGAAAAAAAAAATTAATCACAAATTGAACTTTATCCCCTTAATTATTTCGAGCTACAATCCTCAAGGCCTGTTTCATGACGGATAAAGTGTCTTTAAAGGATAATTCCTGTGAAATTTGGTTGAAAATGCACTGGTTTCTGAGAATAATCTGATAAAAAGTCTCCAAAGGATCATTCCTGTAAAATTTGATTGAAATAGATAAACTATTTTCTGAGAATTTTTTTTTTAAAGCTTTCAGCATATACGTAAATTAGTCCTGCCCATTAAAGCCATGTTTTCATCCAATAAAGATTTTTTGAAGAAATCTGATAAATGATTCCCTAAGGATCATTTCTGTGAAAATTTGGTTAAAATCATTGTACTGCCTTGTGAGAAGAAGTTTTTCAAAGCTTTCACCATACATGGAATTAGCTCTGCCCATTAAAGCCATGTTTTTCATCCAATCAAAATTCCTTGAAGAATTATTATACTGGGTCACCAACGGATCATTCCTATAAAATTCTATTTGTTACTTTCAGAGGAGAAGTTTTCTAAAGTAAACATTTACTGACGGATGGACATCATGCATGAATGATACCACGCCATGACAATAGCCCCATGGCTTTCATCCAGTGGAGCTAAAAGTCATATGTATCTCCCTCTTCGTACACAATTTGGGATGTGTTTCAGTATATTGATACTACAAGCACATTGGCAATGATATACACAAGTTATCTACCTTTTCCTTCATGAGGTGGGATATGTTTCAGTAGATTGTTACTATAGAAATATCATTACTCATACTATTTCCCTTTTCGTTCATGAGTTCGGATATGTTTTGGCAGGTTATTACTACAGGCACATCGGTAATCACAGTACGGACATTTAAATGGTTTCTCCCCGGTATGTGTTCTTTTATGTGTTTTAAGTAGACTCATTGTTATAAACGCCTTGCCACACTCCTCACATTTAAACTTCCTGTCGGAATGACGCTTTCGATGAGCCAACATATACCGTTTACTTGGATACACCTGACCACAGATATCACAAGGATATGGTTCAGAGTCGATGTAATATTCAGTGTGTTTGCACACTTTTATTTGTCCTTTAAATTCCTTTTGACAAATTTCACAGTTAGATGAAGTTTCCTTCTTATGAACGTTACGTAAATGCTCCATCAATGCCAAATCTGTTGATAAGGTTTTGCCACAAATTGGGCACTCCTCTGGAAAAAGTACTTTGTGTCCCGTTTGTTTTCTATGGTCAGCAAGTTCTAGGACTGAAATGGAAAAATAGCGAGTGAGTAGTATTACATAACCTAAACAAGAGGACCATGATGGTCCTATATCACTCTCCTGAGTCACAAGCAATTTCTCCATTATCCACAACATTTCTAGCCCAAAAGACAAAGATTGAAAAAAATCCATGATTTTGAAATTGCCGTCTGCAACTTCTTTGAATTTGGACTACTCTAAAATTTTGTCTTACGGGATTGGGATAAGCATATTTTGGCTGGTTTGGTGACTTGAATGTCATAACTACATATTTTTCAAGCTGTAGTTATAAAGTTTGGGTCACCAACCAAGAGTTTGCCTTCCACTTAATATCTCTGACTTCATATTTTACCAAAACAATGCCATTTATTAAATCAGTGAAACTGCCATATCAGAGGAAAGTGGGCAGCAACCATCGATTATATTTTAAGATCTTACAGCAGCCTATGCATGATATTTTCAACATGTTCACATGTATATAAAGTGCAGACAATGAGCAGCCAACCCCCCCTCCTCTTTGTGGAGCTCTGACAGAGTTAGGTATTTGTATATGTAAGGTTTCATCTTCTTTTAACCTTTTCCTGTTCAATCTCTGGTGTTTATGTCAATTTGATTTTATACTCGAGGAAACATTGAAGAAAAAAAAGAAATTGCTTGAAATAAACAAGCACTTTCTTCATATTTGGCAATGTTTTCTACTCTAATGATTGTTTATTTTTCAAATTAAATCCATTTTAAATTTTGGTCAGCAAAATCTTTTAAAAGACCTTTTCACACAAAGCGTCAGATGACTAAAAAGTCTGTTTCCTTTAGACGCTTTCAAAGAAAAACAACAACAAGAATCTGCCACTGCAGGAGGATTTACTTACAGTCTTGCTTTTCAAAAGCCTTACAATTACGTCCACTCATTTTAACTTCTTTTTTTGAGTTTTTACAATGAAAATTATTAGGCTAAATGATGTAGATAATATTGTTGGAAATGTAACATCTATTTGTTACATTATTTTTTTCTCCATTTTCCCAGTTATGTTCTTCAGAAGCATTAAAAGTACCCTACTTTATTGGCCTTAACGAATAAATGACGGGTGTTTTGTTTCATGATCTATTTTCACCTTAAACAATATGTTGTATGATAACCCGTTGTATTGTATGAGTTGAAACAAATGCCTGTAATGTATGCATCATGGAAAGGTCATTAACATGTTTGCATCTGGCAACCCAAGAATCACCAAAACTCATGTTCTTCGCCCCCAGAAATATAGAAGTTATGATAGTCTGTGCGAGGACAGATGAAATTAAAGATCAATATAGTATAGACATTGTATCGTCATTGGGTGACAAAAATGTCGTACTACATATCATCTCAATTAGTATTTACGACCTTTTGTTAGCCCATCGATGATATTCTGGTTATAATATGCATATTAGCCCCTTGATCTACTAGAAAGGCTAGATATTTCATTTATTAAAGCTCGCCTAGATATTTTAAAATGAAAGCCTACCTCTCAATATATCGTCCAGCAAAACAACGATTTTAAATCCGTCGAATGAAAATAAGTGTATTCACTTTATTTGATTGTTGAAAAATGCTTAAGAGATAAACACTGTGTCATACAACCTTGCTGATTGAAATGACGCCCAGCCACATCCTTCAGAAATGAGAGAGAGAGAGAGAGAGAGAGAGAGAGAGAGAGAGAGAGAGAGAGATAGAGAGAGAGAGAGATAGAGAGAGAGAGAGAGAGAGAGATTACATTGGTGGACACAAAGAGAGAAACAAATATACAGAACGCCCGATTTGTTTTTATTAATTTTCATAATGTTTCAGTTTAAACGCTTAAACTTAGTTACAAGGAAACTTTTTAAAGTAATTATTCACTTTGGTGAAAATTTTAGGAGACTGGTATCAACATGGCATATCTAAAGGAACATTTTATCTTTATCGCCCAAAATATGGTCAATAGTATTTAAATGCTTTAAAAATAAACATATAAATTTAGTCAATCATGTAAACCTCTTGTGATCAGGCCTACTGTGTAAAGGGCAGGGTTTGCCTACGATTGACACATATTCTCAAATTTAACCATTCAGTGTGCTGGAAAAATTCGGATTGCTTATATCTTTTGTGTAGTGTCGATAGTTGTAAATATAGAAAAAAAAAAACATTTGTTTTCTGACACAAATAACTTAGTCATTGAGAGTTTAACTGTTACTCTATATTTTTTCCTTTCTTGTGTGTGTATGTGTGTGTAAAAATGTTTTTAAAAAAAATCTTATTACATTGGAAAGAGAATTGTTATCGCCAAACTCGAGGTACATTATATTTCATATGGCCTAGATACCAGGCTGTTTTAAACTCAATTCAGTTACCAATACACGATAATATCATCAATTTTACTCGCTACAACTACTCTGCATATATCTGCTCGCAGGTAGGAACTTTTTTTTCAACTGAATTATGATTTTTAACCCTTGTTTTGCTCATTTAAATAGCGATTTTATATAGGAATATTTAGGGATAATTCATCGACTCCCCGCAACCGATCACGCGACTAAGTCTCGGGTAAACATCGCATTTAACAAGATTTAAATTGACACATGCACTGTGAGAGTGTGAAAAGGCCTATTTGAACAGGCCTTAAATTTTGCAAAACAAAAGGGGTTAACCGAATACCAGATGACAAAATTTTAGACTGATCCAAATCCAAATAAGTTGCTGACAATAATTTCTAGTCGATGAAAATGTTTAAATCTTTGTCTTTTGAGCTGGAAAACAGGGTGGATAATGAAGATATTGCATGTAACCTTTCAAAGCTTTTTTGACTTAGGGAGTCAAAATATTGGATTGTGTGGGAATGTATTAAAGTTTTGACCAATAACTTTGTGTATCATAGCAAGGAGGCTTGTTCTTTCATTGTAACAAAATAAGTACTAAAGAAACACGAGAACTGCAAGCAGATGCCTGTTTATTTGTTTGATAGTAGGTAAAACTTCAAAGTCTTAAATCAAAGGACTGAAAGTCCTGAGAGTGGTTTTGCTGGCTTATCAGAAACCGCGCTCAATAATGCCAGCATGTATCAGTTAGTAAGATGAGAAAGTAAATCGTACACCTAAGTGGGATGAGCAGCTGGAGGCTCGATAAGGATGAAGGGATAGTACTGGTGTGTTAACAACCAGGAATCCATGGTTAGGAGCTCCAGCTGCCCTGATATAACTGAAATACTATTAAAAGTTGCGTTAAACCCCAATCAACCAATCATGACCCTTTACGGTTTACCGAAATTGCTATTTTGATTTAATCACGTTTTCTTTATTATTATTTCATCAGTGCGTGAAAATTTGTGGTTGTGTGGTAAAAGGTTGAATAATAAAAGTTAAAGAAATCAAAGCTAACATTCAATTCTTTTTGTGTTGAGCATATTATTACTACAATTGAAGTACTACATTTCAATGATATTGTCGAATTCAAGGTAAAAGGTGTTTTATTCGGTGGGGTTCAATAGGCGCTTCAATTGCGCCTATAACAGGGTTGTAACTTGTAACATATACTGTGTATATGGGGTGTAAATTTGTACAGCCCTGCCAGGTCAAAACACTAACAGACTGAATTAGGAGTTTGTTTACATGTATTTGCTAACTGCACTGACCACTGACCTTCATTCTATCTTGATACGCGAGGAATTTATTTCTCTCATTTAGACAATTCATTAGACAATTTACCATTGATGTATAAAATTGAAGTTTTGATCCATTATCCTTGATATTCATGACTAAAAGGAGGCTGTTGGCATTCAGCAAGTAAGTTATTTTCTTCATCAGCCATGAAACAAGATGGAGGCAATTACATAGATCTTCACTTCAAGCTTATGAGCATGCGTGGAAATGTGAACACTTGTTTCAGGTTGATCGTTTTGAAATACCAGTTTTGTCCTACAAAACCGCTAAAAAGGACATAACTCTTTTTATAGAATTTAGAGTTATCCCCCTGTTGGTATAGATTACTCTTTTGACAGTGAACATATGTACTGTATTTATTCAAACAATTGCCCAGGCAATTAGTAAACTAGTGACCATCAACGAAGATGGGGTTGGACGATTATTAGACTTTGTTTTGGTGGGGCCATAAGTGATTATTAAAGGTATACAGTATGAATATGACCTAGGGATACAAAACAGTGGAGATTAAAAAAAAAATTTATATAGGGTGTATAAATGATCATTCAGTTGTGCATTGGAAATGGGGGATTAGAAATTTTTCGCTCTGTATCGTAGTTGCGATGAATTTTTAAATGTCTGCTAAGTTATTATACTTACAGGTCGGAAACATTGCTTTACAGGTATAGCATTGGTGATCGTCCCTATGCTCTGGATGATTCTTACTAATATGACATCGCATCTTTTTTCTCTTAACTTTCTTCTTGCAGTATTCACACGCAACTTTTTCTGAATTGTCTTCATTTTCTTCTTCAGAAACTTTAAGTTTGTCATCAGGTGTGTTAATATATGTCAAGTCTTCCTCACTTAAGCAAACAATACTTGGCTCTTCAATCAAATTCTTCTTCAAATTGTCTGTAACATCCTTGTATGTCAGCTTCATTATCGACTGATTACCAAGTGTCAGATTTTTAGAGGTAATTAGAAATTTAGATAAGTAGTCTACAAAGTTACGATTCATACTGGCTTCTACAATTTCTTTTAAGCGTTTTATGGTCATTTCAAGTAGTAGTTGGTCAGACTTGTAGGCTATGTTCAAAATATGTGACTTCCAATCGGTCAGTTTTGAGGATTCTTTAGCCTCTGTAACAGAATTTTTGCACCATTCTGCATAACCCTGGTCTTTCTCTAAAAGGAACAAACAACAGCTACGCAACATTAAACCTGACACAATTGGTCTTGCTACTTTATCACTCTGTAAATGATTTACAAATTCCTCAATTATTGGATCGTAATAAAAAAATTCTGTTTTTTTTGTACTTTTCTTTTGATCAATAGATTTTCGCTTCTTTGTTTTAGTCTCAATTATTCCTTGTGTTTTGACTGGTTGATTTATTTGCAGAAGAGAACTGAACACATTATTTTGTGAAGAAGTTTCTGTCTCAGATTCCATATGTAAAGAATTGGCAAGGCACCTTAATGATGCACTAGCACTATCAGAATTTTCCAGAGAAGAATGACAAAAATTACTTAGGCTATCCCTCATAATATCACTACTACTCAAACCCTCTATGGTCCCATCCTTTACAAGTTTTAGTCCATCTTTAGCACTAACGTCTTGGAGGAATTCGGAATCTGAACTAGAAGAAAAAGCACCTGAGACCATTTCTTTGTTACTGTGTGTTCTTTTGCTTGCATCACTCACAGTCTGAGCGTCATTACTAAACTGTTTCATAACATCTGAAATTATAATAGAGTCTGCAGTACTAGTACATAAATTTTCCACTGTTGGGGAATTTGAAGATTTACATAAGGCATGAAATTCCTTATCAGGTGTTTCAAGATAATTTTCAGTTACTTCAGTTTTAACGATGATGTGATCAAGGAAACGATTCTGGTCTATGTTTCTTTCATCAGCTGTAATTTCCCCTTTATCAAAGTCTGTCATCATCTCATCAATCTTTTCAACAACATTATCTGTTTTGTCAACATTGATAGGCATATTTTCTTCTTTGTTCAAGGCGGATTGATTAAACAATGTGACACTGTTTTCTTCCTCCTCACATTCCATATTGGGCATCATTTCATTATAGGCTGCTGTATTTTGATTTAATAGAGAACTCACAGAATCTGAATCCACTCCTCTTTTTCGAAGGGACCTCAAAATTTCAAGCTGTCTGACTGTCAAAACTGTAAAAGATAAGAAGTTTACTCATTTAGAGATCAATGGTGAGCCAAAATGTCCACTCATCCACAGGGTCCTCTTAAGTTTGTGATACCCAATATTAACCCGTTACCATATCATTCTGCATTTCAGGTGGTAGAAAAACTGTATTGATAACTTTCCCATAGTCTTTATTGTGCGCACAAAATTTGACCATCATCTGTTACCTTGACCCTACCTAGACAAACCTTTCATATAGTACACCTTGTATTGGAGAACAATTGCCCAGCTTATCCATTTCCCACAAACTGATGCTTTTTGACATCCCTCAAGAAAAGCAATTGGGAAAACATTGAAGAAATAAGGAAATAAGGAATATGAAGAAATTGCAACAAGCAATTCCTTAATTTTAACAATTTTTTCTCCCAAAGAAAATAAATATATTTCATATTTCAAAAAGTTTATATTAAAATTGTCATCTGCAACTCCTTTCAATTTTGACCAATCTAAATTTTTTCTTCTTGTAGTAGGTTAATTTGGAATGAATAAAATTTGTTGAAGATATTTTCTAAACAAAATCAAATAGACATACTAGTCTTACATACACTCTAACTTAAACATTTACCCACATAAACCGAACTGTCGTTGTACAACAAGTTCTTAGGGCAAAAGGGCTGAACAAAAATGACCAAAACTGAAATAAATCTGCCAAAATAGCTAATCTCAAGTGCACCGATAGTTGAAATTCCGGCTTTTAATTCCCAAAGATATAGTTGTATGAACAAATAAGAATTGTCTCCTTGCTAAAGATATTTGTAGCAGTGTCACTTTTTGTATGACTGGTCAGCTATCATTCTACCTAGTGTTCTGCTTGGATGGTTACCTTTGTTCCAGGTGATCGAACAATTCCCTTGTGATATTTGGGGAGCCCTCATTCAGTCAAAGGCTCTGGTCAAGCTGACATCCCTATTGTCTGATTTTGTATTTTTGGCGGGAAATTCAAGATTTCCTTGTAAGTAATCTTGGGATGAATTTTTCCCTTTCATAAGTTTTCTTTTATTTGAATTACATTGTACTTAGGTTGGATATCAGTACGATTGAATTGTTGAAATAATTCTGAATTGGATATCCCTCCTTGTGATCTTTTACTTTTCTTAACATGTTTTCTATCTTTTGCCAGATTACAATATTCATGTTTAACATTTCAGTAGTCACAGCTATGGTCACAGGACAAACCAGGTGTGTGGATGTTGGTTAAATATGCTAGATATTTGGAGTACCCAATTCCTAAAATTGGTAAGCTGTCTTATGTTGTTTGTACCCTTAACCCATACCCACACAACAAAATTTTAGACTCATCCAAATTGAAAGAAGTAGCAGACGACAATTTTAAGTTAATGGAATTTCAAAATTCTTTGTCTTTTAGTGTAGAAAACAATGTGGACAATGAAGGATTTGCTTGTTACAAGCAATATCTTTATTTTCCACAATGTTTTCAAAAACTTTTTTATTTAAGGGACGAAAAAAGGAGGGATTGTGTGGGAGCGGGTTAACTGTTATGATTCACAGTAAGTTTAATGTATGTAGTTATCAGTGGAAATGTTATTTTACCCAATAAAATGTAATAGATGTTGAAATGAGTCCGGTTAGAGTTAACTATTGGAGAAAGGTAAAATGTTCCTGATATACTTCGGATTTATTGTTGGTTAGGTATTGTAGTAAAAGGAGTAACAGTTGTTATCGACGTGGTAATCTTTTTTCACAATACTTCATTTCATTAAAGAGCAGCCGCGTTGAGTCTACAGGATTATGAATGTCAAGCCTGTTTTATCATTCTAGATTGTATTGAAAATTGTTCTTTTATTTGTATATTTAAGACTGTTGTTTGTAGATGTCCCATAATTAACCTTTGTCATGCTGACCCTGGAATATTCCGGTTTTTGGCAGGATGTGTAGACTAAGATCAGCCTGCACATAAGTGCAGTCTGATCTTAGCCTACACCACCTACTTGTACTTTTCCTGTCAGAGTTGTTTATGAAATTGATTTCTAAAAGAAATATCTATTTTTGAACAACAAATTCTATCAGTGCTTTCAGCCCTTTGATTTACATCAATTCAGTGAGGTAATTCATACAGCATGACAAGGGTTAAAGATGACAAACTATATATGTGTACTTAACTTCTAACCATCCGAGTTTGAACTCGCATTAAATAAACAGCTCAGCTTAAACCAAATGGTTATAAGCCCTGTTATATATTTTCAGCAGTAGCTGTAACTCAATGCAAACTCAGTTAAATGATTAACCGAATGCTGTTTAACTCCTCTTTTAACAGTATTTCAGTCATGTCATAGCAGCTAGAGCACCTAACCATGGATTCCTGGTTTTTCTCACATCAGTGCTATGATTACATCCTTTCCAAACCTCCAGCTGCTCATTCTATTTAGGTCTAGGATTATCCACCCATTTGTGGAAGACAAATGTCAGATAGGATATATGCTGTAACTGGAGATTGAAACCTGGACCTCATCGTTGAGATAATGTCTAATTGGATATCAAGCTGTAACTGGAGATTGAAACCTGGACCTCATTGTTGAGATAATGTCTAATTCAATATCAAGTAAAATTACATTTTTTTTAATTTCAACAAACAAATTCCTTTAACGCTTTCCTGTTCTAAAAGGTTTAGTCCTATCCAATTTGAAAGGTGTTGCACACAACAATTAAAAGTAAGTGTCATTTGAAAATTGCAAAAATAACCAACCCATATGGTAGGAAATATTGTGGGAAAAGAAGAAATTGCTTCTTTTCCAACAATATTTTTCAAAAGTTTAAATCACTAGGATGTAAAAACAAGGGAATGTACAGGAAAGTGTTAAGGGTAAAACTGTGATCAAATATCAAGGAATTATCTCATTATGAAAAGTGAAAGGATTGTCCAGAGGTTATCCTTTTTTTAAAACAAAAAATCCCACCAAAATTTTTTTTTGATGTCCTAAAGACAATTTTTTCTTATTTGAATGAAAAAATTCTATTTTGATAAGTCTAATTGTTAAAGCAATGATAAATAAAAGCATCCTTAAATTTCTTGAAAAAGTCTTTAGATTATCATTTGGCAGCTTCAACCAAGTTAACCAATTCCTGTTGTTTTTTTTTTTTTTTAAATTTTAGACTAGTCCAAATTAAAAGAGGGTGCAGACGACAATTAAATTTGGAATGAAACCACCTTGTGTGGTTGAAAATAATGTGGGAAAAGTAAAAAATGCTTGTTACAAGCATTATCTTTTCTTCCACAATGTTTCTAAAGTATAAATTCCAGGGGATGTAAAATCCCAGGTTGGTACAGGAAAGGGATAAAAACCTAAGCCTACAGAGTACTTAAGCTTTCTTCCTGGATAAAATTTTAAGAATCCCAATGAAAAGAATTCATCCGTAAGAGAGACTGCACAGGCTGACAAATGCAGAAAATTTTCCCTTGATGCAAATTTCAAAACATAGAAAATGGTCTAATAGTTAATTAAACATCAGAGTCACAATTACACCATACTCAGAACCAGGACTCATGCTAAATTTTCAAATAAGGAGTCAAATGACTCCTTGGCCACCAAATTGCATTTTTAAAGGGGTCAAAACAGCAAAAAAAGACAATAATGTGTACAAAATTGAAATTTCAAGTGTCAAAAGACCTTTTCTTGTATACAAATGTATGTTGCTTCACTCTTTTTAAACCTCTTAAATAGCTATGAATTACACAATTAATTTCTTCTAATTTTTCATATTTTTTCACTGGTACATCTGGGACGGAGATTATAAACAAAATTTTCGTACTCAACTAAGAATTTACTCAAAACTCGATCCGAAATAAAAGATGTATATTACCTTCAATTCTACGGCTATAGCAAGGACATTATATTAGTAAATTACCGGTATCATTTATAACACAAAATCTACAGTTGACATAGAAACACATCAATGCTTTAAACTTGAAATTCTCTATTGAGTACGAAAAAAGTTTTATAATCTCATGCCCAGATGCATCACTGAAAATTTACAGGCATCTTTCAAATAGAAACAATTCGACCCTTGAGAGAAATCTTTCAGGGTCAAAACAAAATTTTCGAGGGTCAATACTCCTCTGCCCTGAACTGGTATAATTATGTCTTGTTGGTCACTTTTTGACAGCACTGAAATGATACCTTCAGCTTTATATGTCCATTTGAACTGTTGAAATAGAAGTCTGATCATGCTCTCCTGCTGGTCTGTGATGTACATCAACACAGGTTGGAGATACTGTCCAAAATCAGCCATGTTGCTGAAATGATATAAATTAACTTATGAGTATTAACTTTTGAGACTGAATTGTGTTACGATTTGATTGCAAAATTATTTCAGGGTTTTCACTAGTACCCCAAAGTCAAGGGTCATTGACCCTTGAGCCAAAATTTTCAACAGTCAAAATTGAAATCCCAATTGTATCCCCTCGTAGTAATTTTGAAAAAAAAAATTGTAGATAAAAAAATAATTTTTAAATGTAAGTGATTTTTATCTTTTATTTTTTTGAGGGCAATGGTGCCTTAGAATTAACTCTGTCTAACGGAACATTTTGGTAGTCAAAGTCCAATATTGAGTTGGACTGTAAATTCTTTTTCTGTCATCATATACAATCATTTTCGGTTAAATCAAAAGATTAAAAATAGAGAAACACACAAAAAAGGCGGGTGTATGTGGAAAGTAAACAAAACCTTCTAGGTGCTTGACTCATGCTTGTGACAATCAATTTCTTCATTTTCCACAATGTTTTCTGAGGCTTTTTTTCCTAAGGGGCATCTAAAAGCACCACTGAGTGGGAATAGGTTAATTGAAGGTTAACAAAGTGTTGTGCAACTATGACCTGGAAGTCAACTTCAGAAAAGATTTCGAGACTGCAAAAAATTTATTTCACTAATGACGAGTTGAAGAAGGTGGGACACACATCAGGCACTTTTGAGAGTCCTAGATATTCATTCATTAGTCACAGACTAGCAAACCTGCATCGAATATTGATTGATTGAATGGGGTTGAACGCCGCTTTTAACAGTATTTCAGTCATATCGTGGTGGCTGGAGCACCTAACAATGGATTCCTGGTATTTATCACACCAGTACTACCACTACATCCTTTCCTATACTCCAGCTGCTATCGCACTTAGGTTTATGATTAACCACCCATTGGTGAGAGACAAATGTCTGAGAGAATATGTGCAGCCGCCGGGGATCGAACCCATGACAGCATCCATTATAAATCTCGCGATTGAGTTCGGATGATATATCGCCTCATAGTTGCGATATCGTAGCCCTCATTTTGGTAGTCTGCTGGCGAGGATTATCAGAAAGAGGGCTAAGATGTTGCAGCTAATCACTGCGCAAGATCACCCGACAGGACTGTATTAATTTTTCTCGACAAAATCTACATTTTTTTCAATATATGATAAAATATGATATTGCCTTACATCTCTATTATAAGTAAAATGAATATTCGTCGATCAAAAGGATCATGAAAGACATAAATGTTTGAGATAATCAGATAATAGGAAAATCATCAATGTTGTGGTTTGCTTGGTTGAAGCAACTGTAACTTAAATTCAATAAAAGTGTTCCGTATATATTTCAAATTTATCTAATCGAATAATCGAAAATAACAAAAACTTGATCAAGGAAAAGAAGAAAAAAACGACTCTGACAAAAAGGTCAGTGGAAATGATTCGGAGATAGGGAAAAGTCGAACCAAGAATAGAAAAAATAATCATCCAGCAAATACAGAGAACGCAAACATATAAAACAGCCTTCCAGTGTGAATTGGAGATAAAAATGCAAAAACAAAGTCAAAAACCATCGAACACTACAGTTATACAAAACACCAACAAAACCAGCAAGTTTTGATAAACATTCTTACAGAATTTACAGAAGCCCTCCCGACCAAACATAGAATTGATCAAATTTAATATAGAAGGAGTAAAAGGAAGTCTACCTTATCTCGAGAAGTGGTAGAAATTGAAAAATCTGCATCAAGGAACATTGGTTGTGGGAGAGAGTACATACAAATTACGGTATTCACATCAGTATACAGACTCTAAAAATCAAAGTTCCAACTGTCATGTCCCAAGAGGGAAAGGGGTGGGTGTCTGTATCATCCGTGGCCTAATTTCTTAATGAACAAAATAAAAACGGTTGAAACAGTTAGTGAAAGAATAAAAGCATTGGAAATCACCATAGGGAACCACCTTATTCTTATTTTTAATGTATACGTGCCATCTTAAAACTCTAACCATAAATATGAATATAAAGGAATGTGCAGACATATTGAAAACCTTCTTCTAAAGTATGTAAACGGTACCTAGGTATATACTTTGGGACTAAATGCTAGTCTCCATAAAACCAAAAATAACACTCGGGATAAAATACTGAAGAATCTGGTAAAAATACTCGGCTCTAAAATACCCTCAAATACTTGATTAAGTCAACATCACTACAACACAGTGGAATGGGAGATTCATATATCGATTATATCTTCACAAGCAAGAAAGATTTTATGTAAGAAACAAATACAAAACAGGAAAGGACCGAAAACACGTCTGCCCATTTTGTTGTATATACCCAATTTAATCTAGAATTTAATTCTAATCTAATTAGAGCCTCGCCCCAAAAGCAATCAAACAAAAGTAAAAATACCACCAATAAAAATAGCATTAATCTTCGGAAAGATATCTTTAAAAATGCTGTTAATGAGGTTAGACTGTATCAACAAAAACCAACCAAACCTTCACTTTCGATTCACAACTAACACCTCACCACAAATGGCGTCGTTACTTGTAACAGAAGCGACCCTGGATGTCAAAAGAGAAAATAAGCCCCTCTTTCTCGCCACGCTAGACGACCAAAATCATTTGTTGTCAGCCACAGCATCCTATCGGACAAACTCTACTGTCTGGAGACTAGCGAAAGGGATGTCCCAAGGCTTATCAGCCATAGGTAGGCAGAGAGGTCACTATATTAGCCCTTTTCAAATGAAGTATGGAGTCCGCAAATGTGACATGCTTTACAACAACTTATACACGCTATATATAAACGGATTACTAGTGAACTTAGAAGAAAATCAAATAGGATCATGTGTAGGCACTATGTTGGATGTCCAGCATAAGTCGATGACATTTCACTACCCTCTAACTGTTCAAATGAGTCTGCTGGTATGCTCGGTATCATTTTACCAATATTCACGTAATAATAGATCTTTACATTATCCACCCAGAACCAAAGAGCTGCAATCTGTAGAAACTAAGGATCCAATGCGGAAACGGAAAAGTGGTATCTAGGAAAAGAAAACATAACAGCGCAAAAAATGCTACCCATCTCGGATAAATTAGATTAAATGAAGGCAATCTAAACATTTCTTATAGAATCAAAATTGCAAGACGCACAAGCTACGCCCTGGGATAAACGAAATCAACCTTGAAATGGCGGTAAAAATCTATCAGGTCTATTTCATGCCAGAAGACAGAATCTGTTCAGCGCACTATCAGGAGACGTAGAAAAGGAAATGTTCCCAAAGATCCAGCAACACTTTGTGAACCAAACGTGCCCGAGGAATGGACCACAACGGGACTCCAATACAACAACCCCTTTCTGATCCATGGCAGTGGACCTGACTCACTAACTAGAATGCTAGTGTTTTACACAGAACAATCTGAGACACCTTTGCCGATCTTACACTTGGAATATGGACGGTACTCATCCTACAGCTTCAGGGATATTTCAACAAGTGTGTGTGATTCGCACACCATCGGGAGAGACTGCAGTGACATGTGTTTTCGCTGTCTTTTCAGGAAAATCACAAGACGTGTACGGGGAACTTTTCAGTGATGTAGTTTCCAAGAGTGAATAGTATGGTTTAGCCCAGATGTATTGAACGTATTTACAGACTTCGAGATGTCAGCAATAATAGGCAAACGTGCTGTGTTTGGACAGCACGTGACATATCGTGGGTACTTCTATCATCTGACTCAAAGCACCTGGCGAAAGATTCGAAAACTGTCCCTAGTCGTACGTTACAAGACTGAAATAAATGAAGAGGATGAAGTACGTGGTATGGCATTTCTACAGAACAATACACCTGGCGTCTTTGATAGACTTACAGAAAATTTCAACAAGAACTATGTCTCTGGAATCTTTCGTCAGATACAACAACCTGCTCCAGAAGTCCCTGCATTTCGAATCTGGTGCATTCCACCAATATCTCCAACCTAGCTCTGGAATATTCACGATGCAACAATTTAGAACGAACAACATTTGCGAGCTGGACAACCATCTCTCGGTTTGGGTGATCATCGACGGGTTCAGAAACGTTCAAGCCATTCAGACCTATTTGTTCCAGAATGCAAATGGACAGCCACGACGAAAAATAGTGAAGACTTTTACCAAATATTTACTGGAGAGACTTAGAATCTTGTGTCTAGATTACGATGAAATGGGGGGGGGGGGGGCTGGTAGAATTTTTACGTGGTGTCAGTAATTGACCAATCGCTGGCCACGCCCACTTACTCCTTTGGCCACGCCCACTGACTTAAATAGGAAGTCTTACTTCGATTTTTAAAGGCGTTATGTTGCAAAATGTGCGGCCAGTAGCATGGGAAAAAAAAAAAAAAAAAAAAGAGAGAAAATAGTTTGTTGGCGACTTAAACGTCGTAACTACAGCTTGACTACAATATAGCTACGACATTTAAAGCGCCAAACCAACAAAACGGTTTACAAAAATGACGGCCAATGTTGGAGCTCAAAACTCACTTCTGGCCTAAATCGGAATGATTTCATTGGTCGACTAAATATTTGATTGACAGCCGCGATTGGTCAGTTGTATCCGCCGTAAGTAAGGTTGGTCAAGTAGATGTTGCTTTTCGTGTATTTTTTCCTTTTCTAAGTATATAGCCTATAGATAGTTATATGTCTTATACAAAAAATGTACTTCAAAGTCTGGACTATGGGTAAGGGATTCGTCTCTCGGTTTCCAACTCATATCGTTGTGCTTACAGTTTAAATGTCTCTGCAACCTTCTCAATATACCCCATCCCCCGACCAGTTTAACAGTCTAAAATTTAGTTGTCTGGTAAAGGGTTAACAGCTTACAATGCTCTTATGTTTTACACGTATTAATATAAATACTTCTCATAAACTGTATCTGCATCCTTTTATAGTATGATTTTATTGACCTGACGGACCTCTATTTGCATAATTACGCGCTTGATATATTCTCATCGGTATTTCTCGTTTTATTCCGCAAGTCGATAATAACATTTGAATAATTGTTTAATGCTCGGATATATACTACTCAAAGTTGCTAAGCACCACTTATAAAATTGCGTATAATTTTTACCTCAGAAAGAGAGGTACGAAAATTTCTTTTGATTATGAAAATATTGTCATTTGGCAAAATGTTTGTGCTAAGAAGCGAAAGTGTTAGCAAACTATGGAAGCGGACCAATGGTTAAAATTTAGTAGGGGCAATAATTGCGGATAAAATTTATTTCACTAATGACGAGTTGAAGAAGGTGGGACACACATCAGGCACTTTTGAGAGTCCTAGATATTCATTCATTAGTCACAGACTAGCAAACCTGCATCGAATATTGATTGATTGAATGGGGTTGAACGCCGCTTTTAACAGTATTTCAGTCATATCGTGGTGGCTGGAGCACCTAACAATGGATTCCTGGTATTTATCACACCAGTACTACCACTACATCCTTTCCTATACTCCAGCTGCTATCGCACTTAGGTTTATGATTAACCACCCATTGGTGAGAGACAAATGTCTGAGAGAATATGTGCAGCCGCCGGGGATCGAACCCATGACAGCATCCATTATAAATCTCGCGATTGAGTTCGGATGATATATCGCCTCATAGTTGCGATATCGTAGCCCTCATTTTGGTAGTCTGCTGGCGAGGATTATCAGAAAGAGGGCTAAGATGTTGCAGCTAATCACTGCGCAAGATCACCCGACAGGACTGTATTAATTTTTCTCGACAAAATCTACATTTTTTTCAATATATGATAAAATATGATATTGCCTTACATCTCTATTATAAGTAAAATGAATATTCGTCGATCAAAAGGATCATGAAAGACATAAATGTTTGAGATAATCAGATAATAGGAAAATCATCATTTAGGTCTAAGGGAACTAATTCATTGCTCCCCCCTTCTGGCAGAAATCTTTAGGGAAACTCCGGTTGATAGTAGGAATATATCAAGGTGACCTGTGATTGGACAATAATACCCGATGACAAAATAAATATTTTTTTCTGACTATTTATACACTGTTTTAATATTTCAAGCGGAAAAATAATGGATTTAAATATTTTTTTTACTGAAAAAGCCAGTTTTAAAAATGGGTATAATTTTTGGAAAACCCGGAAAAAATAGCTGTCCGGTGAGGGTCATCTCAAAAATGGGGTAAAAAGTCATAGAGAAAAGGGATCATGCCATATTAAAATTTGTTTATATGGATGTATGAATGATTGTTCTTCAATTTGAGGTCGGTCTGATCATTGTTGCTTACTCATGGACTGAGCTATAAGCCAAAACGCTATAATGGTCGCCTATGGAAAATGAATTAGTTCCCTTAGACCTAAATGTAGAGCAGTAATATACATGTATTGTCGTTACACTTCATGACCTCTGTCAAGATGTTATATCCGGTCCCGACATTCAATCCAGGCGATGCGTACAAATAAGTGAAATGAAATGAAATTTTCGATTATATGTCAAGGAAAAAGGGACAATTCAGCAGAATATGATTTGAAACCAATATGGAAAAACAGCCTAATACCTGATATTCCGGTGTCTTTTACCACAAAGTTTCGAGCGGAATATTGATTTAGGTACCTATTTACTTAATATTTGAAAAAGAAATAGTTTATTCACCCAGAATAACGATAAAACGGCGAAGAATTACCGATGGGTACCTTTAGAATGCTGTATATCATGTGCGCTGTACCGAAATAGGGCCATTTTGCTTAACAAGAGTAAGGGAAAGAAAAGGGTTATATTCCCGGAGCAAAGAAGCTGAACTAAATTTATTTGTCAACAGACGTGCACATTACAGTTGGCTATAATTTTATGCCATTTTAAAGAAAATATTTTCATAAATGGTGTCAGTTAAACTTGAAATTTAATTTTTTAAAAATTAAAATCTTTGGGTGTTTTGGGTTAAATTTGTATAAAATCTTTGAAATTATGCAATATTTCATATAATGACGTATTTTGAAAGAAACGTGACATTTCGCGGCGACGATCTAGCACGCTATTTGCGCAGTAAGTACAAACCTGAACAGTTTAAACGGATTTCAAGAGCTATTTTAGGAAACAATAGAAACGTTTTTTACTTACCAGAGTTAAGGGAAAGCTTATCTTTTTATGACTATGGTACTGATCACAATAGAATTTTCTATCAGAGTGTATTTAGCATAAATGTTCATTAACATAATGAAATTAAGCTTTTTTTCGTGAAAAAAGACAATTGGATACGGGAAAAGTCACGAAAAATGCATTTTTTTTTTCTAAAGATAAGGGTTTTCTCATTAAAATTTCAACAAAATTCAAAGTTCCTTATGGATTTTGAGTGAAATTCGTCAGATCCAGAAAGATTGAGACAGACCAGCTGAAAAAATAGCGAATTTGAATGGTTTCAACGGAAAATTAGCTTTCATTTGCCTGAACTACAGGGTTCTACTTTTCCCTACCTGTGTAATGGGAAACTACTGATTACGCAATAATATGCAACCAAACACGCTAATTTTTTGTCTAGAAGAATGCAATCTTCCTATGACTTGTGTTACAGTTGAATTGAGAAAATTGGACGGTAAAACAGTTCATTTGATATCAACGAAATCGATAAATAACAGAATTTTAGCAGTGAGAAGGGTCATGTGTATATAAGATTAATTAAGATTGCGTAATATTCTTTTGTACTCGTAAAAATAGGTTTAACCTCTCTAGGAGGTGATGTTGAAGAAAAGCTATCATAAAAACAATGTCCAAGATAATATCATGGGCTTATTTTTTTCGATTGAAAACCTTGGATTTTTTGAAGCACAAATTTCAAATTTGTCGAATATTCCATATGAAAATTACTGACAAGGTAAAGGGAACGCTCAATTTCTTGTTATGTATTGATCAAAAGAGCTCGAAATTTTTAAGACTTGTCAAAAATACATATTTGTACACGATATTGCTTGAAAAGTGTGAATAAACAAAATAAAATATTTGCTAAATGTAGAGCAGTAATATACATGTATTGTCGTTACACTTCATGACCTCTGTCAAGATGTTATATCCGGTCCCGACATTCAATCCAGGCGATGCGTACAAATAAGTGAAATGAAATGAAATTTTCGATTATATGTCAAGGAAAAAGGGACAATTCAGCAGAATATGATTTGAAACCAATATGGAAAAACAGCCTAATACCTGATATTCCGGTGTCTTTTACCACAAAGTTTCGAGCGGAATATTGATTTAGGTACCTATTTACTTGATATTTGAAAAAGAAATAGTTTATTCACCCAGAATAACGATAAAACGGCGAAGAATTACCGATGGGTACCTTTAGAATGCTGTATATCATGTGCGCTGTACCGAAATAGGGCCATTTTGCTTAACAAGAGTAAGGGAAAGAAAAGGGTTATATTCCCGGAGCAAAGAAGCTGAACTAAATTTATTTGTCAACAGACGTGCACATTACAGTTGGCTATAATTTTATGCCATTTTAAAGAAAATATTTTCATAAATGGTGTCAGTTAAACTTGAAATTTAATTTTTTAAAAATTAAAATCTTTGGGTGTTTTGGGTTAAATTTGTATAAAATCTTTGAAATTATGCAATATTTCATATAATGACGTATTTTGAAAGAAACGTGACATTTCGCGGCGACGATCTAGCACGCTATTTGCGCAGTAAGTACAAACCTGAACAGTTTAAACGGATTTCAAGAGCTATTTTAGGAAACAATAGAAACGTTTTTTACTTACCAGAGTTAAGGGAAAGCTTATCTTTTTATGACTATGGTACTGATCACAATAGAATTTTCTATCAGAGTGTATTTAGCATAAATGTTCATTAACATAATGAAATTAAGCTTTTTTTCGTGAAAAAAGACAATTGGATACGGGAAAAGTCACGAAAAATGCATTTTTTTTTTCTAAAGATAAGGGTTTTCTCATTAAAATTTCAACAAAATTCAAAGTTCCTTATGGATTTTGAGTGAAATTCGTCAGATCCAGAAAGATTGAGACAGACCAGCTGAAAAAATAGCGAATTTGAATGGTTTCAACGGAAAATTAGCTTTCATTTGCCTGAACTACAGGGTTCTACTTTTCCCTACCTGTGTAATGGGAAACTACTGATTACGCAATAATATGCAACCAAACACGCTAATTTTTTGTCTAGAAGAATGCAATCTTCCTATGACTTGTGTTACAGTTGAATTGAGAAAATTGGACGGTAAAACAGTTCATTTGATATCAACGAAATCGATAAATAACAGAATTTTAGCAGTGAGAAGGGTCATGTGTATATAAGATTAATTAAGATTGCGTAATATTCTTTTGTACTCGTAAAAATAGGTTTAACCTCTCTAGGAGGTGATGTTGAAGAAAAGCTATCATAAAAACAATGTCCAAGATAATATCATGGGCTTATTTTTTTCGATTGAAAACCTTGGATTTTTTGAAGCACAAATTTCAAATTTGTCGAATATTCCATATGAAAATTACTGACAAGGTAAAGGGAACGCTCAATTTCTTGTTATGTATTGATCAAAAGAGCTCGAAATTTTTAAGACTTGTCAAAAATACATATTTGTACACGATATTGCTTGAAAAGTGTGAATAAACAAAATAAAATATTTGCTTTAGGTCTAAGGGAACTAATTCATTGCTCCCCCCTTCTGGCAGAAATCTTTAGGGAAACTCCGGTTGATAGTAGGAATAGATCAAGGTGACCTGTGATTGGACAATAATACCTGATGACAAAATAAATATTTTTTTCTGACTATTTATACACTGTTTTAATATTTCAAGCGGAAAAATAATGGATTTAAATATTTTTTTTACTGAAAAAGCCAGTTTTAAAAATGGGTATAATTTTTGGAAAACCCGGAAAAAATAGCTGTCCGGTGAGGGTCATCTCAAAAATGGGGTAAAAAGTCATAGAGAAAAGGGATCATGCCATATTAAAATTTGTTTATATGGATGTATGAATGATTGTTCTTCAATTTGAGGTCGGTCTGATCATTGTTGCTTACTCATGGACTGAGCTATAAGCCAAAACGCTATAATGGTCGCCTATGGAAAATGAATTAGTTCCCTTAGACCTAAATGTAGAGCAGTAATATACATGTATTGTCGTTACACTTCATGACCTCTGTCAAGATGTTATATCCGGTCCCGACATTCAATCCAGGCGATGCGTACAAATAAGTGAAATGAAATGAAATTTTCGATTATATGTCAAGGAAAAAGGGACAATTCAGCAGAATATGATTTGAAACCAATATGGAAAAACAGCCTAATACCTGATATTCCGGTGTCTTTTACCACAAAGTTTCGAGCGGAATATTGATTTAGGTACCTATTTACTTAATATTTGAAAAAGAAATAGTTTATTCACCCAGAATAACGATAAAACGGCGAAGAATTACCGATGGGTACCTTTAGAATGCTGTATATCATGTGCGCTGTACCGAAATAGGGCCATTTTGCTTAACAAGAGTAAGGGAAAGAAAAGGGTTATATTCCCGGAGCAAAGAAGCTGAACTAAATTTATTTGTCAACAGACGTGCACATTACAGTTGGCTATAATTTTATGCCATTTTAAAGAAAATATTTTCATAAATGGTGTCAGTTAAACTTGAAATTTAATTTTTTAAAAATTAAAATCTTTGGGTGTTTTGGGTTAAATTTGTATAAAATCTTTGAAATTATGCAATATTTCATATAATGACGTATTTTGAAAGAAACGTGACATTTCGCGGCGACGATCTAGCACGCTATTTGCGCAGTAAGTACAAACCTGAACAGTTTAAACGGATTTCAAGAGCTATTTTAGGAAACAATAGAAACGTTTTTTACTTACCAGAGTTAAGGGAAAGCTTATCTTTTTATGACTATGGTACTGATCACAATAGAATTTTCTATCAGAGTGTATTTAGCATAAATGTTCATTAACATAATGAAATTAAGCTTTTTTTCGTGAAAAAAGACAATTGGATACGGGAAAAGTCACGAAAAATGCATTTTTTTTTCTAAAGATAAGGGTTTTCTCATTAAAATTTCAACAAAATTCAAAGTTCCTTATGGATTTTGAGTGAAATTCGTCAGATCCAGAAAGATTGAGACAGACCAGCTGAAAAAATAGCGAATTTGAATGGTTTCAACGGAAAATTAGCTTTCATTTGCCTGAACTACAGGGTTCTACTTTTCCCTACCTGTGTAATGGGAAACTACTGATTACGCAATAATATGCAACCAAACACGCTAATTTTTTGTCTAGAAGAATGCAATCTTCCTATGACTTGTGTTACAGTTGAATTGAGAAAATTGGACGGTAAAACAGTTCATTTGATATCAACGAAATCGATAAATAACAGAATTTTAGCAGTGAGAAGGGTCATGTGTATATAAGATTAATTAAGATTGCGTAATATTCTTTTGTACTCGTAAAAATAGGTTTAACCTCTCTAGGAGGTGATGTTGAAGAAAAGCTATCATAAAAACAATGTCCAAGATAATATCATGGGCTTATTTTTTTCGATTGAAAACCTTGGATTTTTTGAAGCACAAATTTCAAATTTGTCGAATATTCCATATGAAAATTACTGACAAGGTAAAGGGAACGCTCAATTTCTTGTTATGTATTGATCAAAAGAGCTCGAAATTTTTAAGACTTGTCAAAAATACATATTTGTACACGATATTGCTTGAAAAGTGTGAATAAACAAAATAAAATATTTGCTTTAGTAGAGCAGTAATATACATGTATTGTCGTTACACTTCATGACCTCTGTCAAGATGTTATATCCGGTCCCGACATTCAATCCAGGCGATGCGTACAAATAAGTGAAATGAAATGAAATTTTCGATTATATGTCAAGGAAAAAGGGACAATTCAGCAGAATATGATTTGAAACCAATATGGAAAAACAGCCTAATACCTGATATTCCGGTGTCTTTTACCACAAAGTTTCGAGCGGAATATTGATTTAGGTACCTATTTACTTAATATTTGAAAAAGAAATAGTTTATTCACCCAGAATAACGATAAAACGGCGAAGAATTACCGATGGGTACCTTTAGAATGCTGTATATCATGTGCGCTGTACCGAAATAGGGCCATTTTGCTTAACAAGAGTAAGGGAAAGAAAAGGGTTATATTCCCGGAGCAAAGAAGCTGAACTAAATTTATTTGTCAACAGACGTGCACATTACAGTTGGCTATAATTTTATGCCATTTTAAAGAAAATATTTTCATAAATGGTGTCAGTTAAACTTGAAATTTAATTTTTTAAAAATTAAAATCTTTGGGTGTTTTGGGTTAAATTTGTATAAAATCTTTGAAATTATGCAATATTTCATATAATGACGTATTTTGAAAGAAACGTGACATTTCGCGGCGACGATCTAGCACGCTATTTGCGCAGTAAGTACAAACCTGAACAGTTTAAACGGATTTCAAGAGCTATTTTAGGAAACAATAGAAACGTTTTTTACTTACCAGAGTTAAGGGAAAGCTTATCTTTTTATGACTATGGTACTGATCACAATAGAATTTTCTATCAGAGTGTATTTAGCATAAATGTTCATTAACATAATGAAATTAAGCTTTTTTTCGTGAAAAAAGACAATTGGATACGGGAAAAGTCACGAAAAATGCATTTTTTTTTTCTAAAGATAAGGGTTTTCTCATTAAAATTTCAACAAAATTCAAAGTTCCTTATGGATTTTGAGTGAAATTCGTCAGATCCAGAAAGATTGAGACAGACCAGCTGAAAAAATAGCGAATTTGAATGGTTTCAACGGAAAATTAGCTTTCATTTGCCTGAACTACAGGGTTCTACTTTTCCCTACCTGTGTAATGGGAAACTACTGATTACGCAATAATATGCAACCAAACACGCTAATTTTTTGTCTAGAAGAATGCAATCTTCCTATGACTTGTGTTACAGTTGAATTGAGAAAATTGGACGGTAAAACAGTTCATTTGATATCAACGAAATCGATAAATAACAGAATTTTAGCAGTGAGAAGGGTCATGTGTATATAAGATTAATTAAGATTGCGTAATATTCTTTTGTACTCGTAAAAATAGGTTTAACCTCTCTAGGAGGTGATGTTGAAGAAAAGCTATCATAAAAACAATGTCCAAGATAATATCATGGGCTTATTTTTTTCGATTGAAAACCTTGGATTTTTTGAAGCACAAATTTCAAATTTGTCGAATATTCCATATGAAAATTACTGACAAGGTAAAGGGAACGCTCAATTTCTTGTTATGTATTGATCAAAAGAGCTCGAAATTTTTAAGACTTGTCAAAAATACATATTTGTACACGATATTGCTTGAAAAGTGTGAATAAACAAAATAAAATATTTGCTTTAGGTCTAAGGGAACTAATTCATTGCTCCCCCCTTCTGGCAGAAATCTTTAGGGAAACTCCGGTTGATAGTAGGAATAGATCAAGGTGACCTGTGATTGGACAATAATACCTGATGACAAAATAAATATTTTTTTCTGACTATTTATACACTGTTTTAATATTTCAAGCGGAAAAATAATGGATTTAAATATTTTTTTTACTGAAAAAGCCAGTTTTAAAAATGGGTATAATTTTTGGAAAACCCGGAAAAAATAGCTGTCCGGTGAGGGTCATCTCAAAAATGGGGTAAAAAGTCATAGAGAAAAGGGATCATGCCATATTAAAATTTGTTTATATGGATGTATGAATGATTGTTCTTCAATTTGAGGTCGGTCTGATCATTGTTGCTTACTCATGGACTGAGCTATAAGCCAAAACGCTATAATGGTCGCCTATGGAAAATGAATTAGTTCCCTTAGACCTAAATGTAGAGCAGTAATATACATGTATTGTCGTTACACTTCATGACCTCTGTCAAGATGTTATATCCGGTCCCGACATTCAATCCAGGCGATGCGTACAAATAAGTGAAATGAAATGAAATTTTCGATTATATGTCAAGGAAAAAGGGACAATTCAGCAGAATATGATTTGAAACCAATATGGAAAAACAGCCTAATACCTGATATTCCGGTGTCTTTTACCACAAAGTTTCGAGCGGAATATTGATTTAGGTACCTATTTACTTAATATTTGAAAAAGAAATAGTTTATTCACCCAGAATAACGATAAAACGGCGAAGAATTACCGATGGGTACCTTTAGAATGCTGTATATCATGTGCGCTGTACCGAAATAGGGCCATTTTGCTTAACAAGAGTAAGGGAAAGAAAAGGGTTATATTCCCGGAGCAAAGAAGCTGAACTAAATTTATTTGTCAACAGACGTGCACATTACAGTTGGCTATAATTTTATGCCATTTTAAAGAAAATATTTTCATAAATGGTGTCAGTTAAACTTGAAATTTAATTTTTTAAAAATTAAAATCTTTGGGTGTTTTGGGTTAAATTTGTATAAAATCTTTGAAATTATGCAATATTTCATATAATGACGTATTTTGAAAGAAACGTGACATTTCGCGGCGACGATCTAGCACGCTATTTGCGCAGTAAGTACAAACCTGAACAGTTTAAACGGATTTCAAGAGCTATTTTAGGAAACAATAGAAACGTTTTTTACTTACCAGAGTTAAGGGAAAGCTTATCTTTTTATGACTATGGTACTGATCACAATAGAATTTTCTATCAGAGTGTATTTAGCATAAATGTTCATTAACATAATGAAATTAAGCTTTTTTTCGTGAAAAAAGACAATTGGATACGGGAAAAGTCACGAAAAATGCATTTTTTTTTTTCTAAAGATAAGGGTTTTCTCATTAAAATTTCAACAAAATTCAAAGTTCCTTATGGATTTTGAGTGAAATTCGTCAGATCCAGAAAGATTGAGACAGACCAGCTGAAAAAATAGCGAATTTGAATGGTTTCAACGGAAAATTAGCTTTCATTTGCCTGAACTACAGGGTTCTACTTTTCCCTACCTGTGTAATGGGAAACTACTGATTACGCAATAATATGCAACCAAACACGCTAATTTTTTGTCTAGAAGAATGCAATCTTCCTATGACTTGTGTTACAGTTGAATTGAGAAAATTGGACGGTAAAACAGTTCATTTGATATCAACGAAATCGATAAATAACAGAATTTTAGCAGTGAGAAGGGTCATGTGTATATAAGATTAATTAAGATTGCGTAATATTCTTTTGTACTCGTAAAAATAGGTTTAACCTCTCTAGGAGGTGATGTTGAAGAAAAGCTATCATAAAAACAATGTCCAAGATAATATCATGGGCTTATTTTTTTCGATTGAAAACCTTGGATTTTTTGAAGCACAAATTTCAAATTTGTCGAATATTCCATATGAAAATTACTGACAAGGTAAAGGGAACGCTCAATTTCTTGTTATGTATTGATCAAAAGAGCTCGAAATTTTTAAGACTTGTCAAAAATACATATTTGTACACGATATTGCTTGAAAAGTGTGAATAAACAAAATAAAATATTTGCTTTAAATGTAGAGCAGTAATATACATGTATTGTCGTTACACTTCATGACCTCTGTCAAGATGTTATATCCGGTCCCGACATTCAATCCAGGCGATGCGTACAAATAAGTGAAATGAAATGAAATTTTCGATTATATGTCAAGGAAAAAGGGACAATTCAGCAGAATATGATTTGAAACCAATATGGAAAAACAGCCTAATACCTGATATTCCGGTGTCTTTTACCACAAAGTTTCGAGCGGAATATTGATTTAGGTACCTATTTACTTAATATTTGAAAAAGAAATAGTTTATTCACCCAGAATAACGATAAAACGGCGAAGAATTACCGATGGGTACCTTTAGAATGCTGTATATCATGTGCGCTGTACCGAAATAGGGCCATTTTGCTTAACAAGAGTAAGGGAAAGAAAAGGGTTATATTCCCGGAGCAAAGAAGCTGAACTAAATTTATTTGTCAACAGACGTGCACATTACAGTTGGCTATAATTTTATGCCATTTTAAAGAAAATATTTTCATAAATGGTGTCAGTTAAACTTGAAATTTAATTTTTTAAAAATTAAAATCTTTGGGTGTTTTGGGTTAAATTTGTATAAAATCTTTGAAATTATGCAATATTTCATATAATGACGTATTTTGAAAGAAACGTGACATTTCGCGGCGACGATCTAGCACGCTATTTGCGCAGTAAGTACAAACCTGAACAGTTTAAACGGATTTCAAGAGCTATTTTAGGAAACAATAGAAACGTTTTTTACTTACCAGAGTTAAGGGAAAGCTTATCTTTTTATGACTATGGTACTGATCACAATAGAATTTTCTATCAGAGTGTATTTAGCATAAATGTTCATTAACATAATGAAATTAAGCTTTTTTTCGTGAAAAAAGACAATTGGATACGGGAAAAGTCACGAAAAATGCATTTTTTTTTCTAAAGATAAGGGTTTTCTCATTAAAATTTCAACAAAATTCAAAGTTCCTTATGGATTTTGAGTGAAATTCGTCAGATCCAGAAAGATTGAGACAGACCAGCTGAAAAAATAGCGAATTTGAATGGTTTCAACGGAAAATTAGCTTTCATTTGCCTGAACTACAGGGTTCTACTTTTCCCTACCTGTGTAATGGGAAACTACTGATTACGCAATAATATGCAACCAAACACGCTAATTTTTTGTCTAGAAGAATGCAATCTTCCTATGACTTGTGTTACAGTTGAATTGAGAAAATTGGACGGTAAAACAGTTCATTTGATATCAACGAAATCGATAAATAACAGAATTTTAGCAGTGAGAAGGGTCATGTGTATATAAGATTAATTAAGATTGCGTAATATTCTTTTGTACTCGTAAAAATAGGTTTAACCTCTCTAGGAGGTGATGTTGAAGAAAAGCTATCATAAAAACAATGTCCAAGATAATATCATGGGCTTATTTTTTTCGATTGAAAACCTTGGATTTTTTGAAGCACAAATTTCAAATTTGTCGAATATTCCATATGAAAATTACTGACAAGGTAAAGGGAACGCTCAATTTCTTGTTATGTATTGATCAAAAGAGCTCGAAATTTTTAAGACTTGTCAAAAATACATATTTGTACACGATATTGCTTGAAAAGTGTGAATAAACAAAATAAAATATTTGCTAAATGTAGAGCAGTAATATACATGTATTGTCGTTACACTTCATGACCTCTGTCAAGATGTTATATCCGGTCCCGACATTCAATCCAGGCGATGCGTACAAATAAGTGAAATGAAATGAAATTTTCGATTATATGTCAAGGAAAAAGGGACAATTCAGCAGAATATGATTTGAAACCAATATGGAAAAACAGCCTAATACCTGATATTCCGGTGTCTTTTACCACAAAGTTTCGAGCGGAATATTGATTTAGGTACCTATTTACTTGATATTTGAAAAAGAAATAGTTTATTCACCCAGAATAACGATAAAACGGCGAAGAATTACCGATGGGTACCTTTAGAATGCTGTATATCATGTGCGCTGTACCGAAATAGGGCCATTTTGCTTAACAAGAGTAAGGGAAAGAAAAGGGTTATATTCCCGGAGCAAAGAAGCTGAACTAAATTTATTTGTCAACAGACGTGCACATTACAGTTGGCTATAATTTTATGCCATTTTAAAGAAAATATTTTCATAAATGGTGTCAGTTAAACTTGAAATTTAATTTTTTAAAAATTAAAATCTTTGGGTGTTTTGGGTTAAATTTGTATAAAATCTTTGAAATTATGCAATATTTCATATAATGACGTATTTTGAAAGAAACGTGACATTTCGCGGCGACGATCTAGCACGCTATTTGCGCAGTAAGTACAAACCTGAACAGTTTAAACGGATTTCAAGAGCTATTTTAGGAAACAATAGAAACGTTTTTTACTTACCAGAGTTAAGGGAAAGCTTATCTTTTTATGACTATGGTACTGATCACAATAGAATTTTCTATCAGAGTGTATTTAGCATAAATGTTCATTAACATAATGAAATTAAGCTTTTTTTCGTGAAAAAAGACAATTGGATACGGGAAAAGTCACGAAAAATGCATTTTTTTTTTCTAAAGATAAGGGTTTTCTCATTAAAATTTCAACAAAATTCAAAGTTCCTTATGGATTTTGAGTGAAATTCGTCAGATCCAGAAAGATTGAGACAGACCAGCTGAAAAAATAGCGAATTTGAATGGTTTCAACGGAAAATTAGCTTTCATTTGCCTGAACTACAGGGTTCTACTTTTCCCTACCTGTGTAATGGGAAACTACTGATTACGCAATAATATGCAACCAAACACGCTAATTTTTTGTCTAGAAGAATGCAATCTTCCTATGACTTGTGTTACAGTTGAATTGAGAAAATTGGACGGTAAAACAGTTCATTTGATATCAACGAAATCGATAAATAACAGAATTTTAGCAGTGAGAAGGGTCATGTGTATATAAGATTAATTAAGATTGCGTAATATTCTTTTGTACTCGTAAAAATAGGTTTAACCTCTCTAGGAGGTGATGTTGAAGAAAAGCTATCATAAAAACAATGTCCAAGATAATATCATGGGCTTATTTTTTTCGATTGAAAACCTTGGATTTTTTGAAGCACAAATTTCAAATTTGTCGAATATTCCATATGAAAATTACTGACAAGGTAAAGGGAACGCTCAATTTCTTGTTATGTATTGATCAAAAGAGCTCGAAATTTTTAAGACTTGTCAAAAATACATATTTGTACACGATATTGCTTGAAAAGTGTGAATAAACAAAATAAAATATTTGCTTTAGGTCTAAGGGAACTAATTCATTGCTCCCCCCTTCTGGCAGAAATCTTTAGGGAAACTCCGGTTGATAGTAGGAATAGATCAAGGTGACCTGTGATTGGACAATAATACCTGATGACAAAATAAATATTTTTTTCTGACTATTTATACACTGTTTTAATATTTCAAGCGGAAAAATAATGGATTTAAATATTTTTTTTACTGAAAAAGCCAGTTTTAAAAATGGGTATAATTTTTGGAAAACCCGGAAAAAATAGCTGTCCGGTGAGGGTCATCTCAAAAATGGGGTAAAAAGTCATAGAGAAAAGGGATCATGCCATATTAAAATTTGTTTATATGGATGTATGAATGATTGTTCTTCAATTTGAGGTCGGTCTGATCATTGTTGCTTACTCATGGACTGAGCTATAAGCCAAAACGCTATAATGGTCGCCTATGGAAAATGAATTAGTTCCCTTAGACCTAAATGTAGAGCAGTAATATACATGTATTGTCGTTACACTTCATGACCTCTGTCAAGATGTTATATCCGGTCCCGACATTCAATCCAGGCGATGCGTACAAATAAGTGAAATGAAATGAAATTTTCGATTATATGTCAAGGAAAAAGGGACAATTCAGCAGAATATGATTTGAAACCAATATGGAAAAACAGCCTAATACCTGATATTCCGGTGTCTTTTACCACAAAGTTTCGAGCGGAATATTGATTTAGGTACCTATTTACTTAATATTTGAAAAAGAAATAGTTTATTCACCCAGAATAACGATAAAACGGCGAAGAATTACCGATGGGTACCTTTAGAATGCTGTATATCATGTGCGCTGTACCGAAATAGGGCCATTTTGCTTAACAAGAGTAAGGGAAAGAAAAGGGTTATATTCCCGGAGCAAAGAAGCTGAACTAAATTTATTTGTCAACAGACGTGCACATTACAGTTGGCTATAATTTTATGCCATTTTAAAGAAAATATTTTCATAAATGGTGTCAGTTAAACTTGAAATTTAATTTTTTAAAAATTAAAATCTTTGGGTGTTTTGGGTTAAATTTGTATAAAATCTTTGAAATTATGCAATATTTCATATAATGACGTATTTTGAAAGAAACGTGACATTTCGCGGCGACGATCTAGCACGCTATTTGCGCAGTAAGTACAAACCTGAACAGTTTAAACGGATTTCAAGAGCTATTTTAGGAAACAATAGAAACGTTTTTTACTTACCAGAGTTAAGGGAAAGCTTATCTTTTTATGACTATGGTACTGATCACAATAGAATTTTCTATCAGAGTGTATTTAGCATAAATGTTCATTAACATAATGAAATTAAGCTTTTTTTCGTGAAAAAAGACAATTGGATACGGGAAAAGTCACGAAAAATGCATTTTTTTTTCTAAAGATAAGGGTTTTCTCATTAAAATTTCAACAAAATTCAAAGTTCCTTATGGATTTTGAGTGAAATTCGTCAGATCCAGAAAGATTGAGACAGACCAGCTGAAAAAATAGCGAATTTGAATGGTTTCAACGGAAAATTAGCTTTCATTTGCCTGAACTACAGGGTTCTACTTTTCCCTACCTGTGTAATGGGAAACTACTGATTACGCAATAATATGCAACCAAACACGCTAATTTTTTGTCTAGAAGAATGCAATCTTCCTATGACTTGTGTTACAGTTGAATTGAGAAAATTGGACGGTAAAACAGTTCATTTGATATCAACGAAATCGATAAATAACAGAATTTTAGCAGTGAGAAGGGTCATGTGTATATAAGATTAATTAAGATTGCGTAATATTCTTTTGTACTCGTAAAAATAGGTTTAACCTCTCTAGGAGGTGATGTTGAAGAAAAGCTATCATAAAAACAATGTCCAAGATAATATCATGGGCTTATTTTTTTCGATTGAAAACCTTGGATTTTTTGAAGCACAAATTTCAAATTTGTCGAATATTCCATATGAAAATTACTGACAAGGTAAAGGGAACGCTCAATTTCTTGTTATGTATTGATCAAAAGAGCTCGAAATTTTTAAGACTTGTCAAAAATACATATTTGTACACGATATTGCTTGAAAAGTGTGAATAAACAAAATAAAATATTTGCTTTAGGTCTAAGGGAACTAATTCATTGCTCCCCCCTTCTGGCAGAAATCTTTAGGGAAACTCCGGTTGATAGTAGGAATAGATCAAGGTGACCTGTGATTGGACAATAATACCTGATGACAAAATAAATATTTTTTTCTGACTATTTATACACTGTTTTAATATTTCAAGCGGAAAAATAATGGATTTAAATATTTTTTTACTGAAAAAGCCAGTTTTAAAAATGGGTATAATTTTTTGAAAACCCGGAAAAAATAGCTGTCCGGTGAGGGTCATCTCAAAAATGGGGTAAAAAGTCATAGAGAAAAGGGATCATGCCATATTAAAATTTGTTTATATGGATGTATGAATGATTGTTCTTCAATTTGAGGTCGGTCTGATCATTGTTGCTTACTCATGGACTGAGCTATAAGCCAAAACGCTATAATGGTCGCCTATGGAAAATGAATTAGTTCCCTTAGACCTAAATGTAGAGCAGTAATATACATGTATTGTCGTTACACTTCATGACCTCTGTCAAGATGTTATATCCGGTCCCGACATTCAATCCAGGCGATGCGTACAAATAAGTGAAATGAAATGAAATTTTCGATTATATGTCAAGGAAAAAGGGACAATTCAGCAGAATATGATTTGAAACCAATATGGAAAAACAGCCTAATACCTGATATTCCGGTGTCTTTTACCACAAAGTTTCGAGCGGAATATTGATTTAGGTACCTATTTACTTAATATTTGAAAAAGAAATAGTTTATTCACCCAGAATAACGATAAAACGGCGAAGAATTACCGATGGGTACCTTTAGAATGCTGTATATCATGTGCGCTGTACCGAAATAGGGCCATTTTGCTTAACAAGAGTAAGGGAAAGAAAAGGGTTATATTCCCGGAGCAAAGAAGCTGAACTAAATTTATTTGTCAACAGACGTGCACATTACAGTTGGCTATAATTTTATGCCATTTTAAAGAAAATATTTTCATAAATGGTGTCAGTTAAACTTGAAATTTAATTTTTTAAAAATTAAAATCTTTGGGTGTTTTGGGTTAAATTTGTATAAAATCTTTGAAATTATGCAATATTTCATATAATGACGTATTTTGAAAGAAACGTGACATTTCGCGGCGACGATCTAGCACGCTATTTGCGCAGTAAGTACAAACCTGAACAGTTTAAACGGATTTCAAGAGCTATTTTAGGAAACAATAGAAACGTTTTTTACTTACCAGAGTTAAGGGAAAGCTTATCTTTTTATGACTATGGTACTGATCACAATAGAATTTTCTATCAGAGTGTATTTAGCATAAATGTTCATTAACATAATGAAATTAAGCTTTTTTTCGTGAAAAAAGACAATTGGATACGGGAAAAGTCACGAAAAATGCATTTTTTTTTTCTAAAGATAAGGGTTTTCTCATTAAAATTTCAACAAAATTCAAAGTTCCTTATGGATTTTGAGTGAAATTCGTCAGATCCAGAAAGATTGAGACAGACCAGCTGAAAAAATAGCGAATTTGAATGGTTTCAACGGAAAATTAGCTTTCATTTGCCTGAACTACAGGGTTCTACTTTTCCCTACCTGTGTAATGGGAAACTACTGATTACGCAATAATATGCAACCAAACACGCTAATTTTTTGTCTAGAAGAATGCAATCTTCCTATGACTTGTGTTACAGTTGAATTGAGAAAATTGGACGGTAAAACAGTTCATTTGATATCAACGAAATCGATAAATAACAGAATTTTAGCAGTGAGAAGGGTCATGTGTATATAAGATTAATTAAGATTGCGTAATATTCTTTTGTACTCGTAAAAATAGGTTTAACCTCTCTAGGAGGTGATGTTGAAGAAAAGCTATCATAAAAACAATGTCCAAGATAATATCATGGGCTTATTTTTTTCGATTGAAAACCTTGGATTTTTTGAAGCACAAATTTCAAATTTGTCGAATATTCCATATGAAAATTACTGACAAGGTAAAGGGAACGCTCAATTTCTTGTTATGTATTGATCAAAAGAGCTCGAAATTTTTAAGACTTGTCAAAAATACATATTTGTACACGATATTGCTTGAAAAGTGTGAATAAACAAAATAAAATATTTGCTTTAGGTCTAAGGGAACTAATTCATTGCTCCCCCCTTCTGGCAGAAATCTTTAGGGAAACTCCGGTTGATAGTAGGAATAGATCAAGGTGACCTGTGATTGGACAATAATACCTGATGACAAAATAAATATTTTTTTCTGACTATTTATACACTGTTTTAATATTTCAAGCGGAAAAATAATGGATTTAAATATTTTTTTTACTGAAAAAGCCAGTTTTAAAAATGGGTATAATTTTTGGAAAACCCGGAAAAAATAGCTGTCCGGTGAGGGTCATCTCAAAAATGGGGTAAAAAGTCATAGAGAAAAGGGATCATGCCATATTAAAATTTGTTTATATGGATGTATGAATGATTGTTCTTCAATTTGAGGTCGGTCTGATCATTGTTGCTTACTCATGGACTGAGCTATAAGCCAAAACGCTATAATGGTCGCCTATGGAAAATGAATTAGTTCCCTTAGACCTAAATGTAGAGCAGTAATATACATGTATTGTCGTTACACTTCATGACCTCTGTCAAGATGTTATATCCGGTCCCGACATTCAATCCAGGCGATGCGTACAAATAAGTGAAATGAAATGAAATTTTCGATTATATGTCAAGGAAAAAGGGACAATTCAGCAGAATATGATTTGAAACCAATATGGAAAAACAGCCTAATACCTGATATTCCGGTGTCTTTTACCACAAAGTTTCGAGCGGAATATTGATTTAGGTACCTATTTACTTAATATTTGAAAAAGAAATAGTTTATTCACCCAGAATAACGATAAAACGGCGAAGAATTACCGATGGGTACCTTTAGAATGCTGTATATCATGTGCGCTGTACCGAAATAGGGCCATTTTGCTTAACAAGAGTAAGGGAAAGAAAAGGGTTATATTCCCGGAGCAAAGAAGCTGAACTAAATTTATTTGTCAACAGACGTGCACATTACAGTTGGCTATAATTTTATGCCATTTTAAAGAAAATATTTTCATAAATGGTGTCAGTTAAACTTGAAATTTAATTTTTTAAAAATTAAAATCTTTGGGTGTTTTGGGTTAAATTTGTATAAAATCTTTGAAATTATGCAATATTTCATATAATGACGTATTTTGAAAGAAACGTGACATTTCGCGGCGACGATCTAGCACGCTATTTGCGCAGTAAGTACAAACCTGAACAGTTTAAACGGATTTCAAGAGCTATTTTAGGAAACAATAGAAACGTTTTTTACTTACCAGAGTTAAGGGAAAGCTTATCTTTTTATGACTATGGTACTGATCACAATAGAATTTTCTATCAGAGTGTATTTAGCATAAATGTTCATTAACATAATGAAATTAAGCTTTTTTTCGTGAAAAAAGACAATTGGATACGGGAAAAGTCACGAAAAATGCATTTTTTTTTCTAAAGATAAGGGTTTTCTCATTAAAATTTCAACAAAATTCAAAGTTCCTTATGGATTTTGAGTGAAATTCGTCAGATCCAGAAAGATTGAGACAGACCAGCTGAAAAAATAGCGAATTTGAATGGTTTCAACGGAAAATTAGCTTTCATTTGCCTGAACTACAGGGTTCTACTTTTCCCTACCTGTGTAATGGGAAACTACTGATTACGCAATAATATGCAACCAAACACGCTAATTTTTTGTCTAGAAGAATGCAATCTTCCTATGACTTGTGTTACAGTTGAATTGAGAAAATTGGACGGTAAAACAGTTCATTTGATATCAACGAAATCGATAAATAACAGAATTTTAGCAGTGAGAAGGGTCATGTGTATATAAGATTAATTAAGATTGCGTAATATTCTTTTGTACTCGTAAAAATAGGTTTAACCTCTCTAGGAGGTGATGTTGAAGAAAAGCTATCATAAAAACAATGTCCAAGATAATATCATGGGCTTATTTTTTTCGATTGAAAACCTTGGATTTTTTGAAGCACAAATTTCAAATTTGTCGAATATTCCATATGAAAATTACTGACAAGGTAAAGGGAACGCTCAATTTCTTGTTATGTATTGATCAAAAGAGCTCGAAATTTTTAAGACTTGTCAAAAATACATATTTGTACACGATATTGCTTGAAAAGTGTGAATAAACAAAATAAAATATTTGCTTTAAATGTAGAGCAGTAATATACATGTATTGTCGTTACACTTCATGACCTCTGTCAAGATGTTATATCCGGTCCCGACATTCAATCCAGGCGATGCGTACAAATAAGTGAAATGAAATGAAATTTTCGATTATATGTCAAGGAAAAAGGGACAATTCAGCAGAATATGATTTGAAACCAATATGGAAAAACAGCCTAATACCTGATATTCCGGTGTCTTTTACCACAAAGTTTCGAGCGGAATATTGATTTAGGTACCTATTTACTTAATATTTGAAAAAGAAATAGTTTATTCACCCAGAATAACGATAAAACGGCGAAGAATTACCGATGGGTACCTTTAGAATGCTGTATATCATGTGCGCTGTACCGAAATAGGGCCATTTTGCTTAACAAGAGTAAGGGAAAGAAAAGGGTTATATTCCCGGAGCAAAGAAGCTGAACTAAATTTATTTGTCAACAGACGTGCACATTACAGTTGGCTATAATTTTATGCCATTTTAAAGAAAATATTTTCATAAATGGTGTCAGTTAAACTTGAAATTTAATTTTTTAAAAATTAAAATCTTTGGGTGTTTTGGGTTAAATTTGTATAAAATCTTTGAAATTATGCAATATTTCATATAATGACGTATTTTGAAAGAAACGTGACATTTCGCGGCGACGATCTAGCACGCTATTTGCGCAGTAAGTACAAACCTGAACAGTTTAAACGGATTTCAAGAGCTATTTTAGGAAACAATAGAAACGTTTTTTACTTACCAGAGTTAAGGGAAAGCTTATCTTTTTATGACTATGGTACTGATCACAATAGAATTTTCTATCAGAGTGTATTTAGCATAAATGTTCATTAACATAATGAAATTAAGCTTTTTTTCGTGAAAAAAGACAATTGGATACGGGAAAAGTCACGAAAAATGCATTTTTTTTTCTAAAGATAAGGGTTTTCTCATTAAAATTTCAACAAAATTCAAAGTTCCTTATGGATTTTGAGTGAAATTCGTCAGATCCAGAAAGATTGAGACAGACCAGCTGAAAAAATAGCGAATTTGAATGGTTTCAACGGAAAATTAGCTTTCATTTGCCTGAACTACAGGGTTCTACTTTTCCCTACCTGTGTAATGGGAAACTACTGATTACGCAATAATATGCAACCAAACACGCTAATTTTTTGTCTAGAAGAATGCAATCTTCCTATGACTTGTGTTACAGTTGAATTGAGAAAATTGGACGGTAAAACAGTTCATTTGATATCAACGAAATCGATAAATAACAGAATTTTAGCAGTGAGAAGGGTCATGTGTATATAAGATTAATTAAGATTGCGTAATATTCTTTTGTACTCGTAAAAATAGGTTTAACCTCTCTAGGAGGTGATGTTGAAGAAAAGCTATCATAAAAACAATGTCCAAGATAATATCATGGGCTTATTTTTTTCGATTGAAAACCTTGGATTTTTTGAAGCACAAATTTCAAATTTGTCGAATATTCCATATGAAAATTACTGACAAGGTAAAGGGAACGCTCAATTTCTTGTTATGTATTGACCAAAAGAGCTCGAAATTTTTAAGACTTGTCAAAAATACATATTTGTACACGATATTGCTTGAAAAGTGTGAATAAACAAAATAAAATATTTGCTTTAAATGTAGAGCAGTAATATACATGTATTGTCGTTACACTTCATGACCTCTGTCAAGATGTTATATCCGGTCCCGACATTCAATCCAGGCGATGCGTACAAATAAGTGAAATGAAATGAAATTTTCGATTATATGTCAAGGAAAAAGGGACAATTCAGCAGAATATGATTTGAAACCAATATGGAAAAACAGCCTAATACCTGATATTCCGGTGTCTTTTACCACAAAGTTTCGAGCGGAATATTGATTTAGGTACCTATTTACTTAATATTTGAAAAAGAAATAGTTTATTCACCCAGAATAACGATAAAACGGCGAAGAATTACCGATGGGTACCTTTAGAATGCTGTATATCATGTGCGCTGTACCGAAATAGGGCCATTTTGCTTAACAAGAGTAAGGGAAAGAAAAGGGTTATATTCCCGGAGCAAAGAAGCTGAACTAAATTTATTTGTCAACAGACGTGCACATTACAGTTGGCTATAATTTTATGCCATTTTAAAGAAAATATTTTCATAAATGGTGTCAGTTAAACTTGAAATTTAATTTTTTAAAAATTAAAATCTTTGGGTGTTTTGGGTTAAATTTGTATAAAATCTTTGAAATTATGCAATATTTCATATAATGACGTATTTTGAAAGAAACGTGACATTTCGCGGCGACGATCTAGCACGCTATTTGCGCAGTAAGTACAAACCTGAACAGTTTAAACGGATTTCAAGAGCTATTTTAGGAAACAATAGAAACGTTTTTTACTTACCAGAGTTAAGGGAAAGCTTATCTTTTTATGACTATGGTACTGATCACAATAGAATTTTCTATCAGAGTGTTTTTAGCATAAATGTTCATTAACATAATGAAATTAAGCTTTTTTTCGTGAAAAAAGACAATTGGATACGGGAAAAGTCACGAAAAATGCATTTTTTTTTTCTAAAGATAAGGGTTTTCTCATTAAAATTTCAACAAAATTCAAAGTTCCTTATGGATTTTGAGTGAAATTCGTCAGATCCAGAAAGATTGAGACAGACCAGCTGAAAAAATAGCGAATTTGAATGGTTTCAACGGAAAATTAGCTTTCATTTGCCTGAACTACAGGGTTCTACTTTTCCCTACCTGTGTAATGGGAAACTACTGATTACGCAATAATATGCAACCAAACACGCTAATTTTTTGTCTAGAAGAATGCAATCTTCCTATGACTTGTGTTACAGTTGAATTGAGAAAATTGGACGGTAAAACAGTTCATTTGATATCAACGAAATCGATAAATAACAGAATTTTAGCAGTGAGAAGGGTCATGTGTATATAAGATTAATTAAGATTGCGTAATATTCTTTTGTACTCGTAAAAATAGGTTTAACCTCTCTAGGAGGTGATGTTGAAGAAAAGCTATCATAAAAACAATGTCCAAGATAATATCATGGGCTTATTTTTTTCGATTGAAAACCTTGGATTTTTTGAAGCACAAATTTCAAATTTGTCGAATATTCCATATGAAAATTACTGACAAGGTAAAGGGAACGCTCAATTTCTTGTTATGTATTGATCAAAAGAGCTCGAAATTTTTAAGACTTGTCAAAAATACATATTTGTACACGATATTGCTTGAAAAGTGTGAATAAACAAAATAAAATATTTGCTTTAGTAGAGCAGTAATATACATGTATTGTCGTTACACTTCATGACCTCTGTCAAGATGTTATATCCGGTCCCGACATTCAATCCAGGCGATGCGTACAAATAAGTGAAATGAAATGAAATTTTCGATTATATGTCAAGGAAAAAGGGACAATTCAGCAGAATATGATTTGAAACCAATATGGAAAAACAGCCTAATACCTGATATTCCGGTGTCTTTTACCACAAAGTTTCGAGCGGAATATTGATTTAGGTACCTATTTACTTAATATTTGAAAAAGAAATAGTTTATTCACCCAGAATAACGATAAAACGGCGAAGAATTACCGATGGGTACCTTTAGAATGCTGTATATCATGTGCGCTGTACCGAAATAGGGCCATTTTGCTTAACAAGAGTAAGGGAAAGAAAAGGGTTATATTCCCGGAGCAAAGAAGCTGAACTAAATTTATTTGTCAACAGACGTGCACATTACAGTTGGCTATAATTTTATGCCATTTTAAAGAAAATATTTTCATAAATGGTGTCAGTTAAACTTGAAATTTAATTTTTTAAAAATTAAAATCTTTGGGTGTTTTGGGTTAAATTTGTATAAAATCTTTGAAATTATGCAATATTTCATATAATGACGTATTTTGAAAGAAACGTGACATTTCGCGGCGACGATCTAGCACGCTATTTGCGCAGTAAGTACAAACCTGAACAGTTTAAACGGATTTCAAGAGCTATTTTAGGAAACAATAGAAACGTTTTTTACTTACCAGAGTTAAGGGAAAGCTTATCTTTTTATGACTATGGTACTGATCACAATAGAATTTTCTATCAGAGTGTATTTAGCATAAATGTTCATTAACATAATGAAATTAAGCTTTTTTTCGTGAAAAAAGACAATTGGATACGGGAAAAGTCACGAAAAATGCATTTTTTTTTTCTAAAGATAAGGGTTTTCTCATTAAAATTTCAACAAAATTCAAAGTTCCTTATGGATTTTGAGTGAAATTCGTCAGATCCAGAAAGATTGAGACAGACCAGCTGAAAAAATAGCGAATTTGAATGGTTTCAACGGAAAATTAGCTTTCATTTGCCTGAACTACAGGGTTCTACTTTTCCCTACCTGTGTAATGGGAAACTACTGATTACGCAATAATATGCAACCAAACACGCTAATTTTTTGTCTAGAAGAATGCAATCTTCCTATGACTTGTGTTACAGTTGAATTGAGAAAATTGGACGGTAAAACAGTTCATTTGATATCAACGAAATCGATAAATAACAGAATTTTAGCAGTGAGAAGGGTCATGTGTATATAAGATTAATTAAGATTGCGTAATATTCTTTTGTACTCGTAAAAATAGGTTTAACCTCTCTAGGAGGTGATGTTGAAGAAAAGCTATCATAAAAACAATGTCCAAGATAATATCATGGGCTTATTTTTTTCGATTGAAAACCTTGGATTTTTTGAAGCACAAATTTCAAATTTGTCGAATATTCCATATGAAAATTACTGACAAGGTAAAGGGAACGCTCAATTTCTTGTTATGTATTGATCAAAAGAGCTCGAAATTTTTAAGACTTGTCAAAAATACATATTTGTACACGATATTGCTTGAAAAGTGTGAATAAACAAAATAAAATATTTGCTTTAGGTCTAAGGGAACTAATTCATTGCTCCCCCCTTCTGGCAGAAATCTTTAGGGAAACTCCGGTTGATAGTAGGAATAGATCAAGGTGACCTGTGATTGGACAATAATACCTGATGACAAAATAAATATTTTTTTCTGACTATTTATACACTGTTTTAATATTTCAAGCGGAAAAATAATGGATTTAAATATTTTTTTTACTGAAATAGCCAGTTTTAAAAATGGGTATAATTTTTGGAAAACCCGGAAAAAATAGCTGTCCGGTGAGGGTCATCTCAAAAATGGGGTAAAAAGTCATAGAGAAAAGGGATCATGCCATATTAAAATTTGTTTATATGGATGTATGAATGATTGTTCTTCAATTTGAGGTCGGTCTGATCATTGTTGCTTACTCATGGACTGAGCTATAAGCCAAAACGCTATAATGGTCGCCTATGGAAAATGAATTAGTTCCCTTAGACCTAAATGTAGAGCAGTAATATACATGTATTGTCGTTACACTTCATGACCTCTGTCAAGATGTTATATCCGGTCCCGACATTCAATCCAGGCGATGCGTACAAATAAGTGAAATGAAATGAAATTTTCGATTATATGTCAAGGAAAAAGGGACAATTCAGCAGAATATGATTTGAAACCAATATGGAAAAACAGCCTAATACCTGATATTCCGGTGTCTTTTACCACAAAGTTTCGAGCGGAATATTGATTTAGGTACCTATTTACTTAATATTTGAAAAAGAAATAGTTTATTCACCCAGAATAACGATAAAACGGCGAAGAATTACCGATGGGTACCTTTAGAATGCTGTATATCATGTGCGCTGTACCGAAATAGGGCCATTTTGCTTAACAAGAGTAAGGGAAAGAAAAGGGTTATATTCCCGGAGCAAAGAAGCTGAACTAAATTTATTTGTCAACAGACGTGCACATTACAGTTGGCTATAATTTTATGCCATTTTAAAGAAAATATTTTCATAAATGGTGTCAGTTAAACTTGAAATTTAATTTTTTAAAAATTAAAATCTTTGGGTGTTTTGGGTTAAATTTGTATAAAATCTTTGAAATTATGCAATATTTCATATAATGACGTATTTTGAAAGAAACGTGACATTTCGCGGCGACGATCTAGCACGCTATTTGCGCAGTAAGTACAAACCTGAACAGTTTAAACGGATTTCAAGAGCTATTTTAGGAAACAATAGAAACGTTTTTTACTTACCAGAGTTAAGGGAAAGCTTATCTTTTTATGACTATGGTACTGATCACAAGAGAATTTTCTATCAGAGTGTATTTAGCATAAATGTTCATTAACATAATGAAATTAAGCTTTTTTTCGTGAAAAAAGACAATTGGATACGGGAAAAGTCACGAAAAATGCATTTTTTTTTTCTAAAGATAAGGGTTTTCTCATTAAAATTTCAACAAAATTCAAAGTTCCTTATGGATTTTGAGTGAAATTCGTCAGATCCAGAAAGATTGAGACAGACCAGCTGAAAAAATAGCGAATTTGAATGGTTTCAACGGAAAATTAGCTTTCATTTGCCTGAACTACAGGGTTCTACTTTTCCCTACCTGTGTAATGGGAAACTACTGATTACGCAATAATATGCAACCAAACACGCTAATTTTTTGTCTAGAAGAATGCAATCTTCCTATGACTTGTGTTACAGTTGAATTGAGAAAATTGGACGGTAAAACAGTTCATTTGATATCAACGAAATCGATAAATAACAGAATTTTAGCAGTGAGAAGGGTCATGTGTATATAAGATTAATTAAGATTGCGTAATATTCTTTTGTACTCGTAAAAATAGGTTTAACCTCTCTAGGAGGTGATGTTGAAGAAAAGCTATCATAAAAACAATGTCCAAGATAATATCATGGGCTTATTTTTTTCGATTGAAAACCTTGGATTTTTTGAAGCACAAATTTCAAATTTGTCGAATATTCCATATGAAAATTACTGACAAGGTAAAGGGAACGCTCAATTTCTTGTTATGTATTGATCAAAAGAGCTCGAAATTTTTAAGACTTGTCAAAAATACATATTTGTACACGATATTGCTTGAAAAGTGTGAATAAACAAAATAAAATATTTGCTTTAGGTCTAAGGGAACTAATTCATTGCTCCCCCCTTCTGGCAGAAATCTTTAGGGAAACTCCGGTTGATAGTAGGAATAGATCAAGGTGACCTGTGATTGGACAATAATACCTGATGACAAAATAAATATTTTTTTCTGACTATTTATACACTGTTCTAATATTTCAAGCGGAAAAATAATGGATTTAAATATTTTTTTTACTGAAATAGCCAGTTTTAAAAATGGGTATAATTTTTGGAAAACCCGGAAAAAATAGCTGTCCGGTGAGGGTCATCTCAAAAATGGGGTAAAAAGTCATAGAGAAAAGGGATCATGCCATATTAAAATTTGTTAATATGGATGTATGAATGATTGTTCTTCAATTTGAGGTCGGTCTGATCATTGTTGCTTACTCATGGACTGAGCTATAAGCCAAAACGCTATAATGGTCGCCTATGGAAAATGAATTAGTTCCCTTAGACCATCAATGTTGTGGTTTGCTTGGTTGAAGCAACTGTAACTTAAATTCAATAATAGTGTTCCGTATATATTTCAAATTTATCTAATCGAATAATCGAAAATAACAAAAACTTGATCAAGGAAAAGAAGAAAAAACGACTCTGACAAAAAGGTCAGTGGAAATGATTCGGAGATAGGGAAAAGTCGAACCAAGAATAGAAAAAATAATCATCCAGCAAATACAGAGAACGCAAACATATAAAACAGCCTTCCAGTGTGAATTGGAGATAAAAATGCAAAAACAAAGTCAAAAACCATCGAACACTATAGTTATACAAAACACCAACAAAACCAGCCAGTTTTGATAAACATTCTTACAGAATTTACAGAAGCCCTCCCGACCAAACATAGAATTGATCAAATTTAATTTAGAAGGAGTAAAAGGAAGTCTACCTTATCTCGAGAAGTGGTAGAAATTGAAAAATCTGCATCAAGGAACATTGGTTGTGGGAGAGAGTACATACAAATTACGGTATTCACATCAGTATACAGACTCTAAAAATCAAAGTTCCAACTGTCATGTCCCAAGAGGGAAAGGGGTGGGTGTCTGTATCATCCGTGGCCTAATTTCTTAATGAACAAAATAAAAACGGTTGAAACAGTTAGTGAAAGAATAAAAGCATTGGAAATCACCATAGGGAACCACCTTATTCTTATTTTTAATGTATACGTGCCATCTTAAAACTCTAACCATAAATATGAATATAAAGGAATGTGCAGACATATTGAAAACCTTCTTCTAAAGTATGTAAACGGTACCTAGGTATATACTTTGGGACTAAATGCTAGTCTCCATAAAACCAAAAATAACACTCGGGATAAAATACTGAAGAATCTGGTAAAAATACTCGGCTCTAAAATACCCTCAAATACTTGATTAAGTCAACATCACTACAACACAGTGGAATGGGAGATTCATATATCGATTATATCTTCACAAGCAAGAAAGATTTTATGTAAGAAACAAATACAAAACAGGAAAGGACCGAAAACACGTCTGCCCATTTTGTTGTATATACCCAATTTAATCTAGAATTTAATTCTAATCTAATTAGAGCCTCGCCCCAAAAGCAATCAAACAAAAGTAAAAATACCACCAATAAAAATAGCATTAATCTTCGGAAAGATATCTTTAAAAATGCTGTTAATGAGGTTAGACTGTATCAACAAAAACCAACCAAACCTTCACTTTCGATTCACAACTAACACCTCACCACAAATGGCGTCGTTACTTGTAACAGAAGCGACCCTGGATGTCAAAAGAGAAAATAAGCCCCTCTTTCTCGCCACGCTAGACGACCAAAATCATTTGTTGTCAGCCACAGCATCCTATCGGACAAACTCTACTGTCTGGAGACTAGCGAAAGGGATGTCCCAAGGCTTATCAGCCATAGGTAGGCAGAGAGGTCACTGCATTAGCCCTTTTCAAATGAAGTATGGAGTCCGCAAATGTGACATGCTTTACAACAACTTATACACGCTATATATAAACGAATTACTAGTGAACTTAGAGGAAAATCAAATAGGATCATGTGTAGGCACTATGTTGGATGTCCAGTCGATGACATTTCACTACCCTCTAACTGTTCAAATGAGTCTGCTGGTATGCTCGGTATCATTTTACCAATATTCACGTAATGATAGATCTATACATTATCCACCCAGAACCAAAGAGCTGCAATCTGTAGAAACTAAGGATCCAATGCGGAAACGGAAAAGTGGTATCTAGGAAAAGAAAACATAACAGTGCAAAAATATGCTACCCATCTCGGATAAATCAGATTAAATGAAGGCAATCTAAACATTTCTTATAGAATTAAAATTGCAAGACGCACAAGCTACGCCCTTTTGAATGTGGGATGCCATGGGATAAACGAAATCAACCTTGAAATGGCGGTAAAATCTATTAGGTCTATTTCATGCCAGAAGACAGAATCTGTTCAGCGCACTATCAGGAGACGTAGAAAAGGAAATGTTCTCAAAAATCCAGCAACACTTTGTGAACCAAACGTACCCGAGGAATGGACCACAACAGGACTCCAATACAACAACCCCTTTCTGATCAATGGCAGTGGAACTGACTCACCAACTAGAATGCTAGTGTTTTACACTGAACAATCTCTGAGACACCTTTATCGATCTTACACTTGGAATATGGACGGTACTCATCCTACAGCTTCAGGGATATTCAAACAAGTGTGTGTGATTCGTGCACCATCGGGAGAGACTGCAGTGACTTGTGTTTTCGCTGTCTTTTCAGGAAAATCACAAGACGTGTACGGGGAACTTTTCAGTGCTGTAGTTTCCAAGAGTGAATAGTATAGTTTTAGCCCAGATGTATTGAACGTATTTACAGACTTCGAGATGTCAGCAATAATAGGCAAACGTGCTGTGTTTGGACAGCACCTGACATATCGTGGGTACTTCTATCATCTGACTCAAAGCACCTGGCGAAAGATTCGAAAACTGTCCCTAGTCGTACGTTACAAGACTGAAATAAATGAAGAGGGCGAAGTACGTGGTGTTGCATTTCTACAGAACAATACACCTGGCGTCTTTGATAGACTTACAGAAAATTTCAACAAGAACTATGTCTCTGGAATCTTTCGTCAGATACAACAACCTGCTTCAGGTTCCATGGACGAAGTCCCTGCATTTCGAATCTGGTGCATTCTATCAATATCTCCAACCTAGCTCTGGAATATTCACGATGCAACAATCTAGAACGAACAACATTTGCGAGCTGGACAACCATCCCTCGGTTTGGGTGATCATCGACAGGTTCAGAAACGTTCAAGCCATGGTACAGACCTATTTGTTCCAGAATGCAAATGGACAGCCACGACGAAAAAGAGTCAAGACTTTTACCAAATCTTGTGTCTAGAGAACGATGAAATTGGGGGTTGGTAGAATTTTTACGTGGTGTCAGTAATTGACCAGTCGCTGGCCACGCCCACTTACTCCTTTGGCCACGCCCACTGACTTAAATAGGAAGTCTTACTTCGATTTTTAAAGGCGTTATGTTGCAAAATGTACGGCCAGTAGCACGGGAAAAAAAAAAAAAAAAAAAGAGAGAGAATAGTTGGTTGGCGACTTAAACGTCGTAACTACAACTTGACTACACTATAGCTACGACATTTAAGGCGCCAAACCAACAAAACGGTTTACAAAATTGACGGCCGAGTTCAAAACTCACTTCTGGCCTAAATCGGAATGATTTCATTGGTCGACTAAATATTTGATTGACAGCCGCGATTGGTCAGTTGTATCCGCCGTAAGTAAGGTTGGTCAAGGAGATGTTGCTTTTCGTGTATTTTTTCCTTTTCTAGTATATAGCCTATAGATAGTTATATGTCTTATACTTCAAAGTCTGGACTATGGGTAAGGGATTCGTCTATCGGTTTCCAACTCATATCGTTGTGCTTACAGTTTAAATGTCTCTGCAACCTTCTCAATATACCCCATCCCCCGACCAGTCTAAAATGTAGTTGTCTGGTAAAGGGTTAACAGCTTACAATACTCTTATGTTTTACTCGTATTAATATAAATACTTCTCATACACTGTATCTGCATCCTTTTATAGTATGATTTTATTGACCTGACGGACCTCGACCTCTATTTGCATAATTACGCGCTTGATCTATTCTCATCAGTATTTCTCGTTTTATTCCGCAAGTCGATAATAACATTTGAATAATTGTTAAATACTCGGATATATACTACTCAAAGTTGCTAAGCACCACTTATAAAATTGCGTATAAGTTTTACCTCAGAAAGAGAGGTACGAAAATTTCTTCTGATTATGAAAATATTGTCATTTGGCAAAATGTTTGTGCTAAGAAGCGAAAGTGTTAGCAAACTATGGAAGCGGAACAATGATTAAAATTTAGTAGGGGCAATAATTGCGGATAACACGGAACGAGAGATGAAGAAGAATTTTCTGAAAAATCAAGGAAACTGACTTTTTTCGCTGCAAAATTGCTGGCTTTATTTATCTAGGTTCATTTTAACCCAGGATCAGCCTCTCAGATTTATGAAACGACTTCCGGGTGCTTTCAATGGGGAATTTGAGTCGGCCCACCCATAGTTATTTGCTGCACTTTTCAAATCGTGGTTGGTTTTACCATGTAGGCAAATATCGCAACCTGTTACATTTTCAAGACACCTGCAATCATATTCAGGTCTTTGGACTTTGGTATACAGACTTAATCCTCTTGAAATGTAGTCTACATGTACTCTTTGCTGTTCCCTGCCTTCTTGGGTCGGATATTTTAGTGCGCTGGATAGACTCAAAACCTAGGAAACAATAATAGATTAGAGCATATACATCTAAGATATTATCAGTTTATCAGGAATCATTATTATGCATTTTTGAACGATTTGTAGGACCTTGTTTCTTTGCACTCTTATACCCATCCTTGCCGTCACTTATCCCGTACCTAAAGGTCATGGCCAATAATTAATACGGATACGGTAACTCTTTCTGATGTAAGCCCATGACCATGCACGTCTAACAATGGCGTTATTGCAAGATCTGGGTCCTCCAGAAACAAGAAATGGACCACACTGATTCATTTCAAATCTTCGCCAAAAGCACAACTTTTTGAAACTTGCCTAGTTGTGATTTTCCTTAAATTGATTTGGAATTCTCATCGTCAGGTTGTCATAAGGGCTCTGTATTTGCGGGTTCCAACTTGTTTCAAAGAAAGGTCTACTCCAATGACATTTGGCAAGGCATTTAGGGAATCAGGGGGTCATCATCGTAAAAGTATAGAAAGCAACTTGAAGAGTATTGGCTGTCTACCAAAGTCAACAGACTTTAGTTAAGTTCACCATGACCTGAACACGCAACCGACTGCAACAGATTGCTTCCTGGTCAAGCCAACCACGTCTCTGCGGCTATAGCAGGCAACACTGAATGGGTCGGTTCAAATACCATTTTGAAACCATCGGAAGGCTTTTTTAAAGTCAGAGAAACCATTATTGATCTAAAATCCAACCAAATAGCATACGCAAGCAATTAGAAATTTTAATCAATTCAGATTCTTTGATTGTTCTTAAAAGCTAGATTAGTGTCCCACTTCGAATTACCCCGTATTATTGCCCCCACCAGGTTTAAAGCGCTGTTTCGCTTCAATGGCTCGTCAAAACGTTGTTGTTTTAACACAAAATTATAGTCAAATGAACATATTTTCATAATCAAAACAAACATTCTGATATTTCTTTCCGGAATAAAAAAATACCCACAATATAAAAAGTGGTGCTAAGCAAACGTTGAGTAGTATATAAACTGAAATGTCTACGAATGTGATAGAAAGAAGTCCCACTGCGGAAGTTCGAGGCGAAAGCGATCATTCTTTTTATATTTGGTAGGTATCGATATTTTCTTCATGTCACGGATTTTAATTATTTTTGTTTCCTCTCGTACACTATTTGAATACAATATGCCGAAAAGAAGTTTTGCTAAAATCTGAGGTCGCTTATCAGAAAAAAGTAGGGTATTTCCTTAATAACCTACGTAGGCTATAAATCTATTTTTAGATTAATCCGAGACAGTTGCGAAGAGTATATGATCATTCACGTGGTGCGAATAACCGTTGGAACCTTGAATTTAGTTTAAATTACATCACACAAACGTCATCGTTACGTCATCAGGAGTTATGTTCGCTAGCCGGTCTTTAATTCTGTAAAGATAAGTCGAAAACTGTCCTAAGTGTTATTACGAATCTTTACACTTACCGTAGTTTTGCGCTTACCCTTTCATTTGACCTGAATTAGGACGTTGGCTGTTTCGCTAGTAAATTTGTTAACTTCAGTTGATTTTGGGTCACATGCAAATGAGGTCATTCGATGTCGTCAGCCGAATTCCGTGATATCTAAAAATAACATGGAATTTCGCTGAACCTTTCCGATATAACCACAAAAAGCCACTTTGGGCCTATTAGATTACCACCAAGACAATACCCGACTCAACTTAAAGTATTAATGAGGAACATTCTTGGGTTATCTCTCTTGAATACTCTCCAGAGATACATTGGTCCCTATCAGAGTTTTACTTTGACTTTATCCTAGGTTTCTTTGCACTGTCTGGTTTTAAGATCAGCTGTATAATGCAAACTTAAGAGCTGGAAAAATCGTTTCATCTTGAAAATACATTTCTATGTTATTTCTAAACCATAAACTAACATCACCGAGAGATTTGTATTTGTAGTAAAACTAGAAAAGGCAAACAAAAAATCGCAACGTCCCCATACTGAACAAGGATAAAAACAAAGGTAATGAAGTGAAAGGACCAATGTACATTTTGGCACACCTCTGATTTAATGGTCACAGGACAAAGGGAAGATAACCCAAGAATGTCCCTCATTGTTTGTTTGAGTGTATTTTTCGGCACTTGATAATTTTTCCTAATCTAGGTTTCAGAAACATCGATACCTCCCTTCAATTGTCTACTTATTAATTATCTTACTTCAAAACGCCAGAGAATAACAGGCTTATAAGTACTCGGTACTGTACATAAAACAGCTTCGTCGTTCTTTCGTTTCTTCACGTATTCTTGATACTGTACCGTTAATCTCCGAATTCGCTCAGCTATTATTGGTAGATATGGAAATGGTCTCTCAGTATCTCAATAACATGTCAGAAACTTTGCAGTCTTTTTGAGTCTGTTTATGGTTGGGGCCATCACACATACAAAAAGGAGACACTTTATCGCAACAGGGAGGGGGTTAGTACCCGGGAATTACATGTATATTACATCGAGGTGTGTTCATGAATGATACTATTATAATTTATCCGCTGACAGATACATTTTATCACTGTAACGTGGAACTGTGCAGATGTACTTTCTTTAACACGCATCTTATTTAAAAAAAACTGAAAAAATCAATCATTTGTGGTTTCTTTGCAGTTTCGAACCCGCCTTGTCTGCTTCAGGTCTATGCGTATCTCTCGACCGTGCGCTTACCGGTTAATTAGATGTTTTAAATGTACAATCATTCAGTTTTTAGTTTCGTCATCAAAAACGAGCTTTCTGATTTCTGATTCATAACTGCACGAACAAAATTTTGAGCACGCAGCTATTTAGTATGCTTCCCCACAAAATAGTTCCATATAAAAAGTATGAAAATTTGTATTTTTTTTTTTTTTTTTTTTTTTTACGCTCGATGCTATTAAATTATAAAAAATGAATAGAATATTTTTTGTTTTCATGGAGGTATGAACCGAAAAACCTAATCACACTTCAGGCTCATGCCTCCATGAAAACAAAATATATTCTCTTCATCTCTTAATTGATCTTCTTCGGTAATGAACGAAATAAGTCGTAAACGCACGACTTTCACCGAGATGATATTTATTCATAGCTAATTTATTCATTGCATAAAGGTCTAGTCATGTCAATAATTTCAAGCTATAGTTCAAACAAAGACCAATCTAACAGTCTTTATTTGTCTCGAAAAGGTTCAACACCTTACAATATTCACATGTATCACACGGTTAAATATAGATACTTTCTTTGTCACAATTTTTACCATTTACATCATATTATATATGTTGGTGGGGTTTCTGGATTGGAATTTTGATACTAATAATTGTCGAGAACAAATATTTTGCTTGACATGACTTTTAATGTCGCCATGTGCCCAAATAGTTTTCTTTAAGCCTTTGCCGCTTTCTAAAAAGTAGTCGTATCTAACTTCAAAGGGTAGCAGTCGAAATCATGAGGTATGTGTAGTTAAAAAAAGTGATCATCCTACATTAAAGAAAATATTGTGGGAAAAGAAGAAATGATTTATTTAAATGCAATGTTTTCTTTTTCCATAATATTTGTCAAATTAATATTAAAGCAACGAAAAAAATCAGTCATTTTAAATACTTAGGAGCTGTTTTGTTGAGGCAGAGAAATTAAAGGAGTCGGGCCGTTCCTTCATTAGAGACATTATTAACGAGAAGCCACATATTTAACAAAACGTTACTTTGAATGCCCGCAGAAATGTGTTCAAGTGATATCCGCTAGGATCTTGCCCAAAGTAGCGGTCTGATCCCTTGTCCCTTGGCTGGCCGCTATGCCTTTGATAAGAATGAACATCTGAATGACCTAATTTCTAACTTCCAAATTTAATTTGACTGTATGCCAATATCAAGTTTAATGTACATTTAAATCAGAACTTTAATAATAAATTGGATATTTTACATGATCTACAGGATATTTATGATGTTGCGTTTAGGGATTATTTCGTTTGTCGGCCTGTGTTGTATAACCAAGGGAACATGTTCCAAGAAGAAGGGTGTAGGCATGGGTCCGCAAGATTTTTTATGTGGAGATTTTGAGGCGCTAAATAATATATCATGGTGGTAGGATACTGAAACCTTTCTTTCTTTTTTTCTTGCAATCAACCATTCTTTCTTTAATTCTCTCTTATTCTAGCTAAGTTCATCAGCTAAGTCTGTTATGTCCTGTGCTCTCAATCCTGAGGACGACGATTCGAACCCCGGCTCGGCTCAAGTTGAATGAGATGCTCAGTAATAAAGTTAAGGTTGTAATGATGTTGGAAATGATAGGGAACAATAGAATGGTGCACCAGCCACCGAGATATAACTGAATTACTGTTGAAAGTGGTGTTGATCCCGGAAAAACATTCAATTATTCTTGCTTTCATCTTTCAGTCTTTCAAGGCTCGTGGTTGCATAAAATCCGTTTTAATAAGCTGCACGCAGATCCACATTTATCACGAACGAACGTTTCCTCGGTTGGCAAGCAAACTGTTTATAAATATTGTAACATTTTTTTTAGTTTAATTTCTAATTGAAATAAATGGACTGTAATTGAAAAGCGCGCAGGTAACTAATGTAATGCCGTTTTCAGTCTACAAAACAACAAACGGACATACCGCTATCAGTCTACAAAACAACAAACGGACCACCGCTATCAGTCTACAAAACAACAAACGGACCACCGCTATCAGTCTACAAAACAACTAACGGACCACCGCTATCAGTCTACAAAACAACTAACGGACCACCGCTATCAGTCTACAAAACAACTAACGGACCACCGCTATCAGTCTACAAAACAACTAACGGACCACCGCTATCAGTCTACAAAACAACAAACGGGCCACCGCTATCAGTCTACAAAACAACAAACGGACCACCGCTATCAGTGTACAAAACAACTAACGGACCACCGCTATCAGTCTACAAAACAACTAACGGACCACCGCTATCAGTCTACAAAACAACTAACGGACCACCGCTATCAGTCTACAAAACAACTAACGGACCACCGCTATCAGTCTACAAAACAACAAACGGGCCACCGCTATCAGTCTACAAAACAACAAACGGACCACCGCTATCAGTGTACAAAACAACTAACGGACCACCGCTATCAGTCTACAAAACAACTAACGGACCACCGCTATCAGTCTACAAAACAACTAACGGACCACCGCTATCAGTGTACAAAACAACAAACGGACCACCGCAATCAGTCTACATATCAGCCAACAGAACACCGTTGTCAGTCTACTTATCAATTGACGGATCACCGCAATCGGTGCACATACCAAGGGACGGACCGCCATTATCTGTATACAAATTAGCAGACTGACTTGCGTCTCCACTAATCAACTGACAGACCCTCGTTTCAGTCTTCAAACCTAACGCAGGACCATTATAAGTCTGCAAATCAACTCCTTGATTTTCCCATCTCAGTTTACAAATCAACAAATGGTTCGCTTCTAAAAGCCTACAAATCAACTGACGGCCCATCGTTATCCGTCTACAGATCAACCGACAGACCGCAATTATCAGTCTGTAAAACAACCGACGGACCTCCGCTATATATGTATATATCAACCGATAGACCGTAATTATCAGTCTGTAAACAACTGACGGACCTCCGCTATATATATCAACCGATAGATCGTAATTATCAGTCTGTAAAACAACCGACGGACCTCCGCTACATATGTATATATCAACCGACAGACCGTAATAATCAGTCTGTAAACAACCGACGAAACTCCGCTACAAGTCTAAAAATCAACCTACGGACCTCCGCTACAAGACTATAAATCAATCGACAGACCGCCATTATCAGCCTATAAATCAACCGACGGATCGTCGTGATCAGTCAACATTTCAACTGAAAGACCACCGTTTTCAGCCTATAAGTCAACAGACGGACCTCCGCTACAAGTCTATAAATCAACCTAAGGACCTCAGCTACAAGTCTATAAATCAACCTACGGACCTTCGCTACAAGTCTATAAATCAACCTAAGGACCTCCGCTACAAGTCTATAAATCAACCTAAGGACCTCCGCTACAAGTCTATAAATCAACCTAAGGACCTCAGCTACAAGTCTATAAATCAACCTAAGGACCACAGATATCAGTCTGTGGCCGCCGTTATCAGTCTACAAATCAAATGGCAAATAAATCTATTTATTCATCCCGGAATTGCAATATTTAAACCACCATATAACATGTTGTTTGTTTTCTCTGCGAAAGGTCTCCAATCAAACACTTCTGTCGGCTTTTTTCTCGAATAATCTGTAGGAATATTCTTTATAATTGACGTGGCTATACCGAACGTTAAGTCGACTGATAAAGTAAAGGGATGTCTACGTCAATCGGATACTGTTAAACCTTTTCTATTCCTTCTGTTGTAGTTTATCTCTCAACCCATTCTATTGATTAGTGATTTATAAAATTTCAAACAAAGACTATGCACGTTGTCCTAGGACAAGATCGTCACGACTCTATGATCAGGCATTGTCTTTAACCCATTCCCACTCAATGACGCTTTTAGACGCCCAAAGAATAAAAAACCTTTCGGAAAAGATTGTGGATAATGAAGAAATTGCTTGTTACAAGCAATTTCTTCATTATCCGAAATGTCTTCTACCTTAAAGGTAAAAAAGTCCAAAAGCTTTTAAATCATTTCAATTTGGACCAGTCTAAAATGTTGCCGTCTGGTAATGGGTTAAGCTGCTTTTCTAAATACATGTACTTCTACATCACATAAATAATCATTGGTGAAACTACTTCGATGTTGGCCATTTTTCTGTCGATGATAAAAATTGAAACATTTTCAAAATAACTGATCTTCATTGGCAACATAACTAACATAAGTACTATAACTTAACTTAAAATACATTTATGGTAGCATTAAAGGATCGGTAGCTTTAAACAATAGAGCCTGCTAGAAACAATGTACAGTTTTCAGAGATAATACAAATATACATGTATTATATTTTACTAGATAACTTGCGACTCGATGTCTTCAATATTGATTATTTCGACGATGTTCCACCAAAACCTCGTAACTACAGATTTTAAGCTGTAGTTACAAGGTTTTGGTAGAAAACCGACGGTTTGGGCAATTTCATGCAAGGCATATATCCAATGTCGAAATTGTTGATGGTACTAATTAGGAGAGTAGGAAAATAGAGTTGCTGTATATGTGTTTCTGTTGTACACCAAATTAGCTGATTCTCTTTATGTCTGACAGTTAACAAGAAAATGACGTCAGATAATAATAATAAAAAGAAAAAAGAAATCGCTTTAGGAAAACGGTTAAAGCACGCTTTTCTTTTTCTCTATCTTTTCTTTATATAAAAGTAAATGAAGAAATAGAATGAATTGCTATATTGAGGGAACGAGCTACACAACCAATCAAAATCTGTCTCTATGTCGTGCGCACGAGATAGTAAGTCGTTCCAAGGAGATAATCATCCAGCCAGGTTACTTCTCTAATGCGGCATCCAATTGAAAGTTATAATTAGCTCAAATAAATAAAGACCGATTCTGATTGGTTATGTATCTCGTTCCCACGAGATAGCTATTCGTTTTCTTTTTTCTTTTTTTCTTTTTTTTTCATTAAAAAAACAACAAAAAAACCCCCCCCGTAAATGTTCTTTGAGTTGGTCAATAACCGGTCGTTAAATCGATTTTTTTTTTAAAAAAAAATGAATGTATAACATGTCAGCTCTATACCATCGTAATAGGGTTTGATATGCAAACTTGCCTTTATTTCCTGAATAAACTTATTATTATCATATATTTTATAGAGACTTGCTGCTATCAAATACAACACGAAAAGAAAGTAGGCAGAATGACAGAAAAGGACCGAATTTATTCAGACGGACTATGTGCTGTCCCTGTGAAGGGTTTCAAGCATGATTGCTTAAAACTTAAGAAAAATCATAATGCTAATGTGCCCCAGACTGTTTCCACCGTCGTTACAAAAACTTTGATACTAGCTACATTTAGAGACCGACCCCTTGATATTTTTCATTCCTTTCACGAATGATTTATCCTACCGCATCTGTTTAAAAAAAGATCTATTCATTTAAGGGGCGTCCAAAAGCGTTATTGAGTGGGATTGGGTTAAAAAAAAAATCTTCATTGTTCATATTGTTTTCTGGATCAAAAATACAAAAAACAAACAATTTCAATTTCATCAACCAAAAATGTCGTCTGCAACCTCTTTCAATTTGGACCAGTCTAAACTTTTGTAATTTTGGTAATGGGTTAATGTCAAGGCCACCTTTGATTAAAAGTATTCATCCATATGTTTATGTTAGCTACACCAAATCCAGGCAATTGACCTATCGCGGCTGTCAATCAAGGAATCAATCAATCAATCAATCAATCAATCAAATCAGTCATGCTGCCCGGAATTGAGCTTTGAACTCCAACGTTGACCACCATTTTTGTGAAAAAGCAAAACTTTACGAATTTTTATACTTTTTCGTATGGGACTATTTTGTGCAGAAGCATACAAAATAGCTGTGTGCTCAAAACTGTGTTCATGGAGGTATGAATATTTTTTTCGACCAACCACATCGCCTGTATTTGATGGACGAAACTAAAAATTAAATTATTTTTGACTAATCATCTGTTTATAGGTATGACTGGAGAATGAACTTCTGGTACTATCATACACATACAAACTGCACACATATTGATAGTCACAAGTTTAACCACATACCAATGGTCTGGGGTTTGGATCCTAAACATCCAGTTGCCGTGCCCTCGAACACTCCCGCCATTTTAGGATATAATGAACCAAACTTCAAATCACAAGCAAACATGACGGCGCAGCAGGCAGCGGACCACTGGCCGGAAATCGAGCGACATTCACACGGTAGACCTCTTGTCAGTCCCGCAGCGGCGCCTTGCAGTACCAAATCAAAGTGCAACGGCAATAGCTTTGATTGGTTTGACGAGTTCTTCCGGCTGTGCAAGGGTTGCCGGGTAGACTATCTCGCCACGCATGCGTACTACTGCAATGCCGATACTACAATGGATTACTTACTGAAGCTTTATCGTCGATATGGGAAAAGAATTTGGCTCACGGAGTTTTCATGTCCTCGCACTATGGATTACGGCCACCAGCTGAACTATATGAAAGCAATCTTACCGAAACTGGAAGCTGCAGATTTCGTCGATAGGTGTGTTGGTTTTTACTGCAGTTTTAACTTTATTATTACTTAATATATATAAGTTGGTATTGTCTTTTGTTTCTCATTTTTTCTAGAGAAAAAACATAAGAATCTCCATTGATGTTTATTGTCCAGAACATTTGATGTTAAAAGCAGAAATGAAGCTGAATATCACGTAGTTTTTTTCTAAAAATTGTTCTTAATAAAAATTTTCGGACAATTCTATCCTTTTGCTTCAAACTCCATAATGAAATTGGATACTGAATTCAAAACAAAGCATTTTTTATCATACGGCATAAAGTGGGAAAAAAGGTGTCGAACAGAGGCTAATTGTTCGTTATTAGAGATACAATGTGTATATACTCTTTTAACAAACCTGAAAAGATTGAAATATAAACATTGGTAGATAACGAATCAGGATAGAGAAAGCTTTCCTAGTTTTCTTAAACATGAAAACTTTTAACCCTTTCCTGTTTTTCAAAATTTTAGACTTGTCCAATTTCAAGAAGTTGCAGACGACAAATAAAAGTGAGTGCAATTTGAAAAGTAACCAACCTATAGGGTAGAAAATATTGTGGATTAAGAAGAAATTTCTTGTTACAAGCAATTTCTTCTTATCCCACAACATTTTCTTAAGTATAAAAACTCAGGGACGTCAAATCCAGGGATTAACCAGGAAAGGGTTATGAAAAACCGAATCCAGCACAGGTCAATCAGTTAAAATTGGATAAAAAATTAAGGTAGAAGGGTCATTCTATACTAAGAAAAAATCTTCTACCAATAAAAAGTTTCGATCCTGGTCAACCGAGGCAGTTCTCGCAGACTAACCAGGATCGACACTTTTTGCTCCATTAAGATAGTCCCTTATCGCTTGAAAGGTCTCTTATACCTTATACGAGCCAGCACGCGAATGGAAAACGCCTTAACCCCTTACCAGACGACAATGACTGGTCCATATTGAAAGAAGTTTAGGACGACATTTCGAATTGTGCTGAAATAGGAAAATAAATGCCAAATAGGGCAGAAAATAAAGTTTTCCCTGGTCACATCGTTTTCATGGCGTAAAAAAGCGTCATTGTGTGGTAATGGGTTAAAATACAAACTGTATCAAGTACTGGGGGTATAATGACACCGAATTATCAGAATGGTGGAATATTTTATAAAATGTTTAACACTTGTCAGTATACCCATTTTGTGCAGTTTGACCGAGTCGATATTTGTCATTCCTCCGAGATTGTCTCTTTTCCTAGTAACATATAGAGCTCGTTTCATGAATTAATATACTCCCATAATAAGAGAGTAACTTAAGTGCATTATTGTTTACAATTCATACACGCTTCTATATAAATTTTGCTATTTTTTGAAGAAAAAAGTATACAACCGAAAAATACCAGCAGAATGCGCTTTTTCTTGCTACAAGTCATTACCACAGAATCCCGCCTTTTTAAAGCCTCTGAAAATTTATATTGAGAAAAACATTGTGAGAAAGGAGAAAATTCTGGGTTCAAACAATTTTTCCTTTTCTCGCAATGTTTTCAACTCTACATCACCTTTTTATTAAAATCTAATTGCAGTTTGAAATACTGTCTGCAATTTCAATGATATTGGACGAGTCTGGTACTGGGTTGAGAATAGGGGCGTAACAAATTGCAATGAAAAATTGTGAATAGGCTCTACAGACCAGGGTGAATGAAAAACATAATTGGCGATATAAACAAAAATACTTAAACAGATTTTGAAATAACCCCTCGAGAAGAGATCGTTGTTGATGTGAATTGTCGTTAATACACAATTAAGTTCTTAAAAAAAATGAAATTGTCCAAATTCAAGGTGGTAGCAGACGGCATTAGTAAGTGAGTACAATTAAAATTTAAATATCCTATATGATAGGAAATATTGTGGGAAAAGACGAAATTGCTTGTTACAAGCAATTTTTTCTTTCCCCTCAATGTTTTTCTCAATTCTAATAACACAGGGACGTAAAAATCAGGGATTGTACGGAAAACTTTAAAGACTTTTCATTGGTCTAGTTAAGATATAGGAACTTTTCTGGGATCGTATTGTTTATAAACTGATACATATTTTCAGGTATTTCTGGTACAAAGCTCGCAAGACAACTGACGGGTTCACTACACACACTACCAGTCTACTACACTCGCACTCGTCTACACTTACTACACTCGGTCGATATTACAACGATTTTCATTGGCTAGATACAGGCGCCCAGATTATTGGCTAGAATCAGTAGACTTTACTCGATTTTCAGAAATAGAGTGGCATAGCTCTTCCATTTTGTTCTAAATAAATAAACCAATAATAATGTTAATGATTTAACGCAACAAAATTGTCTTCATTATCTAGACCTTTTACTTTATGCGTCACATCACACCATAAGAACTCATATGACAAATCCTTTTCTTAAATACACGAACGCCTGACACACAATAGTACATGAGCTAGCTATAGTATTGCGTATACTAGAATGCCAAGATCTATTTTCAGTAAGTATACAAGACGATATCGTCAAGAATTATACATACTTTGAATCCATGCTAATGCTTTTTATGAAGTGCAGTTTAGATTTCAAGCATGACTGAGGGACAAAGGGTTGAATGGTTGTAATCGTGAAAGGTAAGAAGAATTTCCCCTCTATAATAATTCCCTACTACAACATATCTACGATTACAACAAATCCACGACTACAACGAATCTATGACGTACAAGGATTTTGTCCAACTTGTCGAGGTATGCTTTCCTAATTTCTCGTTTATATTTGACATATCGAGAAATTCTATCTTCCGTTTGAAAGTAACATTTCAACCGTTAAGGACTTAAGGTCTTAACTGCATTTACTTTAAAGAAAAACAACTAAACAACACGTTCTTTGCAATACCAGGCGGTGTCTATAGAATAGAAGCAGCAAATACAGTTGACAGTATTGAATAAACAGTGTATTGTTATACAGACGGTACATGTATTTCTTAATTGACGACGAAATAGACCCTATGTTGTTATGAATGTAAAGAACAAGTTCATGTATCGTACAATACAAACAACGACATATGTAACCTTTCTCGAACTGCGTACAGAATCGACACGCTCGCCCAGGAAAACCCATGGATAAAACCCTTGTTGGAGAAAAACCATGGAAACATGTCCCTGTATCTACTACGTGTCACTGCGACAGGTTCGCATTCTGAAGCAGAATTGCGACTGTGCCAAGCAATCAATAAATACCAGTCTGAAACGGACTTTCGTATGTAATGACTACAAAGCACCGTCGTGAATATTAACTTACGAACTCCTATATATATATATATATATATAAACCTGATCGCATTCTTTATCATAAATGCAAGCCGCCGTCATAGCGCAGTTGGTAGCGCGTCGGACTGTCAATCTAGAAGTCCCGGGTTCGATTCCCGACGGCGGCACTCATCCTTTCCGACTATTTGTCTCTCACCAATGGGTCGATATTCGTAGACCTATGTGGGATAGCAGCTGGAGGCTAGGAAAGGATGTAATGGTAGTACTGGTGTGAGAAATACCAGGAATCCATTGTTAGGTGCTCCAGCCGCCGCGATATGACTGAAAGATTGTTAAAAGCGGCGTAAAACCCCATACAAACAAACAAATTATCATAAATGCAAAATGCAAGACTGAACATAACTAAGCCATTTTATGTCAGATAGTCTACAAATACATCTCGACTAATCTTCGCCAAACAATTTCGTAAACAAACACTAAATAACGTGAAATATAAATTGACTGGTATGAGATAAATGCATTTATCTTTCGTAAACGAAAACAAGGTGCTGCTTCGACTGTGTCGTCTGGTAGAATGACCAAAAAACCTATCAAAATCCCTCATGTACAATTTTAGCTCATAAAACTCTTCAACACTGACCAATACCCACATTGAAAATTTTCCACTAACCCTTTGCATTTCGTAACGCGAAGACAAATATTTCACGCTTTACTATCGAAACGCATATACTATAAACACATTGTCAAGGAACTTGTAACCTTGAGATTTATTTTCTGGCCAATTGTGGCCAAAGATTAAGGAAGATTGAACTTAAAATACACTGGATTTATGATATATTAACTGACCTGATTACAAACAGAAAAACAATAGATAAGCTAAGAAAGTTTCCCCTCCGCTAGAACATTGTACCTGTTAGAGCGTTTTGAAATATTTATACGAGAAAAAAATTGATTGAGAGGGATAATCATGTTTAATGGTGGTGTTAGTAACAGAATTTTATTCTTCATTGCAGCATGCCTTAGTCTAACTACCTATGCCCTACCGAAGAAAGGACTGGCATTATGGAAAGGAAACTTTAATTGCTCAGATTTTGTCGTTTTGAACAATATTTCATGGTGGTAAGATACTTTTATTGTAATTTTTCTTTAACAACAGTAAGAAACAAAAATAAAACACCCGTCAACAATAAATAAGTGACCCGTAACAGTAAAAAAATCAATATTATACGTGCCAAAGTACCCGACCTTGGTCAACCTGTGCCGGCTGACCAAAATCGTTTTTTCCATATTTTGGCGATTTCTTGAAAGAAGTGAAGATCACTATATCTATAAAAAAATATATATCTATTTTGAATGATAAACGCCGTTTGACCTGTGATTGATGTCATCTTTTTTAAAATATCTGTTTTTCAGAGTTACATTGTGGTCCTTATCGATTAATGAATCATAAAAGTTTCTCATTCTGTATCCCGTATCGAAAGACGTGGAATGTGTTATTCAATAATTGTTCTTCCGTTTGATTTTTTATCTTTTTGTTACGTAACTTTGTTCTTAATTTTATTTAAACAAAATATCAAGAAATGTGTCAAAAATGAGATGGGATATCTTTCATATAATAGCATATCTATCAACTGTGGATTAAATCTTCGATATAATGTAAATGTGTAGCCTCGAATAAGAATCCGTAGGTGAAATACCTTCTGTATAACCCGAAACATATTGCAGTTTACGACCTTATATTTGCATTTACCTTTTCTAAAGATTAATATAAACACTTGTTACACACTTTCTAGGTATGATTGGTCCATGGATATTGACCACTGGAAATCTAACCCCGAATGCGCACCTTACAGCTCCATCCTGGACAAGTTCGTACCAATGGTGTGGAGCTGGTACCCTTGTTGTTCCGGGAACGTCACGGTACCAGACAAGGCGGAAGCCATCTTGGGATTCAATGAACCAAACCACAAGGAACAGGCCAACCTAAAAGCAACCAATGCTGCTTCATATTGGCAAAACATAGAAAGGCAATCAAAGGGCAAACCGCTTGTCAGTCCAGCATCAGCACCATGTGGAGGAAACGGTTGCCTTGGTAATACAAATCAGTGGTTCGACGAGTTCTTCCGCCATTGTAACGGTTGTCATGTGGACTATCTAGCCACCCACCACTATTCGTGTAATGCGGATTGGACTATGTCATATCTAAGGGACCTCTATCATCGTTATGGCAAGAAGATTTGGCTGACAGAATTTGCGTGCAGTTATTCATCTGATCCGCATAAAATAATGCATTACATGCGGACGTTGTTACCAAAGCTGGAAGCAGCACCATTCGTTTATAGGTACAATAAAAGGCTACAAAACAAATCCCACGCTCTATGATGTCTTATGTTTGCTAATCAATCAATATGGATAAAAATACTTGGCCCCTTTTATATCATACCTGTTTTTAATAAGAAGGAATATTATTCTTACACAATGATTATCTATAGACAGAAATTTACAACCGATTTAAATGAGTTATTTTATCTTCCATTTCGTGAAGAAGAATAAATGTGACAGATGGCATACCGTATGAGGCAACAAAAGAGCCGTGCTCAACGCTCTATATTTTGCGCGGGCTATGTAACCTGAGGTGTCGGTGTGTCGTAAAATACCAATCATTCATTTATTCTTATTGCTTCAATAAACTACTTTGATTAATAAATGTACAGCGTTATAAAACATCATATGCGGAAAATACTTTTTAATTGTAGGTTTATGTTTCCCAAAGGGATAACTTGATGAAAAGAGGAACTTTTATTTATGTCGTTGTCTAAGCTCATTCCAGCACATTAACGTACGCCCGGTCGAGAGGTTATAGGTTCTAATAACTGCGACCAGTGCTTATCCTACGCCCTAGAGATAGGTGATGGGTTTTTACACACGCTATCAGTTATACAAATAGATTGAATGTGGCCTCCCTGGCTTCGGTGGCACTCGAACCTTCAAGCTTCAAATTAAAAGTCAAGCGCAAGCTCACCACACTTATAACGACACAACAACACAAATGATTCGAGATATTACCCGCGTTCTTGGGCTGGAATATCATACTTCTATTCTAAGAACCTTGATACTGAATTAGCAAAGCTTAACGCTTGTAGCCGTTACTGAATATGCTAAGCAGAAGTTTATGGGTTTTATCGGTTTTTTGTTTTACTTTCCAGATATTCGTGGTATATGGCACGTATTGATAAAGGGAACAACTTCATTCACAAAGAAGTGTCACTTCTCGACGCTAAAACGAGTACCCTTACAGACCTTGGCAGATATTACAATAATTTCCACAGCAAAGATGTAGACGCCATCATCGGCTAAAACCATAATTGTATCATTGTTGCAGTAAGACAACTTTCTACTGAATTTGAGTTGATATTGTAGAAAACTGATTAGTATTGCAAATTAAAACGGTTATTTTGAGTGAGTTTCTACTTCATTGTTAGGGTTTTCTAAAGTTCAACGGTCTATACGAAAAATTGTTTCGAACATGAAATACCCGATTCGTCTCATTGTTACCATGATACTTCAGGAGGGTATTGCAGATCAATGACGTCATTACCGGTTTATCTTCTTACAGAATCAGTTCGCGGTACTAAGTATCCCAATTTAAAAGAAACGCAATCTTTTCGAAGGGTCGTTATAGTAAATGCTTGTATAGAGATGAAAACGAACAAATCTCTTTTTTCTGAATATTCTTAATAATGTTATTACTGTTTTCAAAATCCCGATGGTGTCTTGCAAATAAGTCAGTCACAAATGCCAAAATGAAAAAAGCAACCTTTTAGCCAATTTCTGAAGGTAGCCATAGTAAGTGTATATAAATAGTTTGAGATTTCCTTTTTCATTTGATATTTTTGTATGTTTAAGCGGTCGAGTTCTTTCTAAAATATAAACAAGTCAGCAAATTAGAATATAATTTTAGATGTGTTGATTGAAGAATTTATGACCTAAGATAGAGAGAAGCGGTTTTCATTCATTTTTTTCGATGTAGTCACCTGAAAAATTCCGCACTTCGGCGGCGTTGAAGCATTTTGGTACCTTTGTAGAAGATAGCATTTTGGGCCTCAAAATGCGTCAACAGCTCTTTTCGTTATCATCAGTGTGAAAATAGCAGATGTTCAGTTCTTTTTGTCATTGGGGGGGGGGGGGGCGTTAGGTGATAGTCGGAGGGTGCTAAATAAGATTAATAAGGCGGATAATCAACTAGTTTGAAAACACATTCCTGATAGCAGTCACAGCAAAAGTAGACTTGCATGTCCGTCATTTGTCCTGATGGACGAGTACACCGAATGAAAGTTTCCATCCCTTTGCTTCTTGATTTTTTTCACGAAGTTGAATGATGAAGCTAGCATAATACCTACAAGGCAATGTGTGACCCTTTTCATTCTAATAGCAGAACATCTTTGATCCAACAAAAATGTGACCATTAGCTTCCCAACGGATGTTGTTTACCTGGTTCTTTTCTTGGGGTTGAACTTAGGTTATACAGTTTTGACAGATGTTCTGTCTCAGTTTGGAAATGGTAAACCTATGTTTCATCAGCAGTTACAAACTGCATTAATTTGTTGTACTGCACTCGTTTTAATCAACACTCATGGGACCCATCCGACAGAAACCCAAGTCATTGAAAATATTGCGCATAATTGAATGGGTCGTTCTTGTGAGTTACGTGTACCGTTGTGTTATTTTTCGGTATGCCATAATCATATCATGGATTTTATTGATGGTGTCCTTTGAGGTGAGAGCTGGTGGCCAGGCATGACGGGGGTGTTTCATGATGGATATTTATTCGACAACAAAACTAATCCCATAATGCAATTCGGGGTAGAATGTTTAGTGTTAATCTATAGGTGCTCTAAGTATCCTAGATTAATAAACGTCGTAACTAAAATATCGTAAAATCCTCCTTTCTTTGCGAAAAATAAAACGAATGCTAAGGATTTTTTGTCGTTTAAGGATTTTGAATTGTTCTGCTTAGGGTTACTTATCTCACGGTGCAGTTCATAAATGCATACACTTTCAATACTTATCAAAGTGAAATATCAGATTTGGTTGAAATTTTTAAAGTAATGTCCGTGCAAATACAAGCATCGACCCATTCAAGCTTGCTTTACCTAAGCATAAATGTATGATAAATTTAAAAGAATGTCAAAAGTGTCTGTGTTCTGAACTTTAGACTAGCTTAACTAGTCAATATGATAATAAATCATAATCGAACATAATCTTCAAATCTTTTTGGTGGTCTTATGTCTCTGGTTCTGGTCAGTTGTCGCTGTGTTGTAGGCGTTGTTACTTGCTGTTTATTCGGTTTCGAATTCCAATTTGAATATCACACTGCTTATTATTAGCACTTTTTGATATTTTACTAGAAGCACTTTTTTCTTTACTGATTGACTGATTTGACTTTTGACTAGATTGACTTTGACTTAAAGACTTTTCACTGATTTTCATTGATTTCATTTTAGCACTAGATTCACCGAATGACTGGAATTGAGTCTGTCGTAGACCTGATTTACTTTCTGGTATATAGCTGACCTCCGACGTCGACAATGTATAATCTCGATGAATGATTTCTACGCATGTACCGAAACGCCATTTCTTATCTCGATCGGTTGGTAGTGGAGTCATACGTACTGGTTGACCAATCCTTAATTCTGGTGTAAGGAATTTTCGTTACTCTGGTCATCCGTCACGATCGACGGTACTGATCCGGTTTCCTTATAGTCAGGTAGGCAAAACGGTAACACAGTGGAAAAGGAAAAATCAACAAGGCAAAGTTTTCATGGCATGATTATTTTACTATGTGGTCAACGACCAAGTCTTTGTCAAGGATGGTTACGAATATTCAACTCATACAAAATTCCGGCGTTGATATTTACAAACACGGAAACGTTCAAGGTAACGTTAGAATACGGTGGGTGGGGGAAACACATTCTCCCTTTCATACAATGGCTCTCAATCAACCTCGTGAATACAGGGACAGGACTAGTGCGACAGGATCTCCCTCAGTTATTAAATTACATTATGAGAAAATGTTAAAGACTAAATAGCATGTCACAAAACAATCGTTATGATTTAAATCTGACTTTCGGTCTTTGCATTGTACACTAAAAATGACTTAAGATTGGTTTAAGAAACCTTTAAGTTTCTGAAGTAAATTGGAATAAAGAATTAGCTCTTTATAATGGAATTGGTATGGCTGTTTTGATTGTTGTTTACACTTGGAGCATCTCATTACCTGAGAAGTTAGGTTCTCTGGCAGATTTTGTATATAGGTTTGTCTGTCTCGATCGGATGATCTGAGGAAGATGCCGACATTCAAAATCTGCCGCCTTATATAACTTTTCTAGGATGACCACGTGACCAACGTCGGCCAATCGGAATGCAGAAAATATAAAAACAAAGTTATTCGCCCTCACGGGAAATCACATCATAAAGTAATATAGCTGAATTATATACACAGCTCTTACGTTAAAAACACAGCTTTTACAAAAAGCAAACATTAGAAAACAAAAGCAGAATGCAGAATTTAGCTTTGACAAAAAGCAGACGCTCTAAGCCATCGGCGTAGGCAGACATGATAAATTGTGACCTTCCGCACCAAGGTCGCTCGATAAGAAGTAGCACAATTCCTCACACAACCCACGAAGATGAATCAAACCCTGCTCTATGCGCTATTCTCACTCAATTTTATCAGAGAATTATAATAAAAACACAAATCCTCGGGATTGTTTCCTATATTAAATAGGCCATGGAAATACTGAAAATGGTTCCAGCAGTTCCAGAGCCGCTAGAATGCGAAATGACCATTCCGACGACAGTGCATAACTGTAAAACAAATAAATGAATAGTAGCCAACTACTCCAAGACATTCTATATATCACACAAATATAGAGAAGGACCGAGATTACAGTCAACCACTGCTACAACAACAACGGTTACTCAAGAGTTACATTTCTTGATGCTCTCTGAACGTGAAAGTTTATGGGATTGTTTACGTTTGAAAATGACAATTTTAAATACGGATTATCACTACTGTCTGTGTTAAACACGGAAATATGTGACACTAGGGACGTCTACAGTTCATTATTCATCTAGTTAAGTGCTTCAGAATGCCATGGAAGTCTCGAAATATAGGATTCCAGTCTCAAGGTAGGCTAGTTTGTCGTTAGTTTTCGCTGTTCTTCATGTTGACGGGTAGGTTTTAGCATTGGATAGCTATCATACAGGTATTTGTCAGTGGTAACACACTAGACTTCAGTAGTAACGTTGGTGGTCGATAGTTTAAGCTCAATCATTATGGGGAAAGTCCATTTTGTAATTGGTTATACGAAGTTTAGGGAAAAGGGGGGTATGACTGAAAATTTTGACGTCCGGGGGTCCCCGTCGTTGGTAGGCATCTGTATGAGGATGGAAACATCCTTACACTGGTAATCCTTTGGCTGACTTGTCATATTGACATTTCGAGAGTTTAAGTTTGTGTTCTATTTTCTCAGCACCATTTTGATGAATTTTGGTTTCAACAGTTCATCTGCCATTGGTAGCAGATGTCGGGTACGTCTGTTCATACCTTCCGTTGGTGTAATCCTCCAGTCTAAAATGGACTTCCAAATGTCTTGATTACTTCGTTTTGATTTTTTGACTAGACGTTTTGCGATTTTAACGACTGAATCGGCTTTGTCGTTTGATTGACTGTGATAGGGAGAAGAGGTGTTATGTTAAAATTAACAAGTTCGAGAAAAGTCTGATATTTCGAACATATGAATTGTGGTCCGTTGTCGGACATAACTTCCTCTGGAATTCCACGTCGACTGAAATGCTGTTTGAGAAGTTAATAACAGTAATTGCAGTAGCATCAGGTAGGATATCGAGTTCCCAATGATCAGAGTAATAGTCAACTGTGACTAGACAGTCGGTTTTGTCCAAGAAAAATAAGTCAAGGTTTGTCTGGTATTTTATGCGTAATCAGTGTCTATTTCTGTTGTTTATCAGAAAATTCATTGCATGTGCTGCATTTACCAACAAAGTCAGTAATGTCATTGTTCATATTTGGCCAGTACAGTGTATCTCTCGACTTTCTCAAACAGGACTCAATTCCCATCTGACTTGCGTGAATATTGGTGTGCATTTCACTGCGCAATGTCTTTGGAACAACTATATCTATTCCTTTAAAACAGGGCCATCTCGAATGGAAAGCTCGTCGCGTATGTTCCAGTATTCGCGAATTAATATCGGGACTTCTGCTCGATTTTCTGGCCATCCAGAAATAATCATTGATTTTATAGTATGTAATGACTCATCTTGATATGTGTGCTTCTGTGGTTGCTTGAAACGCTGTTCGGTGACATTTACCGTTTCCATGATATTTATCGCATCCAACTCTTTCGCGAATTTCTCTTCCTTCAACTGAAAATGTCAACGATATCATGATTATCTTGTTTGTTGTTGTTCATAAGGAGAAATGCTCTGAATAAAAATGTCTGCAATATACATTTCTTTACCCTTAGTGTACACTATGTCAAGACAATATTTCTGAAGTCTTAATAGCATACGCTGTAGTCTTTTAGGCCCGGTGTCTTTTATATGATTTCAAGTGGTTTGTGATCTGTATTGACGATTACCAACTGTCTACCATGTATGTAATGCTCAAAGCATTCGCACGCGAAAATGATTGCAAAACACACTTTCTCAATTTTAGCATAATGCTTTTCAGCTTGAGTCATTGCTCTTGAAGAAAACGCCACCGGCTGACCATCCTGTTATAGCGTAACTCAAATTCCTACCTCACTAGAATCACACTGCAGAGTTACCTCTTTTTCAAAGTCATAATACCTTAACACTGAAAATATCGTCCACAATGACCTCAGTTTCTGGTAAACCATCTAACGCTTCATGTTGTCTACACTGGAATTCCCCTGACGCTGAGTATATCACAAAGGGAAGCCTAAGCCAGCGGTATCTACCAAAGTGTGTCAAAAACGTTGTTAGATAGCTGCTTTCTTCATCAAGCTTTACTTGCCTGAACCCATCTTTCGCATCTATCAATGTTAAGACTTAAGCGTTTGCGATTTTCGGAAGATTATCATATATTGTTGGCATAATGTATTTCGAACGTTTTATCGCGCGATTCTTTAGGATCTAAGCATACTCGAAGTTTGTTTTGTTTTCGAACTACAACCATGCTACTTATCAAGTCTGTTGGTTTGGTTAATTTCGCGGTCACTTGCTTTTTTACTAAACGTTCAATTTCAGCTTTTAACTCAGCCTTTTGTGCTACTGGCACTCTACGCGGTTGTGAATTTCTCCACAACATTTACAGTTAGTGTCACGTGGCTTTGACATTTTATCCTTATATTTGTGTCGCTTGACTTATTGTTTTGACGTAGTGTAGTGTACAGATTCATGCGATACAGTCAATTTCTTCATATGTTGATCTGCTATTTCGCTACTACGACACATATAAATTGCCTTTTTCGCACTGTTTGCATGGAACCCATATGCAAAACATTCTGTCTTCTTGTGAATTTCTCCGCAATATTTACAGTTTTTGTCACCTTTCTTCTTGTCACGTGGCTTTGACTTTTTATCCTTATATTTGTGTGGCTTGACTTTTTGTTTTGACGAAGTATAGTGTACAGATTTATGCGATACAGTCAATTTCTTCATATGTTGATCTGCTATTTCGCTACTACGACACATGTAAATTGCTATTTCTAATGTCAATTCGGGCTCGCGAAGCATTCTTGACCTTCTTAGTGCCTAAGACTATTCTGTCCCTAATCAAGTCATTTTGGAGTGCACCGATTTCACACGAATTTGACAGACCTCTCAACCTTGACACATAAGCCTCGGCACTTTTATTTTGTAGCTGGTCAGCAGTGTTAAACAAACAGCGTTCATAAATCACATTTGTTTTGGGCGCAAAATGAATCTGCAGGCCCTTTATATTTCACTGACCTTTCTCCGGTTGTCATCTGTCATGTCTAAATGTTGAAAAACACGAAAGCAGTCTTTACCTATTACGCTTAACAGAGTTGCTACCCATATTTTGTCATTTGCATCTTCTAACTTAGTCGCCACTTCGTAGTTTTCCATTGAGACTCGAAAAAACTCCAGTTATTCTTGAGAAAGCCTTTGACCTCCATCGGAGCTGGGACTGGAAGCTTGCTCGTCGCCATTTTGCTTGACGGCTACTAGAGCGTGAAACGTGCGATGAAATTTTTTAGCTAACACGGCTTGGTTGCTTTACCAAACGAGGAATCGTAGGTGCGATCGCATTGAACGGTAGTTGTACTTTCCTATTGCTAGCTTTTTGTTGCCTTATTGATGTTGTCGGGCTTGGCGTCGGTGAAAATTTTGGTTAATCTTCACTTCTCACACCATTTTTCATGATGGATATTTATTCGACAACAAAGCTAATTCCATAACGCAATTCGGATAGAATTTTTTTTTGTTATTGGCACTCTACGCAGTTGATGTTGTACAGGTTTGGCGTTTTCATCAAGCTCTATCTTGTATGTTCCTGGAAGACAACCTAATGCACTGAATACATCAGTGTTAATCTAAAGGTGCTCTAAGTATCCTAGATTAAGAAACGTCGTAACTAAAATATCGTAACAGGGAGCATGTTCAAGAATCTCTCTTCAGTGGCCAATGTCTTCGCTGTGTCACAACACGGGTTATGCTCGTATGCTCCTATGTCTTGACAAGTAAGGTAATTGCTCCTAGTTAACATTTATCGTCTGATTCACAAATGCAAATAATGCAAAAGTGACTGAGAATTATTGCAACGGAAGTATAGTGACCCGAGAAAAAAACAGTGCTGACAACCCGAATCTACATTAAATGATGAATAATATAGAGGAAGAAACCTCGCTTTACATAGGTCTATCATGTTCTAATTCTAACACGAACATTGCAGTATTGCCGATTCAGTCAAGGATAGGAAAAGAAAATGACGTAGTCATATACGCATGAATCTTTTACAATTTTAGGGAAAAATCAGTATTAGAAAAGATCATAGTAATTTTTTGCCGTCTCCAAATATATTTCTTTTTATCGAGGAATCGGTATTATTTGATAAAGAATATGTCATTGCGTTGTCTGTCGTAGCTCACTATAAAAATTACCTACATTCATCATTCCGTAGGTATATCCATAAAAATAATATTCATGAAATGTTCAAAGTAGTAATACTTGTGTCTTTGCGATCCTGAACACGAGACTTATTTCAAAAGAAAGATTTAAGTACATAATTATGATCCAATACAACTAAACCCGTTACGGAAGCATAGGGCACATAAATGTTTTTGGTCTTGAAATTTAAACTATAAATGATGTTTTCTTTGTTGCGGAAAATAGCGCTATGGAACAAAGTTTTCAAAAAGTAGGTAATTGATATTGCAATACTCTAATGTCTAGCTTGGTTTCGACCAGCAAGATGTACCCACGACTACATTTTGTTGTATGTTTTTAATGCGTTAGTTCAATTGTCAGTCCGTGATTCTGTACGTCTGTCAGTCCGTCCGGTTTTGTACGTACCATGACTCTGACATTTAGTTATGGATTTCAAAATAATTTCACACCACTGAATTTCTTAATAAGTAGATGAGCTATTTGGACGTTTCTTTCTGTATCTAAAGTAATAAAGAGATCTTCGGTGAAAACTGTGGACTTTATTGTATTAATTGTAATAATAAAGATTTTGTAATAACATTTCTTCCATAATGTCCCCTTTCCCACGATACTTGACTGACTAGACCAAATTTAAAAAAGTACCATTCTTATGATGGTACAATAATTCTGTGAAGGTTTAAAATGAATCCGATGAAATATAGGGACTTCATTGTGTTAACTAGAATATTTAATAAAATTTTCATAAGGCCCCCTTTTACATGATACTTGAGTAATTGACTCCATTTAAAAAAATCCTTAAGATGGTACTATTGAGATTCTGTAAAAGTTTGAAGTGAATCTGGGGACATATTGTGTCAACTAGAATATTTAAATAAATTTTTTACGGGACCCCTATTCATGTGATACTTGACGGAACAGATCCAAAGTCCAAATCAACGATCGTAATAACGGTACAATCGATCTGTGAAATCTGTGAAACTTATTGTGTAGGTGAGGAATTTTTGATGAAATTTTATACGGCCACTTTAGCCCTGATACTTTACAGAACAAACCAAATTATCAAAGGTATATTTTTTGTGAAGTTACACTCGTTCTGTGAAGGTTTCAAGAGAATCAATGAAAACAGCGGATTGAATTGGGTCAAGAATTTTTTGTAATACAATTTTCATAAGGCCCCTTTCCCCAAGAAACCTAACGAATCAGATCGAATTGACGAAAGACCAACCCTAACGATAGTGCAATCTTTCTAAAATTTTGATGAGAATGAGAAAGACCGATGACTTGATTATTTCAACGAGGAAACTGTTGTGGACTCTAGATAGGTTGTTAACGGAGATTTTTTAATTAAATTTTCATAAGACCCCTTTCCCCTGTTTCTTGACGGATCGGACCCAATTTCGAATCCTTATGATGGAACAATTATTCTGTTAAAGTTTGATGAGAATCTGATGAAAACTGTGGACTCTAGAGTGTAAGCAAGGAAAAGATGACGGAAAAGCCACTGCTACAGCTATTCTTGACCTCGGCCAGTAGAGCTAAAACTTTGAATTTTAAGTCTAAGAATATATCTTACAAAGCCATTAGCACATGGAGATTTTTTGTCTGGCATCACCTTTCACCTTACCATACTGAATTATCTACTCACACACTTTCTTGAATTCCTTTGACCTGGAGTAAAGTTAGATATTTGACATTTTCTGTGACCTGAAATTTGAAATTATTGACTCTGGAACTGTAATTACACAAAGCCTCTGACCTTGACATTTGACCTACTTACCGATAATGGTTTATCATCATGTCTTTATCATCATTCCTCTAGTTTTATTGTATGAAATAAGTTGTCGAGAATAGATTGTCCTTTTTTGCATCAATTTGACCTCCTCTTTCTGAAATTGTGAATTATCCAGTCTAGAACTGTATTATATCAAAAATAATTGTTTACGTGAGGTTACCTTTCATTTGGAATCAAGTAAAGCTTTTGACCTATCCGGTGATCTTCGTTCTGAATTTCTAATATCATATCTCTAGAAATGTATTTACTCTCATCTACCAGTTAATGCTAATTGATTTTTCATCTGGTATTGCGCTATTCCTGTAACATTGTCAGTTGTATTTCAGTATCAAGAAATTAGGATTGACATAAAAGTCGGTTCGAATGGTGTCCTATTTCATGTAGTAGAGCGTCGGCTCCACAGCACTTTGTACATTATTTTAGTCATATCGTGGCGACTTAAGCACCAAGAGGACACTTGTGGTAGCCCTGCGTGTGGTGGCTGTCGTCATGCGCCAGTCGACAATTTATGTAAACATCTAACATTTAAATCCAATCATAATCTGTTTGTCATTGTAACAAGAAGGGTGAAAATAATAAAATTTTTGAAAATCTTCTCTGAAATAAGAAGGCCAAAAACTTTGAGATTTGGTATGCATCACCTCTAAGGTGACCTCAAATGTGTTTATATGATGCCCCTTGTGTTATATTTTGGCCCAGCCCGTGCGCATCCTATTTCACATTGACACAAAGAAGAAAAAACATCGTTTACTCTGAAACCAGAAAGCCTAGAGTATTGTTATTTGGTATGTAGAATCTCCTAATGAATCCCTTCAAATTTTGATAATGTGTTGCCCCTAGGGTCATATTCGGTTCCGTCCGGGCGAACCCTATTTGTAACAGTTGAAAATAAGGGAAACGTCAAACTCGATCTACGCTGAAACCAGAAAGAATAGAGTGTTGGTGTTTGGTTAGTAGAAACTCCAAGAGAACCTCTACCTTGTTTGTTCATGTCATACCACTCGAGTCATGTTTGGGCACCGCTCCGGCGCATCTTATTTTCACATAGCAACAGAGAAGGAATACTTTATAAATCTCCATCTCTAATCAGAAAGCCCTGAGCATTGATATTTGATATTTTACAACATCTAGTGGAGCTCCTCATCAATTATACCTATCCAATCTACCGCTTGGTCTAGTTGTGAAAGAGTAGTTTCTTTGTAGTTAACCAATTACCAGTCGACAAAATCCTTGTTGGCTTATTTTTTGTTTCATTTAAGGTAGAAAATGTTTCCCCAATATTTTCGTAAGTTTTCTTTCTTGGGGGCTCCAAAAAGCGTGATTTTGTCTAAATGGGCTAGGAAGTTGACGACACTATCTCTGTTCACATTTCCCACTTATTTCACGACATTAAAAAAGAACAAAGATTATTTCTTATCTATCGCCTGACATCAATTCTGACCCCTAGTAGAAATTATATTAAACAACCATGTGTCGGAGTAAAACTGTGTGGCTTATAGCAGTATTGTGTTGCTTATCAACATGTACGGAATGTTCGAAGAAAAAAGGTACAGCTCTATATAGAGGTTATCTAAAATGTGAAGACTTTCAGGTGTTGAATAACATATCTTGGTGGTAAGAGAGTTTATATTCTACTCTCGTTTGTCTGTCTGTGCGTTCTGTTTGTGAATCATTGTAGCATTCTATCTGTTTCTCTATCTTTTAAACCCTGTTTTTACTTCATTTGCATCTAAATGTTAGAAAAAGAATACAAATGTGAAGACTTTCAGGTGTTGAATAACATATCCTGGTGGTAAGATAGTTTATATTCTACTCTCGTTTGTCTGTCTGAGCGTTCTGTTTGTGCATCATTGTAGCATTGTACTTGTTTCTCTATCTTTTAAACCCTGTTTTAACTTCATTTGCATCTAAAAGTTAGAAAAAGAATACAAATGTGAAGACTTTCAGGTGTTGAATAATATATCCTGATGGTAAGAGAGTTTATATTCTACTCTCGTTTGTCTGTCTGAGCGTTCTGTTTGTGTATTATTGTCGCATTCTATCTGTTTCTCTATCTTTTAAACCCTGTTTTAACTTTATTTGCATCTAAATGTTAGAAAAAGAATACAATTTATATGGGGGAATTCATCAAAATAAGAAAACGGTCTGAAGTTTCTTTTTGTCTATTCCAGCTATTAGGCCGATCCTAAATTTTGGATTCCCGCTTTTTTACAACCCTCCCCCTCAAATAAAGCGTTGGAAAATATTTTCACCGCGCTAATGAAGAAATTGGTTGTTAGAAGCAATTTCCTCACTAACGACTATGTTTATTACACACCAAAACAAAATATTTTGGAATTCTAATAACTTGAAATCGTCGGCTGCATCTACTAGTCTAAAATTTTGTCGTCTGGTATAGGGTTAAAGGAAGTAGCATGCAAATATATATGGGTATTATTCTGAATAATGGATGGAATTGAAGAGCTCGAGGAGACAGATCGCGATGTCAATCAAAGAATCATTCGCCCAAACAATTCATTCATTTTTATCGGAAGTGAACTTTGAACTTCAATGTAGGCTGACTGCAGCTTGAATAAACGACGTTTAGGTTGTCAACAAACCATTTTCCTTTTTGGTAACTGTAACTGGAAATAAATCTTACAAAATAACGCTATTTGATGTCGAAGTCGAATTTCCTGTCGGAGCTCGGAAGGCGTGACCATCGATCCATTGAGAGGATGAATTCAAGCGAAAATACACTCTTTTCATAATATTCGTCAATTGGTGAGCAAAATGTACGTCGTAACTTCAGCTCAGACAAAGCTGTAGTTCCAACATTCTAGTAACCCGCTGACAACGAACTTTGATTTCAAGATTTTCCGAATCTTAGAACCATTTTTTTTGTAAATCCGGGTTGTGTCTTGACCCTTGTCCCCCTCCTCCCCCCCCCCCCTATGGATCCGTGCATGTAATGGAAAAGGTCAGTTTATGAAAATATTTAAGAAATGGGGAAAAAAAGATAATTGCTTTGTACGAATCATAAATTAGATTTTATTTTCTTAGGTTCATACCTAAATGAAAACAAAATACGGTTTTTGAGTAACGATACCCAAAATAGTTGCACGTTCAAAATTTTGTTTATGAACGTATAACTTGTTTTACAGAAAATCAAAACCCTTGAATCATGATAGATTGAAGTAAATATAAATTATTTCAGGTATGACTATCGAATGGATGTCGACGAATTTCGACAAAAATTTAAGTGTCATGGGGTAAATCACATCCTGAATTCATATGTACCAATGGTTTGGAACTTCAACGCTCTTCATGAAGGGAATCTCACCGTTGAAAACGAGGCTGTGGCGGTGTTAGGCTTCAATGAACCCAATCATAAAGAACAGTCCAACATGTCCGCTGCTGATGCCGCCATTCTCTGGAAAACTGTAGAGCAACAATCCAGGGGCAAGCCACTCGTCAGCCCTGCTGCGGCGCCATGTGGAGGTGGGAGCAAAAACTGTGTGGCAGGCGTTACACAATGGTTTGACGAATTCTTCAGACATTGTACTGGGTGCAAAGTGGACTATATTGCGACACATATATACGATTGTAATGTGGACAAAATCATGAACTATTTGAAAACTATATATGATCGATATGGCAAAAAGATTTGGCTGACTGAGTTTGCATGTCCCTATACAAGGGACCCAAACCGACAAGTTACACTGTTAAAACAGTTGCTGCCAAGACTTGAAGCTGCTCCATACGTATACAGGTAAACAAAAATAGAGAAATATTACTCATGAACACTTGCTAATAACTTCCATAAGAGAGGTAGAAAACGTTGTGAGAAAAGGGGAAATTGCTTTTCACGTTTTTTCCGTAGCTATACAAGTCTTTGACGTGTAAAATCCTGGCTGGTGAGGTAATGGGTTGGCACATAAAACAGTTAACTTGATGTTGTCTTTTTTTTATTTTCCTGTGCAACTAATCGGTCCAATCTACAAATAATGCACTAAAGAAATGAAGAGAATACTTTTTGTTGTCATTGAGATATGAACCTAAAAACTAATTGCATTGCATGAATACGCAGGCGTATTCTAGACTGGCGAACCTATGTTGTAAGATAAGTACAGGCTCGCCAGTCAAAGAGAATTAATACAATGGTGCTAAGTTTTCAGGTTCGTATAAAATATTCTCTTCATTTCTTATAATTTTGGGCATCAAGCAAAGCAGAAAATTCATCTTACCAGTTTGAGTAAAAATCTATGGATCTGCTTTGTATGCAAGCAAACAAATAGTTGCGTGCTCAAAGTAGATCCATAAAATTTGTTCATGGACGTATGAAAAGAATAATTTCAGCCAATCAAAAGACTTGAACATTGATAGAAGAAACTAAAAAATAAGTATATATTGTACATTACTTGAGTGTTCATTTAATATCACTTTTATCTAACTAGTCATTCTAAAAGTAATAAAAACAGACCCGTGTCTAGTTTATTTTTTTTATCACTTTTATAATGATAAGTTATCCATTTATGTTCATGATGTCATAAGAGTAATTAGAATACGTCAATGAATTTAGTGATATCGAATATTATATATATTTTCAGATACGCATGGTTTCAGGCTAGGATTTATAATGGCGATTTCGTAACCAGCTCAGCTAGCTTTTTCGATGGACACTCAGATCGACTGACTGTCGTGGGGAAATATTACAATAATTTTCAGGGCAATACAGCGGGCTCACCAGTTGGTTAGTGTAATCCAAGAGCGAGATATAAAATTGTTTCGTCATCATTAGGAATCATGCATCAGTGACAATAAAAGCGTTGTTTAATTTGTCTTAAAATCGATCTTGATATTGACTAATTTGTTACATTTTCTTAAGTAAATACACATTTTATCAAGAAAAGAAAAATAAATCGAAGTTTTAGTCTTTACGTTTTGTCTTTTCCTTTTCATATCATAAAGTAAATGTTCCCTCGATGATTTACAAATGCTCGCTTTTTTACATCAAAACTGAAACATGAATTGACCATATTTGTGTTAACCCATCCCACACAATTCCTCCTTTTTACGTCCCTCGCATCAAGAAAAATGTTTGGAAACATTCTCGACATAGAAGAAATTATTGATTCAAGCAATTTCTTCAATGTTCACAATGTTTTCTACCCCAAAGGACAAAGAATTTTAGAAATTACACCTAAAATTGTCGTCTGCATCTTCTTTCTATTTGGACCAGTCTAAAGTTTTCTCACCAATAGTGCATCTGTAGCTTTATTTTAGAATGGCCCAGTCATATCACACCGGGCCAGCCACATTATACCGGCCCAGTCATATACCGGCCCAGTCATATACCGGCCCAATCATATTACACCTGCCCAGTGATGCTCTTTTCGTCACATAAACTATATCTTTTGCGAGTTTTTCAGTGTTAGTTAAGTTCCAATTCCGTCTATCAAGATTTAAGCGTTTTGACTGGCTTATTTTCTTCATACTTCCATGAACAAAATTTTGACGACTCGACTATTTTGTATGCTTCCGCATGAAGTAGACTCATAAGTGTTTTGCTCAAAACTAATGAAATATGTGCCTTGTTTTACTTAAGGATTTTGCTTAATGTGATCAGCCTAAAAAACTTAACTACGCCGTATAAATACGCGAAGAAGCAGTTTCAATGGTTGCAATTAAATCAGATTCAAAATTTCATGGGAAGTTTGGTAGGAAATATTATTTCAGAGCATACCATAACGTTTATGGACACTCGATTCCTAAAACGAGTAAGTTAAACAATGCATATTACATCTTAACCACTGTCATGCTGAATAAGATCCTCCGGAGAATTGAGTTAAAATCAAAGTGCTAACAGTACTGGATGCAAACATTGAAGGTTAATGATTCTTTTGAAGATTATCTTAAAAATAACTCTGTCTTGAAAGGGACGAGCAGGAGGTGTAGACTAAGATCAGAGAATTAACGCCACTAATGCTTGCTGATCTTTGTCTACACCTCCTGTCGAAGCATGACAAGGGTTAAGATTTTCCATGGCAGAGTAAAAGGAAATCGAGGAAGTCAAGGTCTATACTAAATAAAGCACGCTTTGAAAGAATAATCTATTGTACTGCGCTTCACCATGTTAATCTCCCAACAGCTCATTTCACTCATGAACTCTCAATATATATTTAAGGTTAGACTTTTAGCCATGCAAGGCATGCCTTTTGAAACAAAAGTGCTGTGCTTTTCAGTTTTATCGGTTAAAGATAGTGCGGTTAAAATCATAGGAGGAACCTGAGTAATTCAACCAATTCGAATCTCTGTTTCTCTTTCTCGCTTTGTCTCTCTCTACCTCTAATTTTTTTCAGAAAATAATTAAAAAAAAAAAAAAAAAAAAAAGAATATATTTCGTCTCAAGGCTGATCGTAACGTCGTAACTATGTTTTTGGTGTGATTTTTTTCGGTTGCGGTTTTAAGCTCGGTAAAGTTACTGTTTGTCAGTATGACGCGAATGTTTATTGGTAACAATCAATCATTTTAATTCTTAATATTATTGATCACTTCAAAATGTCTGCGAAATACCCTACATGGTGACTGTATGGAAGAATATCAAAAAATTTAAAAGATAACGCTAAGTATTAATCCATTCCTACCCTTAAAGGGAGGTATTGATATTTCTGAAACATTTATAAGAAAAAATGGCCAATTGCCTACGCTCAAACGGCCACTTAACACATAAATTTGAGTCCGATATTGTCTCGTGACAATCTGATAGGCTTAAAGTGGCTTTTTTGGTTATATAGGAAAGCTTCAGCTAGATATCACGAAAATCGGTGGTCGATACGGCATGACCTCATTTGCATATGACCCAAGTCAACGGGAGGTAACAAATTTATAACCGAAACATCGAACGACCTAAATCATGTCAAACTAAACGGTTAACACAAAACTACTGTAGGTGTCCGAATTCTTATGGCGCTACGGCAGTTTTGGACCTATCTTTACAGAATTGAAGACCGGCTCGCGAACATAACTCCTGATGACGTAATGATGACGTTGGTTTGAGCAAATTCAAATTGAATAGGGGGGTCCAACGGAATTACCCAATATTCTTTGCAACTATCTCAGCTTAATAAAAAAAAATATATTAACAGCCTACGTAGGCTATTGGGTTTATTCTGATAAACGACCTCTAATTTTCGCAAAACCTCTTTTTTGAATATCGTATTAAAATACTATATGAGAGGGAATAAGAACAATTGATACCTACCTTAAGAAAAAAGATTTTGAACACATTATCGAATGTAAAGAAATTGCTTGTTATAGGCAATTTCTCAAATTATCCACAGTGTTTTCTATCCCAAAAGACGAATATTTTATAATTTTCATCAACAAAAAGCTTCTTTGAATTCAGACCAGTCTAAAAAATGAGTTGAGTGGGAATGGGTTAAAACTAGCATAATCGATCGGATTTCAAGTTACTTAGATACTGTCACAAGCCAATCATTGGAGTTTTTTCGGCTGGGACTGGATTTATCTTCATATTGAAACTTCTTTTCAAGAAAAGAATGACCCAATTTTTATGATGCTTGGTCATGGATTAAAGTAGAAGCAAGTTTAGGTTTCTATATACATGGCTTTTTTTTAATTTTATACAACCTTACTGCGTTATGCAACGTTCTAGTGTTGTTTACCTAAGATTACTTAAATTCACAACAAGTGATGACTCATCAAGCCGAAGCTCTCTAAACACACAATTCTATTTTCGAGGTTTTTTTTCAGTCAAGGGTATCATATAAGTCTTCAATATTCCACTTGTAATCGAACAATTGTTTCGACCAGCCTATTGTTAGATTTTATATTTTATCTATTTCACCCGTCTACAAATTTTTGAGAAGGTTTTCCTATTTTTCCCGTCTACAAATTTTAGAGTTTTGCGATTAAAGATGCGGGGAAATGGTGAAACTCTTTTTGTAGATGATTGTGTATCTCACATTTATTTATTGATTGCCGATACAACCTCTCATCCTTCTTATTTCCGTAGGTCGTCCTAAAGGTCTGTCTCGTTGGTCATTTCTTTAACCCGTTCCAACACAACAACGCTGTTTGATGCCCTCAAGAAAAGGAGAATCGGAAAACATTTCGGACAAATTTATCATTGTTTGATATTTCAATTTAAGCAAAAGAATAAACAGGGTAATAAAACTTGACCTTCCCATGGACATCAGATATCATGGGAAGTTTTTCGGAAAAGTGACCATCCCAGGGCCGTAGGAAGCATCTCAAATGAGGGCTGTGTGACTTAATTAGGTTTTGCTAGATTTTCTTCGTCTGCAGTGTATGCAAATTAGTACGGCAAATCCATGTGTCGTTTTCCAGTTTCCATGCCTGTCGAAATTATAAAGGGGCTTAGCACCCCCATATTATGTTCCTACGAGCCTGTAGCAACAATAACCTGTTTTCTACGTTTGTATAGGGAGGATTCTGTTACTGCATTATTTTTTCTTAATCTTTTTAGTTTGTGTATGAGCGGGTGGTCAACTTTATCGAAGGTTTCCAAGAGACCAATAACGTCTTACTGTTAACCTTCGGCCAAAAGCATAAAGTATTCCTTTCCAGTCCTACACTTAAGTGACTTCCAGCCAGAAATTTCCTGGAAAAAGTAACTGTAAATGAATTTTCTAGGGTCAGTTAAATATGCAAACTGACCCTCAAATCACCCCAGAGCACCAGATTGGTATGTATACTGATAAGTCTAGGATGTAATTTGAGTAACTTGAGTATAACCTTTGCAATGGTGATAAATCCAATTCTCGATCATGAGAGGCTTTTATCAGCCTAACTATTTTTTTAAGTGAAACATTCACTCTGTACATATCAGCAATTCCATATTAAATCATTATCATAAAATTTGCCCTTTGACAAACTGAAGAATAAGAGCTTCGAAAAGTAGAGTTAAAAAAGAAGCAATGTCTCATTTTCCACACGATGTTTCTTACATAAATAGCATTTTTTTCAATTTCAATGCTTTTTAAATTTCTGTATTTGGTATTTTTAGCCCACGAAGTTCTCTGTGAGAGCTATTGTGATCGGTCAACGTCCGGCATTCATCCATCTGTCTGTCCGCCCGTCTGTTCATCTATTCTTCCGCCCGTTCACAGTTATAAAAAAACTTCTCCTCCTAAACCATCATGGAAAGTTAACCCAACTTCACATTAATGATCCTTAGGTCATGCTCTTTCAAAATAATTCAAAGAATTGGAATCCATGAAGAACTATCGGTTGCCATGGCAACCATATGAAAATACTTAAACAAGAGGGCCAGAATGGCCCTATTTCGCTCACCTGACTAATGTAAGATGATTCGAAATTTTGCCAACACTTTTGAAAAGGAATATCCATTTAAGTTTAGTTGAAATTGGCCCAATGGTTACTGAGGAGATGTTCAAAGTAAAAACACTGCCCCGTCCTGCCACGCCCATATTTGGGCGTAAATCAAAATTCTGCAAACACCTTTTGAATAAGGTCACCAAAGGAACATTCATGCCAAGTGTTGTTGAAATTTGCCCAATGATTACTGAGGAGAAGATATTTTAAGATTTCTAAATAAAAAACTGCCCCACCCTGCCACGCCCATATTTGGGCGTCAATAAAATTTCACAAACAACTTTTGAAAAAGGTTCACCCAAGGAAAATTCATGCAAAGTTTGGTTAAAATTGGCCCAATGCTTACTGAGGAGAAGATATTTAAAGATTTCTGAATAAAGAAACAGCCACGCCCATATTTTGGCGTCAATCAAATTTCCTAATCACGATTTGAAAAGGGTCACCCAAGGAACATTCATGTCAAGTTTGGTTGAAATTGGCCCAATGGTTACTGAGGAGATGTTTAAAGATTTCTAAGTCAAAAACTGCCACGCCCATATTTGGGCATAATTCAAAATTTCGCAAACAACTTTTGAAAAGGGTCATCCAAGGAACATTCCTACCAAGTTTGGTTGTAATTGGCCCAATGGTTACTGAGGAGAAAATGTTTAAAGATTTCAAAGTCAATAACTGCCACGCCCTGCCACGCCCATATTTGGGCATAAATCAAAATTCTGCGAACAACTTTTAAAAAGAGTCACCCAAGGAAATTCATTCCAAGTTTGGTTGAAATAGGCCCAATATTTACTGAGAAGAAGATGTTTAAAGATTTCTAAGTCAAAAACTGCGACGCCCAGCCACGCCCATATTTGGGCATAAATTGAAATTCCACGAACAACTTTTGAAAAGGGTCACCCAAGGAACGTTCATGCCAAGTTTGGTTGAAATTGGCCCAATGGTTACTGAGGAGAAGATGTTTAAAGATTTCTAAGTCAAAAACTGCCACGCCCTGCCACGCCCATATTTGGGGGTCAATCAAAAATCCACGAACAACTTTTGAGAAGGGTCACCCAAGGAACATTCCTACCAAGTTTGGTTGAATTCCGCCCAGTGGTTACTGAGGAGAAGATGTTTAAAGAATTGTTGACGCCTTCCGACGCACAACGCACGACGCACAACGCACGACGGACAAAAGGTGATACCAAAAGCTTACCTTGAGCACGTTGTGCTCAGGTGAGCTAAAAATCATAAACTTACCGTATTCTGAAAATAAGCCCTTTTCTGTGCGATTCCTAATCTTACAAAGGAAAATATCTTTGAAAATCTTCTCCTCCTAAACCATAATGCCTAGAGCTTTGATATTTGGTATGTGTTAATGCCTATTGACCTCTATCAAAATACTTCAAAGAATTACCGTACTCCGGAAATTAGCGCTAATTGGTGGGACCTTCAATAAACCTAGGATTACAGGAGAAAATCTTCTCCAAAATGAATAGGCATAGGGCTGTGATCTTTTGTATATATCATAAAGCCTTCAGCCATCATACTCAGGGGAGCGATATGGGACCATCATGATCCTTTTGTTTAATTTATAAAAGCCTAAAATACTATTACTACAAATTGTTAACCATATCCGTATTAAATCACAGGGTCTCGCAGCCCTCGGTAGTAATTGGTGAAAACCGCCATTATAATAACAAGCATTTTTTCCTTTCACACGAGATTTGTAGTATTTTAAGTTGATTTTCACGTAATTTAGACAAACTTTAAATTGTAACCTGTATCTTTTTTTTCAATTTTAAACAGGCTATTATTTTGGGTGTGCGTATTATTATGTGTTCACAGAATTGATGCTTAGGCCATCATTCAAAATACCCCAAGGAATTCAAACCAGGAAGAACATTGGTTGCTTAGCCAACCAAAAGAAACAATTTCAGAATTATTCTTCTTCAACACATAAGGCCTAGAGCTTTCAAATTTCGCATGCACAATTTCCTTGTTGTACCAAAGCTACCAAAATAGTTAAAATCGATTGGGTGAAGTCATCCCAAGCCCTATTCTGTGCAAACCCGAATTTTTACAGAGATAAAGGGGACATAAGGCAGTTGGCTTTCAAATTTTGTAAGTAGCATCGCCTTATGGTATTTTTATAAAATACTACAAATTAACGATCTTCGACCAACGTAAGCCTTGTATGTTGTGGGATTACAGATTTTACATAGCGAAAAAGACGGACGTATTATAAAAATCTTTTCTCAGAAGCCATGAAGCCTAGAGCTTTCAAATTTTGCATGTGGTAATTCCCTATGGAAAAAATATATTTCTAGTCTATAACTTTCTTGATAAAGTTAAGCCCTCTGTTGTTGGTTCTTGAATTTTATATTGAGATGAAGAAAGGGATCTTTGAATAGTCTTCCTAAACCATGAGGCCAAGAGATTTTCATTTTACGCCCTGTTGGTATTGTAATAAAATACTTCAATGATTGTGCTTAGATCAACATATAAATTATTTGTTTCGAGATCCCAGATTTCTTTTCTCAGATTCAAAATTTAGAAAAAAATCTCCTAAAACGAAGGACTAAAGCTTCGAATGATACAGACTGCATTACCTTATAGTAAAAAATACTATCAATAATTATTGTTGGATGAATGTAAGCCCTATTTAATGGGGACCCACAATTTAACATGGAGAAAATGAAAATGAAATCTTTTAAGACCTTAAATCTTCTCCCAAACTATTTTGGGTAGAGCATTCAAATCTTTCACTTGAATTTGGATTAATGATCCATTTCCAGAATACACGTAATTATTACTATAAATCAAAATTAGCCTTTTATTAAGGGATCCAGGTTAAATCATAAAATGATAGAAATCATTATATACAAATACATGTATTCACCTCCAAAACAATTAGATCTAGGGCTTTCTGATCTTTAAGTGACAGCATCATATGGTCTCCGGCCAAATTAATTCAAGCTGTCATTCTACCATTGCTAAATTGTTTTGGAATTCAGTACTTAAAAATAAGAAGGTTGTATTTAAAATCTTCTGCTCCCACTATGATATGCACAGAGCTTTCCAATTTTGCATGAAACATTTTCCTTTTAGTCTTCTACCGAACTAAGTCAAATTATCACCAGTATACATTGTTGGACAGTAGATTCCTTTTGATATAGTCAAAGCAAATTGTGTATGAAGCTTGTATATTGCATGCACCTTCATAGCATTACCAAAGTTAAATTTGAAGACTTATTTTTGCTCAATTAAAAACTAAGTTCAGCACCATAAAGCCATCTTCAAATTCTTGCCACATATTATTTTCCAAACAGTTAAAAGCATCGCTAGTAGTGAGTACAATTTATGTTTCTTAAATAATGACTTTTCCTTAAATAAAACCAATCTTCTTTCAGATTTCTCTATACATGATAAATATCAATATTGCCTTCTTCAAATCAATATTGCCTTAATACTTCAGAGAAACTAAGAGGTTAGACTAGCATATGGGCTATTTTCATCTAATATACAAAGTTTGAAGTAGTTTGGTTAAGGATAATAATGTCAAGCAAGTGTTGATAGCATAGACTTGAAACTAGATGAAGCGGTTCATCTATAGCGGTTCTCAATTTGTGCTGACTGAATTTAGGTCTGCAAGTTATCACCTTTCTGTTTTAGGATTTGTCAACAAGTTAACCCAATGAATTCCCCATATTTCATGGGATTCACTTTAAACTTTCACAGAGTGATTCTGCCATCATTAGGATAGATATTTAGGAATTCGGTCTGATCAATCAAGAATAATGAGTCAAGGGATTTTATGGAAATTTTATCAAAAGATCTTTGTTAACACTGTGAAGGTCCCAGTTTTTATCAAATTCTCTTCAAATGTTCACAGAATGATTGTATAAACCTATGAATTATTTTTTTTAATGGGTAAGGTTATCAAAGTATCACGGGAAAAGAGGCCTTTTGAGAACTTAGGCCCTGATGGGTCTCTAGTTAGAAAGAGGGCCTTAAAATTTCTGAATGATTGATTGAATGGGGTTTAACGCCGCTTTAAACAGTATTTCAGTCATATCGCAGCAGCTGGAGCACCTAACAATGGATTCCGGGTATTTCTCACACCATAACTACCACTACATACTTTCCTAGACTCCAGCTGCTATCCCACTTAGGTTAACGATTATCCACCCATTGGCGAGAGACAAATGTCAGAAAGAATGTGTGCGGCTACCAGGGATCGAACCCATGACCTCCCATTATTGAGGATTAGGAGTCTAATGTGCTACCGACTGCCCTATGACATTGACTTAAAATTTCTGAAAAGTAGGGTTTATTTATCCCATGTTTTACCAAAATATGTTGTATAATGCGATTTACTCATTTTTTTTATGACGTTGAGATATACTAAAGATATAATTGTTTAACCGATTCCCACATAATAACGCTTTTTAACTCACATGAAGAGGAACAATTTGGAAAACATTGTGTAAAATGCAGAAATTGCTTGTTGCAATTATTCTCTCCATTTTATACCCATAAAGTTATATTTATATTAAAAAAAACACTCAAATTTCATAAATCTTATATTGTCTTTAAATTGCTACTTCTTTTAATTTGGACCAGTCTAAGAGTTTGCTAAAATGAAGTACTTACTACTTTTCCCGCAATACTGGACATAGATATGAATAAATTTAATATGAGTGACCCATTACACTACAAGAAACCATCTTAAGATTACAACAAGCATGTGGATCAAAGAGAGTCTTTACTTGTCAAGTTTAACATAATGTAAACACACAAACACATTTCACAGTTAAGTAGAATGACCATGTGTAATAGAGGAAATCCCTCTGGAAGATAAAGATAAGTTTGTTCTTGGCCAATACTTTTCAATATTGTTTCTGACCTTTTATAAGATGGGAAAATATCAAAGTAGTTTTTGAAAAGCATATGAGTAAGAATTATGGGCTGGCTATTTAGGCTTAAACATGACAGATACCTTACATGCGCCTCTGTATTTTACATGATATATCATTAAAATCAGGGTGTAACCCTTTAAAAATATACATTCAATAGTCCAAAATCGCTTGATACGGTATAAGTGTGGTTGAAATGGAAAACCTGTCTGCTTGGAGAAACATAAAATCAACAGAATAAAGTTGAACTGTACCACTGATAAGCACAAATGTGTGACTTCCTGTTATCAGGATTGTTGATCTAATGGTCGGTCAGAAGAGTATTATTGCCCCATGCTGTTAAACTCTCCAAGAATGCCAAAATGACCGTTTCAGTGATTAGGAGATCTGATTTTATCTCGATTCACTAGTGAATATTTTCAGACACTAAAGTTTCTGACTGTTTCAAAAATCTCAATAATTGTGTTTCACTGTTATGTTTCCAGCGACAAACTCCTTGTTGATATACACGAAGTAAGTAATTATTTTCAAAGAATGACACTATAGGAAAGGCTGGAGCCTATAAAATATTCTATGGTTAATTTTGAGGCTATACAAAAATATTGGTCTGTAGCCACCAACCTTCATCTGGAGGCTTTGTTTTTTGTTGTATTACGTATTAGTCTAGTATGTTTTTGTTAATCTATGGTAGGTTCAGCCATTTTCGTTGTTTTACTTGGCTTGAATTACAAGTCTACACTAGTACAACGGTACTAGTCTAAGACCTGTGCTCAGAATATATCCAGTCTATTGTATAGACAACAACAATATGGCAGCCGGTCAACGGATTTATCTTAGAATACAGAAACTCTTAAAGAGATCCTGCAGAGAACATTTTCGCAGACGATTTTCTTCGTCGACAAGTTGCTTTCATAATCCAACAAACAATGATAGAAAGGAAACACATTTCGGTTTTCAAACTGTGTCGGAAGAGGAGAAAGAACAGAAAGGTAGGCAGTATCTATATGTTCGGATAAATTATATATTTCGGATAATCTAACTTATTTGGAACGAATTTATAAATATACTTACGAATTATTTTCGAATGAATATTCTATGATGTAAGGAATATTGTTTTATGAAATATATTTCAAATTATAAGTTTTTTTTAACATAGTTCCTGTCTGAAAGTATCTCAATTATCAAGGTCATACCTTTATCAATGGGCCTATTTGATACACAGGCTTGCTCTACTTGCAAAGTTTTTTCATTGGATGATAGATAGTTCTGGTTCATTTATGTACATTATTAACGCACACAAACACATAAGAATAAATGGGGAATCAGTGTTTTTCTCACAGTATGACACCTGGTTTCAGTCCTTGGTATTGAAGTTACCCAGGTCTCCATAGAACTTTTATCATTTTGTATGTGATTATTTTTACTTAAATTAGTTGCTATCATATTTTTACATATTATTATCTTAAAGTTTATGAAGTATTCAAGAGTGTTGCTGAGAAATATGATCTCATGAATGATGCAATGAGTGTTGGAGTACATCGGATCTGGAAAGATATCTTTGTGAGAAAATTGTCACCAGCACCTGGAATCAAAATGGTAGATGTGGCAGGAGGGACAGGTTTGTAAATACATTATTGTATATCTTCAGAGGAAAAAATTAAATTGTGGTCACTTTTAAATGACAGCTCACTAGCAATGTCCTCTTCAAATGGGTGCTCAGACAGGATAGTTTATGTTAGATTCCACAACAGCATTACACTGCAACATCTCATTAACGCTGTTTGTGGGGTCCAAGAAATGAAATAGTGGAAGAAGTGAAGTTATTATGCTATAACGCTGTACCCCGCGGTAACTGATTAATATGACCGTCGGAACCAAACGCCCCATGTATCATGATAACACTCCCACATTGACTAATATAAATTGTTTGATTTTATAGATGTTACTGGCTGGGAAATGAAAAACAACGACTGTCGTTACAAGATTTTAGCAGAAAACCAACGGAATTCAGCGTTATAGGAATTACCAAATTCTGTCTTTACCTTCCCGGTCTATTTGAATTAAATAATCAGTAAATTTCTACAGGTCTGCAAACTATGTTTCTCTTTTGGTCCCTAACATTCAAAAGCTAGATTTTTCACCTGATGGCATGTTTTGTTATTATTGAAAGTCACCAGCATTTAGGCTTATTAGGTCACCTGACCGAATGGTCATGGTGACCTATTGCAATCATCGTTTGTCCGTCGTCGTGCGTCGTCCATCGTCCGTCGTCTGTTAACTTTTAAACATTTTCATCTTCTTCTCAAGAACTACTGGGCGGATTTCAACCAAACTTGGTAGAAAGCATCATTGGGGGATGCCAATTCAAGTTTGTGAAAATAGGGGTGTTGGGGGTCATAGGGGCCCAAATAGGGGCCAAAAAGGGGTAATTTTTGGTACTTCTTGAAAAATCTTCTTCTAATAAACCGTTAATGCCAGAGCTTAAATATTTTGTGTGCATGACAACTAGGACAGGTATATTTTAAATTGTGAAATTCATGTCCCTGGGGTCATGTATGGGGCCACACCCAGAGGTCAAAGTTCATCATGTTAAAAAATTCACATTTTCACCTTCTTCTGATGAAGTACTAAGCCAATTTCAAACAAACTTGCTGAAAAGCATCATTTGGTAATGGTTATTCAGATTTGTGAAAATAAAAAGGCTGTGGGGTCAGGGGGCCCTAAAATTGGGACCAAAAGGGGGTAATTTTTGGTAACTTTTAAATATTTCATCTTCTTCTCAAGAACTACAGGGCGGATTTCAACCAAACTTGGTAGAAAGCATCATTTGGGGATGCCAAATCAAGTTTGTGAAAATAGGGGTTCTTGGGGTCATAGGGGCCCAAATAGGGGCCAAAAAGGGGTAATTTTTGGTACTTCTTTAAAAATCTTCTTCTAATAAACCGTTAATGCCAGAGCTTAAATATTTTGTGTGCATGACAACTAGGACAGGTATATTATAAATTGTGAAATTCATGCCCCTGGGGTCATAGATTGGGCCACACCCAGAGGTCAAAGTTCATCATGTTAAAAAATTCACATTTTCATCTTCATCTGATGAAGTACAAAGCCAATTTCAAACAAACTTGGTGAAAAGCATCATTTTGTAATGGTTATTCGGATTTGTGAAAATAAAAAGGCCGGGGAGTCAGGGGGCTCTAAAATGGGGACCAAAAGGGGGTCATTTTTGGTAACTTTAAACATTTTCATCTTCTTCTCAAGAACTACTGAGGGGATTTCAACCAAACCTTTCTCTAATTCTTTCAAACAAAATCACTTGTCTTGGTGCTCTTTTACTCAGGTGACTGTTAAGGCCCACTTGGCCTCTTGTTAAACTTAGACACAAATATTTTTGTCCTAGGAGACCAATGAGTTGTTGAAATGTTACATGGATCGACCTTCAAACCTCTTTTGCAGTAATTACTTGGTCTAATTTCTTACCATCGTTAAAAATATGGTAACAATAAAACAACAAAGAACCCTATTGAAACCTTGTCATTTACAAGTCAGGAATTTATACGGTGACCGGTCAACTCGGCCCATTTATAACTCGGCCCATCGGCAACTCGGCCCATCGTATAACTCGGCCCGGTCAACTCGGCCCCGATATATGGTATATAGTATTATGTGTCGGCTATATTTGCTGATTAAAAAAAGGTGTCGGAATACTGGCACGTGTAAAGACAGTGACAGATTAAGTTTAAGTCTATTTCAAAAGGTGTGAAACAATCAATCGATATTTTGTTGTTGTTTAGCGAAGCACATTAGCAAGCGCGTGTGACATGTAGTAATCATGATTAAATCAAAGGTGACATGAATTGAAACGTCATTTGGATAATCGAAATGAATATTAATAACAAGGAAAATTGCATTTCAATCATTTCTGTTTATTCCTAATAACGTAACATAACAGATTTTAAAATAAAATGATACGGACCCATTTTATCATAATTAAAGGAAAAGAATTTGTAGTAGACAATTTGAAATTTATTAATTTGTAGTTTGAAAATATCCTAGGAATTCGGAAAATTGTTCCTAAAGCACTTTCTTCATTTCCATAATATTACCTGGAATGTTGCATAATTAGACAAAACTGGAAATTTTTAAAAAAAAAAACAAACGACAAAATTTCAGACAATTTTAAGTCCCTGAAAATCCATATGACAAGCAAATTATTCATTTTACCAAATTTTTTATACAAAGTTTACTGAAAAAAATCATTAATTTTGAATTGTCATATACAATTCATTTCATCTGGTAATGCTTAAATGTACATTTGGTTTTACATTGAATAGCAGACGACGATTTAATAAAAAAAATCATTCTGTAGGGTAGAAAACATGGAAATCGAAGAAATTGCGTTCTTCTTTTTCCACAATGTTATCTCCACAATACCAACAGAGGAACGTAAAAAGCAGAGATTGAACGGGAAATGTTAAAAACCATTGTCCTCTAGCACAATTATCATACCATAGATACTATAACTGTGACCATATCGAATCAACCTGATTAATGGAATTAATGGAAATTGATAAATAATTTACAGGGTTAAAATCAAGCACATTAAACAAATTTTATCAGTTAAATCTTGCAGGCACGGCTTGTTTCAGACCGGGACAAGCTATGGGTGCCGTTTTTCGCAGGCTGGGCGATAAAAAAATTAAAAAAAAATCAATTTTAGATTAGTGTAATGCATCTGATATCCTTTCCGCCATTTCACTTATTCCGAAATTAAATCAACGGTTGGCAACCAAACCCTTTACGTGACATAGTGGAGTAAAGCTGTGGTCACAGGTTTTGATCGCTAACCGACAGTTCTATAAACCATTGCAAAAAAAAAAAAAAAAAAAAAAACTATCCCTCATATTTTCCCCGTATAGATGTATCATATTTGGTAAACCGGATGTGTTAAACCGTTTATTTCATGTATTTGTATTTATTTGTCCATATTGTACATAATTGTACGTGGATGTAAATAAAAGTTCTGTTCTGTTCTGAAAAGTTATCAAAAAGTGGTTAGTATAATCCATTACATCGCTGTAGATTAAAAAGTACATTGAACAACAACAATACATTTAAGTCGGTACGATCCCCCCCCCCCCAAAAAAAATAATGTGACAATATTACAACAACAAAATAATATAATAATGAAAAAAACATCACATCAATTCTAAAGTAATTCCAAATATATATCGCAATATACTGGCATTACTATATACTATATATTGGGGCCGAGTAGACCGGGCCGAGTTGACCGGGCCGAGTTATTCCATGGGCCGAGTTGACTGGTAACCATTTATACTGACCCTCTGCACATGTAAAAAACAGGACTAAACTTTTTAATGGGTAACTTTTAATACAATGAAGGTCATGATAGTTCCACTTTTAACTATGTCTAAGACTGACGAATCATTGAACACCTAGCGATAGTGATACATTGAGAAAATGTCATGTGAAACAACTTACGACTTTACTTAAATTCTTTACCGTAGTTATAAGTATGATAACAATAAATTTTCTTAACCTATGCATTACGAATCAGGATTTACGCCGAGCAACTGCGCATTCATGAAGGAAATTGGATTTAACTTAAAAGTTTGTATAAGGTCATAAAACATACTCAATTTTATTTATAATTCTTCATGTGTCACAATAATCAAAATTCTAAGAAAGTGGGATACCTAGTATCCCTTTGGAGTATTCATCGTCATTCTGTTTATGGAATTAAAAAGTTATTGCCGGTGCTTTAGAATTTTTTTTTGGCAAAACCTTTTGATATTGATACATGTATGTGTATGATGTGAGATTTCAAAAATCTGTGCTTAACTTATCAATACTAATAATTGATTTAACCCTAAGAAATAAATTAACTATAACCTAAGGCATTAATTACCACTATCATGCACTTTTAGTTGTGAAATAATTACCTGGCTGACAGTGTTCTGGCGATTCAAAGACAATCTTGCACAAAAAAGTGAAGTGGCATAAATTTTGTCCAGATGTGATTTTTGTCCCATGTAAATTTTGAGATCGAATTTCAGTTGAAATGGCCATGGACAAATTTTATTGTACCGGAAATCAAAAGTAGCAACAAGGATTATCCAAACTATTACTTTCATGAAGATGTATGGTCAAATGTGGATTGCTTACAAATTCCAAGACAGATTTTGATTTGTAATTCAGACACGGGTTATTCAGGAAAATAACAGGCATTACTGAAATAATTTCTTGTTACAAAAATCATCTAGTGGACCTCTATCAATATTGTATAATTTGTAAATCCAGGGTCAAAATTAGCTAGATCCCTGACGTAACAAGTTTAACATAGGCTTATATAGTGAAATTTGTAAAAATCTTCTTTCCGAAATTAGAGGGCCTAGAATTTTTATATTTGGTATGTAGCATCATCTGGTGAATTTCTATCAAGATTGTATAATTCATGGCCCCAGAGATAGAATTATCCCATTACCGGACATCACAAGTTATACAAAGGGCTTTTAAAGTGAAATTAGTAAAAATCTTCTCCCAAAAAGGAGGGCCTAGAAATTAAATATTTGGTATACAGCATCATCTGGTGAACCTCTATCAAGATTGTAAAAATTATTGCCTCAGGATTAAAATTAGCCCATTCCTGGATGTCACAATTCAACATAGGCTTATATAGTGAAATTTGTAAAAAGCTTCTCCGAAATTAGAGGACCTATAACTTTGATATTTGGTATACAGCATTGTCTTGTGGACCTCTATCAAGATTGTACAAATTATTGCCTCAGGATTGAAATCAGTCCATTCTCTGATGTCACAAATTTAACATAGGCTTATATAGTGAAAACTTTTAAAATCTTCTTCTCTCAAACAGATAGGCTTAGAGCCATGATATTTGGTATTTGGTGTGAAGCATCATCTGGTGGATCTCTATCAATATGGTATGAATTATGGCCCTAGGGTCATAATTATCCCATTCCCGGACGTCACGAATTTTACATATGGCTTATATAATGAAAATTTAAAATTCTTCTTCTCCAAAACTAAAAGGCTTAGAGCTTTTATATTTAGTATTTTGCGTAATCTGGTGGACTTTTATTTGTTTTTGTGCTCTTTGGACACAGGTTACCGATAAGGCCCTATTGGCCTCTTGTTTATATTGTTCCAATCTTTTTTAATCAGACGGTAAAAATTGCGGTTAAATCAGCATTAATGTATATAATGGAATGAACGTTGTAGCAGGTAGTACTAGAATGGAGTTGCTGTGTATTTTGCTGTTATTAGAGGTTTTTTCTTGTAAAAGAAATGTAGGCTATGCATGGTTGGTCGCTAGTCTCACCAGATGCTTTAAAAAAGGTAATTCTGGTGTAAGTTTTTTTCATTTGGTGAAAGTTTGTGTCATCAAGAAAAAATAGTTTTATTGATACTTGCATTTACTTTGGCTAATCTCAGGAAATAAAACTTGAGAGCACAGTTTGTATAATTGCAAAATCGTTAGTATATCTATTCAATTATGTCATCCAGTCTGACACAAGACCAACACTTTGCCTATTATGATTACAGTTCAGATTGATTGCAAATCAGATCAATGGAATTTTTTGATGAGCCATATTCAATTTTGTTTGTTGGGCATGACTTACTGTTAGGGTTGAATGGGTGAAGCTTTGTAGATGACAACTGTTTTTTTATTGGTTTGTCCCAATCTGTTTTTATTTATTGCTTAGACATTAATGGACATGTATGAATCAGGGTTAAGCAATGATATCCTGTGATATAATATCATATGCATGAAGAAGTGTATCAAATGATTGACAGCTGTCATTCAAGTCATTCATTTAGAATGACAGTGAATTTTGAACTCTGACATTTGCCAACATTGATGTGAAGCATTATATTGTAATATAGCTTATTCAAGCTGTTGATGCAAAGGTCTAGTTCCCAACCAACTATTTTACTTTTTTGTTTCATGTTACTGGTAATAAACTCTGCAAAATGATACTGTTTAATATCTTAGCAGACCTTCCTGTCTAAGTTTAGTAGACCAGACCAGCGATCTAGCAATTTGAGCTAAAAACTGTACATTTTATGTTTAATGTAGTTTAATTTCTGTTTAAGGTGATATTGCATTCAGATGCATGGACTACATAAACTCTAGGAGAGCAAACTCCATTCCCAATGATTTCAATATTAAAGAAAATATAGTTCTGAACCCTGATGGCCAGTCATTACATGTCACAGAGTCAGACAGTTCTAGTAGTGATTCAGATAAGGAGTTTGGGTCACATGACTCCCATGTGACAGTGTGTGATATTAACCAGTCTATGTTAGATGTTGGCAAAGAAAGAGCTCTTCAGTCTGGGAGATTGTCAGGTATGGTTAAACCAAGTAGAAGAAGGCAAGATTTTAGACTAGTTGAAATTTTACAAGAAATCAGTTGTTACTAGCAATATTTAGCTCTACTGGCCAAAGGCGAGAATAGCTAAAGCAATGGTGTTTTCCTTTATGGCTACCAAAAAAGGCAAAGATTTGTAGAATTTTGTCAACTTCAGAGTGTCCTCTGCAACATCTGTGAATTTGGTCCAGTCTAAAATTTTGTCATTGTAATCGTTAAAGATTTTGAAATAGATATTTTAATGTGATATTTATTGAAATTTGAAACATTGTTGGAAAAGGAGAAATAACTGATTGCCAGCATTCCACTCTTCATTAGATCAGAAGTTTTTGGTGTAGTTTTTGTCTATAGTATGTTTGGCTGCTTGTGCGCTTGTAGAGATAAAGGTTGTCTTTCAAGGGCACACTTATAGGAAACAATTTTTAACATTAGCAGTAACCTTTGATAAGGCTTTTATATTCACACATGTAATCCTTGTGGTATACCAAATTCAATGACATCTGCCAAGGTCATGGCTATTTTTAAGATTATATATTGATGATGGTTATAACTTTGAGAACAGTGAGAACTTTCTGTAGCTGCTTTTGTCAAGGTTGTCTGTGAAGGTCACATTTCACATAAAATGGCAGTTTGTATCAGCATTCTTACTTAAACCACATCTTGCCAGTTGTTTTCTGAGAAATTCTGTTTGAAATTCATATTTATTATTATCAAAGAATCTAACTTTGGATGCATTTTCACAAGAACGTTCTTGTTCTGTAATTTAGTTTACACCCAACACTAAGTGCAAGGTGAGCTGTTGTGATTAATATTCTGCCATACCCTGTCTGTCTGACCATGAAAAATGATTTAGAAATCTTTTTCCTCTAAACCAGTGGATTTGTATATCAATCAGAATGAAACTTGGTCGGAATATCTTTTGGTGCATCTCTATCAAAGTTTTATTTACCCATATTTTTCCTGTATGATCATTTCAGGTATTTCATGGGTACAGGGAAATGCAGAGAGTCTTCCATTCTCTAACAACACTTTTGATGCCTACACTATCGCATTTGGTATTAGAAACTGTACACATGTAGATCAGGTATTATATCAAAACTTTGATCTAGCAAGAGTTCTTAACAGTTGTGAAAAGAGCCACACGTTTTTAACGTGCCGCAAGTAAAAAGCTTGGAAAAACATTGTGGAATGAAGAACTTGCTTGTAACAAGTAATGTCATCATTTTCTACAATGATTTACACCCTGAAACACAATGATTTTTAAATTTTCACCAACTTTGATTTGTCATCTACTAATTCTTTTGATTTGGACCAGTTTAAAAATTGTTTGTTTGATGACTTAAAGGAAGGTATTGATGTTTTTTTCATGTCACAGATTTTAATCATTCTTATTCCCTATCATATGCTATTTGAATACAATACTCTTAAAAGTAGTTTTGCGAAAATCAGAGGTGGCTTATCAGAGAAAAACAGGGTATTTCCCTAATAGCCTACGTAGGCTATTGATCTATTTTCAGATTAACCCAAGACAGTTGCAAACAATAAAGGGCTATTCATGTGGTGTGAATAACTGTTTGAACAAAGAAGATATTTTTATGCCCCCTCATCGAAAAGATCAGAGGCATATTGTTTTACCGGTGTCTGTCTGTCCGTCCGTCTGTCTGTCTGTCTGTAAAACTTAACCCTCCAACTAAACATGTTCCTATAACTTCAACCCTGATTAAGTTACAATGCTAATATTTGGTATGTAGATAGGTCTCAAAACAGCGCAACTGGGGAAGGTCATTTCATCAAGGTCAAGGTAAAAATTTTAACCCTTTTCCCTAAAACAAAGAAAAAAAATCACCCGTTTCTAAAGAATTCCTGTTTCGGGGCATGGTTTTTCACAAACTTATCTTCTTATAAATCTTCTCTGAAATTAAATAGCCTAAAGCAAGGATATTTAGTATGTAACATCAATTAGAGAACCTCCACAAAGTTTGTTCTTTGGATGCCCCAAATTGGATGCCCCTTGGGTCATACTTTGGCTATATGGGGCATTCTCTTTTTAAAAATAGAAACAGAGAAATAAAGATATTTTCTCAAAAGTAAAAAGCTTAGAACATTGATATGATATGCTGAGAAATTAAGAGGATTATCTTTGTAATCTCCAAAACCAGGCAACCTAAGTTATTGATATTTTGTTGGAAGCATCTTCTGGTATATCTCTTCCAAATCTGTTGATTTTATGAATTTTAGGATAATATTTGGAGTCTTCCTTTTGAGCACACTAAACTTATATTGAAAGAAAGATGATAAATTTATTCAAAATCTTCTAATGACATAACTTTAAAGCATAAAGGTTTCATATATTGAATGGAATATGAACTGGCGACTCCCTACATGATTGGTCCCTTCTTTAAGATTTCTTAGCCTTTACTGAGGTGAGATCTATAAGGCTAATGGCCATCTTTTATATATCAGTGATAATCTAGTTTTATCCGATATTTCCTAAATTATTTGTAATTAAGTAGGTAATGACCATATTTATATTCCGTTATATTATTATTATGAAAAACAAAGTTATGGAAAAACGGGGCGTAAAGACAACCTATGTCCGTTGAGCTTCACACATGGTATGACTACAACTTGTTCATCTCTGATGGATCTTGTTTCAGGTAGTTAAAGAGGCTCATAGAGTGTTAAAACCAGGTGGAAGATTTCTGTGTTTAGAATTTAGTCATGTGACAAACCCACTAATCAGAAGGTAAAATTGTTGTTTATGCTTTTTGTTTGTTGTTCAATTTCAGTTATTTTGGTTGTCAACCCATTTCCCACACATTCATGCTTTTGGATGCCCCATAAGAAAAAGGCTTTTGAAAATATTGTGGAAAATGAAGAAATTCCATAATACATGTAATTTATTTATTATCTACAGTGTCCTTTTTTTTCCCCCAAAAACCAAAATATTTTAAAAGATCAGCAACAAAGCCGCCATCATAGCACAGTCATTAGCGCGTCAGACTCCTAATCTTCAATCATGGGATGTCATGGGTTCGATCCCCAGCGGCGGCAAATATTCTTTCCTGCATTTGTCTCTCACCAATGGGTGGATAATCGTAAACCTAAGTGGGATAGCAGCTGGAGGCTGGGAAAGGAAGTAGTGGTAGTACTGGTGTGAGAAATACCAGGAATCCATTTTTAGCTGCTCCATCTGTTAAAAGTGGCGTTAAACCCCATTCAATCAATTAATGAATCATCAACAAAAAATCGTCTGCAACTTTTGAGTTTACATGAGCACAAAGTGCTCAGGTGAGTTATTTTGATCACCTTGTGTCTGGCGTCTATCTGTTGTGCATCGTCCGTCAACAATTTCTTTAAGCGACATCTCCTCCCAAACCACTGGGCCAATTTGAACCAAATTTGGCAGAAATGTTCCTCTACAAATGGCTAAAAGAATTGAAATCTGTTAAAAACTCATTATCAGGGCAACAAAAGTGAAATTTGAAATAATCCTTAAAATCTTCTCATCTTGACCCAGAAGGCATAGAGCCTTGATATTTTGCATGAATCATCAGTAAATTGACCTCTTTCAAATTAGCTAAAATCATGATCTTCAGGCCCGGGGGGGGGGGGGGGGTTATTCATGAGGTATCAGTTCGCTGACTTCTTTCTTATTTCTGAAATTATAACCCATGGATCCAGAGGGAGGAAAAAATTTTCTCCTTCTTTCACATTTTCCCTAAAGCCTTTGATTTTTTTATTTAGGCTTTTGAATCCCCAGGTACATAGTCTATATATGTACAAGGTATGGCCCACTTGTATCATAATCCTAACCTTAGCATGAAATTAGACTGTTGAAAGAAAAAGAGCCTTTATCTTAGGTGAGCGGCCATTGGCCAACCACCCTCTTGTTTGAATTTGAATCAGTCTAAAGTTTTGTCCAATGGGTGAATAATCATAAACCTAAGTGGGATAGCAGCTGGAGGCTAGGAAAGGATGTAGTAGTAGTACTGGTGTAAGAAATACCAGGAATCCATTGTTAGGTGCTCCAGCCACTGTGATGACTGTTATACTGTTAAAGTGTCTTTAAATCCCAATCAATCAATCAATCAATCATCTGATAATGGGTAAAATATATCTCAAGTCACCAAGTATTTATTTCTGAAACTGTTACCTCGTATCTTTTTCATTTTTTGTAGACCGATTTTCATTTGTTAAACACACTTTATGGAAGAAAATTTTTATTTGAGTTTGATTTAGTCTTGCCTTTCTATGGAAAACTTTAGTACTGCTTTAGCCATAGTGTGGTTTGTGTTCATTTCATTGTTGCCATTTCAAAGAAACTTTTGACATTTTGTGGATATCTCTTCACCCTAAAGATATCAAAATCAGACCATACATTCACTGTTACACAGCAACCTCGTATTTAAAGAAGGTAACTTACATTATAAAGAGGATATTCATCCTTTTTAAATTAGATTTTGACTTTTTGATGACATTTTCAAAAATCATAGAATTTTAACAATGTCATTAACTGTTGATTTCAGTGTATATGATGACTATTCGTTCCAAGTGATCCCTGTGATGGGTCAGATTCTAGCAGCTGATTGGCAATCCTACCAATATCTGGTGGAGAGTATTCGACAGTTTCCTGATCAAGTATAAGAAATAACTATAAATATTGTAACAAATATCATCATTCTTAACCCTTGTCATGCTGCATCTGGAATATTCCTGTTTGGGCAGGAATATAAACCAAGATAAGTCTGCACATATGTGCAGTCTGATCTTTGTCTTCACCACTGCTTGCCTCTAAGTCGGAGTTGTTTATAAGATAAATTTTTAAAATGAATATAACCCAGTGATTATTATACCCCCCACAACAAAGTTATGGGGGGGTATACTGGAATCAGGTTGTCCGTCCGTCCGTCCGTCTGTCCGTCTGTCCGTCCGTCCGTGGACATAATTTTGTGTCCTCTTCTCCTCCCACATTTTTTGACCAATTTTGCTGAAATTTTATCAGGTTGTTTCCTATCATATGAAGTTGTGCACATGCAATTTTCATCTTGATCCAGTTGTTAGTTCAGAGTTATGCCATTTTGAACTTTTTAAATGGGGGTCCAGGGACATAATTTTGTGTCCTCTTCTCCTCCCACATTTTTTGACCAATTTTGCTGAAATTTTATCAGGTTGTTTCCTATCATATGAAGTTGTGCACCTGCAATTTTCATCTTGATCCAGTCGTTAGTTTCAGAGTTATGCCATTTTAATTTTTTTAAATGGGGGTCCGTGGACATAATTTTGTGTCCTCTTCTCCTCCCACATTTTTTGACCAATTTTGCTGAAATTTTATCAGGTTGTTTCCTATCATATGAAGTTGTGCACATGCAATTTTCATCTTGATCCAGTCGTTAGTTTCAGAGTTATGCCATTTTGAACTTTTTAATGGGGGGGGGGCATAATTTTGTGTCCTCTTCTCCTCCCACATTTTTTGACCAATTTTGCTGAAATTTTATCAGGTTGTTTCCTATCATATGAAGTTGTGCACCTGCAATTTTCATCTTGATCCAGTCGTTAGTTTCAGAGTTATGCCATTTTGAACTTTTTAATGGGGGGGGGGAGTAGTCAAAATTTGAAATTGCAAAACTCAGTAACCATAAGGGGAGTTACCAAATTTGGTAAGTAACATCATCTTGTATATATATACATGAATGACATCAAAACGCTGTAAGTCATTTACAATTAACAATTAACTGAACAATTCCGTCCTCTCTAATACTTGGTACATAGCTTTCAAGGGTCAGAAGTGTTGGAGAGTGAGACTTGCAAAAGAAAGACGCGATTGGGGGGGGACGGGGATGGATTGGGGGGGAGAAGCTGAAAACATAATTACATACACAATTACTACTTTTCCACTCCTACTTAAAAAGGGGTCATAAAATGCCCCTTCAGATTCCACTCCTTCATAGAAAAGCCTTTTTAGCGGTGTGGGGGGTATTCTCGTCAGCCCTTGAGGGCGACAGCTCTAGTTGATTTCAGTGTTTTCAGTCCTTTGATATTAAATGTAATCCTGTAGAGGATTTGATTAAGCATGACAAGGGTTAGGAACACAAAGAAAGAAAGTCTCACAAACGTTGTGGGATTATTCTCCTATAATTTAATTTTCAGTTTCATCTATCAAAAACGGGAGTTCTGATTGGTCGAAAAAAATTATTCATGAACCCCATGAACAGAATTTTGAGCATGCAGCGATTTTGTATGCTTCCTCACAAATAGTCCCATACAAAAATGTATCAAACTGTGTAAAGTTTTTGCTTTTTTTGCTCGATGCTATTAAACTATAAGAAATGAAGAAAATATTTTTTTTCATGGAGGTATGAACCTAAAAACCTAATCACAGTTATGTATGAATCCGCTTCGCTCTTAAATACCTTACATATGCATTCAGTATAGACACTGAGTCGCCTAGTCTTCTACATAGTGTACAGCCACTCTTACTTAAGAGTGACTTACTTGTCATGCTGAATAAAATCCTTTTCAGAATTGTATAAAAATCAAAGGGCTGAAAGCACTGGTAGTACTTGTTGTTCAGTTGTCAATACTTCCTTTGAAAATTAATTTCATAAACAACTCTGGTTTCAAAAGGACAGACAGGAGGTGTAGACTAAGAACAGACTGCCCCTATGTGCAGTCTGATCTTTGTCTTTACCTCCTGCTAAAACCGGAAAATTCCGGGTTCAGCATGATAGGGGTTAAGCACCCCATTTTTATTAAGTGATCATAATATGAAATTCCTTCCCAAAAGGCATAACCAAACTAAATCCTATCTTATTTGAAACCATTAGTATCATCTCAATGAGATAAGTTTGAACAACATTGGATGGTCCGAGAATTTTGCATGAATTCATGTGTCCAAGTAATTCAGTCATTTGTAATCATGTCACAAAAATTGTAGTGACCATTCCCTTAAACAACCACTTTTGGGTCATCCATGAATGCTGCCTTCACTCTTTCCTCTGCAATCCTTGGTTTTAAAATCCTGTGATTTTATATTTGAGATAACATTGTGGGAAAAGAAGAAATTGCTTGTAACAAGCAATTTCTTCTTTTTCTGCATTATTTTCTACCCTGAAGTTTTGTTATTTCAAATTGCACTTAATTGTTCAATTGTCGTCTGCAACTTATTTGAACTTGGACAAGTCTAAAATTCAGAAAAACAGGAAAGGGTTAATACAAGTTTTAGTCAGTAACTATCTGGTAGAGACTATGATCAGTCTATGGGAACGTACAGGTTGATCAGAGTCTTTACTTTGCGTACATGTGAAATTAAAGGATCACTGGCCACGCCCACTGAGTTCTGACAGGGCTTTGATATCAAAAGTTATGACTGCAACATGTGACAAAAAAGTAAAATGGTTGGTTTGCAACCTAAATGTTGTAACTGTGGCTAATAGGCTGTTCAGGTCACCAATCCAATGAAAATGCTTCACACAAATGTTTGTCAATGTTGGAGTTCAAAGTTCTCTTCCAGTCTAAATGTGTAGTCAATTAATAAAATAATATCTCCATTTATTTTCTTAACTGAATAATTACATGACTTTATTCATTGGTTTTCATGGTAACAAAAAATGATGCTATTCGGGTATGGGTTATTAGCTCCACAGGTCAAAAGGATACAGCAAGCTATTGTCATTGCGTTGTGTCCGCACTTCTGTGTGCCTGTGTGTCCTTTAGTGCGTAAACATCTTTAAAAATCTTCTCCTTAGAACCTACTGGTCATAACTCAACCAAATTTAATAGGATTCTTCCCTAGATGGTCCACTTTCAGATTCCTTAAAGAAATTATGTTCTGTTGAGAACTTTGGATGCCATGGCAAAATAGACATCCTTTAAAGATATTTTCTCCAAAACTGCTCAATTTATTGCATTATTTTTTTGCAGAGATGTTCCTTTCATCAAAGTCTTCCTCATTTCATAAATCAATTGAATTCATCAATAAACGTGGCTTTTATAGGTTGTGCTCTTTTTCAATATATAGTATGAGCATGTATTGATTTTAATCCATTACCAGATGGCAAAATTTTAGACTTGTCCAAATTAAAAGGAGTTGCAGATGACAATCTAAAGTTGGTGAAATTTAAGATTTTTTCAACTTTCTAGGTTGAAAACACATAGTAACGCCTCTCAGGAAAAGTAATTGGAAAAACATTGAGTAAAATGAAGAAACTGCTTGAACCTATCTTTAACAAAGAGCCTCCAATAGAATAGTGCTTTTAATGTAACCAATCTTACCTTTGTGAGTGGTTTTAAGGGGGGTTAAACTGTCTTTGCTAGTTGATCTCCGCAATGTATCCTTGAGTTCTGACACATATACTATAGTTTCCTTGTCAAAAAAACAACTATCTAATTATTGTGAAAATGGCACTCTTTTTAGGTCACCTTACCGAATGTCATAGTGACCTATTGCAATTGTGTTTTGTCCGTTGTCGAGCATTGTGCGTCATGCGTCATATGACTTACGTTAACATTTTAAATTTTCAACTTCTTCTTGAGAATCCGGGGATGGATTTCAACCAGACTTGGCGGGAACCATCCTTATGGGAAGGCGCTTCGGATTTGTACACATCATGGAGTTATCTCGCCTTGGGGCCTCATAAGGGGCCAAAAAGGGGCTAAAAAGGGTACATCTTTTAATATCTTCTTGTCATGAACAGGCTGTCAGATTAGATTCACATTTGGTATTTAAAGTCTTTAGGCATGAACTATCAAGTTTGTTCAAGAATAAAAAATCTGTCAGGAAATGGCTATGCTGGGAGGGGGGGGGCAAGGGGGGCAGTACATAAGCTTACAGAGTGACAACTTTTTAAATCTTTTTCAATGAAACCAAAGACCTACAGCTCTGATATTTGGTATGTGGCATCATCTTGTGGACCTCTATCATTATTGTATAAATTATAACCAAAGGGCTGAAATTAGCCCGTTCCTGGATCACAAGTTTAACAAAGGCTTATATATTGAAATTTTTAAAAACCTTCTTCTCCCAAACTAGAGGGCCTAGAGCTTTTATATTTGGTATGTAGCATCATTTGGTGAATTTCTGTCAATATTGTATAAACCATGGCCCAAAAGACAAAATTAGCCTATTCCCGGACATCACAAGTTTAAAAAGGGCTTTTATATTGAAATTTTAAAAAATCTTCTTCTCCCAAACAGGAGAGCCTAGAGCTTTGATATTTGGTATACAGCATTATCTGGTGGACCACTATCAAGATTGTACAAATTATTGCCTCAGGATTAAAATTAGCCCATTCCTGGATGTCACAAATTTAACATAGGCTTATATAGTGAAAATTTCAAAAATCTTCTTCTCCGAAACTAGAGGGCCTAGAGCTTTTATATTTGGTATGTAGCATCGTCTGGTGGATTTCTATCAAGTTTGTATGAAATATAACCCCAGGGTCAAAATTAGCCCATTCCCGGATGTCAATTTAACATAGGCTTATAATTATAGTGAAAACTTTAAGAATCTTCTTCTCCCAAACAGGAGGGCCTAGAGCTTTGATATTTGGTATACAGCATTATCTGGTGGACCACTATCAAGATTGTACAAATTATTGCCTCAGGATTAAAATTAGCCCATTCCTGGATGTCACATATTTAACATAGGCTTATAAAGTGAAATTTTTAAAGATCTTCTTCCCTCAAACAGATAGGCCTTGAGCTTTTATAATTGGTATATAGAATCATCTGGACGATCAATATTATTTAAGTTATGGCCCCAGGGTCAGAATTAGCTGTTTCCAAGATGTCCCAAGTTTTACATAGGCTTATTTAGTGAAAACATTTAAAAATCTTCTTCTCCCAAACTAAAAGGCTTAGAGCTTTGATGTTTGGTATGTAGCATAATCTGGTGGACTTTTATTTGCTTTTGTGCTCTTTGGACTCAGGTGACCAATAAGGCCCTATGGGCCTCTTGTTTATTTTCTGTTTCTTTTCTATTTTTAGGAAGAGTTCAAAGACATCATCAAGAGTGCTGGGTTTTCTGCAGTGACTTATGAAAATTTGACATTTGGAGTTGTTGCCATACACTCAGGATTTAAATTGTGATCTATTGATCTGAGTTTGTTTATATTTATATATGTTAGAAAAAATGTAGATTTTGAAGGTTAAGATAATGGTTTTGATATATTGTGACCCTTTTCAGAGTTGCATCAAGGCCACATGATTGCAGAATTCTCGCATTTATTTCAATCATGATTCTGTGAATGTGTTGGAAAGGCAATCATGTGATACAGGTATTACTCCCGCAAAAAAAGATTTTACTCAATTGGAAAAAAAAAACAAAGAAGTAAAACAAGAGCACCGCCTACGGGTGCCATGTTCGGCTCTTAGGTGCTGGATAGTGGATAAAATGCATCTAGAGTTATCCCCCTTGATAGTATAGGTTGCTCTTTAGATAGTGAACAAGTGTGCCAAGTTTAAAGTGAATGCCTTTAGTAGAACCAGAGATAACACAAAATGTCAAAGTTTTCGCACAACAACGACGACAGCAACAACCTCGACGACACCAAGGCTATAGCAATACCTCAGGTTTTTCTCAGGAAATCTGAGCTAAAAATCAGGACTGAATTCATGTCTTTTCGATAAATGAATTGAGCGACCATGCCTCTATACACACTGGTGCCACTGTTGACTTGGTAGGTAATCCTTTATTGAAACTGACAGCAGTACCAGTCTAGCTTCCATACATTAAACCTTGTCATGCTGAGCCCAGAATGTTCTTGTTTTGGCAGTAGTTATAGACTAAGATCAGCCTGCACATAGGTGATGTCTGATCTTAGTCTACCCCTTCTGTTTGTCTCCTTCAACACAGAGTTGTTTATAAAATTAATTTTCTAAATAAATTATTTCCCTTAACTGGTACTCCCAGTACTTTCAGGCCTTTTCTTTTAATGCAAATTTTATTCAGCATGACAAGGGTTAAGGCTGTTTAAGATGGTGCCCCACTTGAATTGAGTCAATAGAAGAAGAAGGGAAACAGTCTATTTACCCATGCATGCTAAATATTTAGTAAAATGACCTGCCAAGTGTTCAAGTTGTTTGATCCGTATTGACCACACTGTTTATATGTTAACTCATTTTTTGTCTGAGCACAACATGCTGATGATGATCTCTTGTGATACTTCATTGTCGGTAATGTGATGTCAACAGTTTACTGCTTACCACCCATCCTGTCTCAAACTTAAACAAATTCTCCTCAAACTTGCTGTAAATGTTCGAACCCATTCCCAAACAATGATGCTTTTAAAAGCCCTCCAAGAAAACAGATTTGGAAAACATTGTGAAAAATGAAGAAATTGCTAGTGGCAAGGAATTTCTTTGTTATCCAAAATGTTTGCAATTTTGAAAAATCTAAAATTTCATAAACTTTAAATTGTCATCTGCAACTTATTTCAATTAGGACCAGACTAATATTGTGTCGTGTAACAATTTTTAGCTCCTCTGGCTGTAAGCCAGCGAGCTATTGTCATGGCATTGTGTCCATCGTGCGCCCATCAGTCCGTAAACTTTTACTTGAAAAATCTTCTCAGAAAGTACTGAACAGAATTCAAACTAATTTCACAGAAATGATCCTTTGGTGACCCTTTATCAGATACCTTCAAAGAATTTTGATTGGATGAAAAACATGGCTATAATGGGCGGGGCCAATTTCCATATATGGTAAAAACCTTCAAAAATCTTCTCAGAAACCAATGGATGGATTTCAACCAAAATTGACAGGAATGATCCTTGGGTGACCATTTATCAGATTCCTTCAAAGATTTTTGATCAGGTGAAAAACCATATTTATTTTATTTCCATATATTTTAAACAGTGAAAAGCTACAATTTGCAGGATGGTTTTCAACCCAATTTCTCAGGAATGATAAGTAAATTCAGGCTGGTGGAGTGAATCAGGCACTCAAGCGCCTCTAGTTCCCTTCTTCAGACTGATGTAGGGACTAGAGGCGCTTGAGTATCTGATTCACTACACTGTCTAAACATGCTGAATTTTGGTTTGTTTTTCTTTCTAATGGAAAAGAAATGTTTTGCTCTTGAATGTGGTTACACTCCAATAGATATTGAGTGAAAAGGGACGTTGTCAAACTATCAGTGTTACATTTCATCTGATCATATTGTTTTGGAATGCGGCAATGATCTGTTGCTCACCTGAGGCAAGCTGTTGTGATTGGGTATTGTCTGTCGTCAGTCCACTCATCTGTCTGTCCCTCCATCAGTCTGTCCACTTTTTAGCTCACCTGAGCACAAAGTGCGAGGTGAGCTATTATGATCGGTTGTTGTCTGTCTGTCTGTCTGTCCATCTGTCCCTCTGTCCGTCTGTCCACAATTTCTTTAAAAATCTTCTACTCCTAAACCAGTAGGCCAATCAAGCTGAAACTTTGCAGGGATGTTCCTTTGGTAAAGTTCTACAAAAGTTGCTGTAAGAATTTAATTCCGTCACAAACTCTGGTTTCTGCGGCATTTGGAAATGCGAATCTTTAGTAAATCTTTAAAAATCTTCTCCTCCTAAACCAGTAGGCCGATCAAGCTGAAACTTTGCAGGGATGTTCCTTAGGTGAAGTTCTTCAAAAGTTGTAAAAAGAATTTAAAACCGTCAAAAGCTCTGGTAGCCACGGCATTTGAAAATGTGAATCTTTAGTAAATCTTTAAAAATCTTTAAAAATCTTCTCTTAAACCAGTAGGCAAATCAAGCTGAAACTTTGCAGGGATGTTCCTTGGGTGAAGCTCTTCAAAAGTTGTTACTTCCGTTAAAAATTCTTGTAACCGCGGCATATGAAAATGGGAAATTTTAGTAAATCTTTGTTGTTGTTTTTTTCATAGGCTACAAGGTCAAAGGCCTTTATATTTTGTATAGAGCTTAATCATATGGTTCTCTACCAAGTTTTTAAATATTTATTCTCTGGGGTCAAAGATGGCCTTGCCCCTGAGGTCCGAAGTTTGGAAAAATGCTTAATTAGAGCAATTTCAAAAGACTTCTTCTCTTAAACTATAAGGTCTAGGATATTCATAATTGGTATGTAGCATAACTAGATGGTTTTTCACTCTATCCCTTAAAGTTGTCCTCCTTGGGTCCAAACGGCCCTGCACTAGGGGTCCAAAATTGGGAAAAATGCAAAATTTGAGTATGTTAAAATAATCTTCATTTTAAGGCAGAAGACATCTATATTTTAAGCATAGAATAGCCTTGCTGTTATCTATCAATTTTGATTGAATTTTTCCTGTAGGTTAAAAAACACCCCTTCCCTGGGTGTCCAAAGTTTGTACAAATTCTAAATTAGGCCATGTTCAACAGACTTTTCCTCCCAATCTACAAAGTCTAAGGCATACATATTTGGTATATAGCATAACCAGATTGTTTTCTACCATATTAGCTAAAATCTTAGCCATGTGATTAAACATGGCACTGCCCCAGAGGTCCAAAATTTTGGAAAAAACACCCAATTAGAGCAACTTCAAAAGTCTTCTCCTGAAATATAAGGTGAAAAGCATTCATATTTGGTATGTAGCATGACTAAATAATTCCATACTATGTTACAGGAAAATACACTATGAGGATAAAAAATTTCTCTGCTCCTGGGTTCGAAAATTGCGTAAATCGCATTGAAAAGAATCTTATTCTTAAATATAGGTCCTAAAGCATTTACATTAAAAACATAGGATAACATTTTTATCTTTTGGACAAACATGGCCATTCCTAAGGCATTCAATGTTTTGAAAAACTCTCAATAAGAGCATGTTCAAATATCTTCCTCTCCTAATGCATGAGTTGTAATGCATTCATATTTAATTTATAGTACATCCAGATTGTTCTCTACTGAGGTTGCTAAAATTTCACCCATTGAAGTTGCAGACAGTAATTAGAGTTTGAGTGAAATCTAAATACAAAGAATTTCAGGGTAGACTAAAAAGTACTGTATTTTGCAGATGCCTCGGGTGAGCGATTTAGGACCATCATAGTCCTCTTGTTTAATCTACTCCAGAACTACAAGGTTGATCGAGCTAAATGTTTGCAGGGAGAAATGTTGACACATTTGTATATAGAAATATAGGAAGTCTTTAAAAGTTTTCACACAAACCAGAAGGGTTAGAGATTTTTAGCATGTGGCATTGCCGGTAGCGCTTTACAAAAAATTGTTAAAATAAAGACTCTGGTGTCATTGCGTTCCATCCGGGCACATCCTAACAAAGAAGGAAATCATTAAAAATTTGAAAAAAAAAAAACACACATACCACAAGGCGAAGAGGTTTGATTATTTGCATTTGAATAACTTGACAGCCCTCTACTACAGTTGTTTAGATATTGCCCCTTGAGTGTTGATTAGGATCTTACCCAGCCCACACTATTTTACATAGAAATAAAGAACAAAGTCTTTAAAAGTCTCCAGATTCTCCAAAGGCAAAAGGCAAAGAGGTTTGGTGTCATTTTGGCTTGACTTTGGCTTTCAAAATTTCAGATAGAAACAAAGAAGGAAAATCTTCTGACAAAAATACAGGCATATAGAGATTTGATACTATGCATTTGGGATCATCTTGGCGCCTTCTTATGCGTTGTCATTTGGGATTTTTTATATAGATAGAAAAAATCTTAAGAATCTTCTCCAGAGAAGCCATGAGGTCTGAAGATTTAAAATCTGGTGGTCCTCTTCAAAATTTAATAGAATAAGTCCTCTTGGGTCCCAATAGGGCTGCTGCCAGATGGAAGCTTATTTGAAAAAGAAAGAAGGGAACCCTTAAAAACTCTCTTCTATACAAACCATAAGGCCTAGATGCATCAGCTGATTGCACTCTACTAATAAGGTTAAAATATTTCCCTTGTTGTCCTATTGTGGTTTCATTGGGTTTTGCCATGTTTTTAGCTCTACTGGCCGAAGGCCACTAGAGCTATTGCAATGGCTTTTTCTTTTTTCGGCGTCTGTCCATCTGTCCATAGTCCGTCTGTTAAACTTTTTCTTGTTAACACTCTAGAGTCCACAGTTTTCATCGGATTCCCTTCAAACTTTCACAGAATGATCTTACCATCCTTTCGAAATTGGGTCAGTTCCGTCAAGAAACATGGGAAAAGGGGCCTAACTAAAATTAAATTAAAAAATCCTTGTCAACAATCTAGAGTCCACAGTTTTCATCGGATTCTTTTCAAACTTTCTCAGAATGATTGTACCAACATTAGGATCGTTCCTTTCGAAAACAGGTATGAACCGTCAAGAAACATGGGAAAAGGGCTCTTAGGAAAATATCATTAAAAATTTAAAAAATCCATTTAAAATCCACGTTAACACTCTTGAGTCCACAGTTTTCATCGGATTCTCTTTAAACTTTCACAGAAGGATTGTTCCTTTCAAAACGGGTATGATCCGCCAAGAAACACGGGAAAAGGGGGACTTATGAAAATTTAATTAAAAATTCCATTAAATATCCTTGTTAACACTCTTGAGTCCACAGTTTTCATCGGATTCTCTTTAAACTTTCTCAGAATGATTGTAGTATCATAAGGATCATTCCTTTCGAAAATTTGTATGATCCGTCAAGAAACACGGAAAAAGGGGCCTTATGAAAATTTCATTAAAAATTCTTGTTAACTCTCTAGAGTCCTCAGTTTTCATCGGATTCCCTTCAAACTTTCACAGAATGATTGTACCAACATTAGGATCGTTCCTTTCGAAATTGGGTATGATCCTTCAAGAAACATGGGAAAAGGGGCCTTATGAAAATTTCATTAGAAATTCAATAAAAAATCCTTGTTAACACTCTAGACTCCACAGTTTTCATCTGATTCTCTTCAAACTTTCACAGAATGATTGTACTATCAAGAGGATTGTTCCTTTGGAAATTGGGTATGATCCTTCAAGAAACACGGGAAAAGGGGACTTTGAAAATTTAACAAAAAAATCCTCATTGATAATCTAGAGTCCTCATTTTTCATTGGGTTCTCTCTAAACTTTCACAAAATGATTGCAACATCATAAGGATCATTCCTTTAAAATTGGGTATGATCTGTGAAGAAACATGGGAAAAGGGGCATAATAAAAATTTATTTAAAAAATCTTGGTTAACAATCTACAGTCTACAGTTTTCATCTGATTCTCTTCAAACTTTTACAGATTGATTGGACCATCATAAGGATTGTTCCTTTCAAAATAGGGTATGATCAGTCACGGACTACGGGAAAAGGGGCCTTATTGAAATTTGATTAAAACAATCCTCTTAAACAATAAAGTCCACAGTTTTCAACAAATTCTCTATAAGCATTCACGGAATGATTATTATATTAAATGGATTGTTCCTTTCGGAAATGGGTTTGATCCTTCAAGTTTCATGGGAAAAGGGGCCCTTTGAAAATTTAATAAAAAATCCTAGTTAACAAATCATGGCTCTAGATTTCACCTGATTGACTTCAAACTTTCACAGAATGATTGTACCATCATAAGGATTGTTCCTTTCAAATTGGGTATGATCCATCGAGAAACATAGGAAAAGGGGCATTAGGAAAATTCAAGTAAAAAAATCTTTATAAATGCTTTTAAGTCCACAGATTTCATAGGGATGTCTTTATACTCAAACAGAATAAATATACTTTTGTAAGTATAGTTCCCTTTGGAATTGGTTCAGATCCATCAAGTAACATTGGGAAAAGGGGCTATATGAGAATTCAATAAAAAATTCCTGTTAACACAATGTTGTTGAAACTTTCACAGAATGATTGTAAGGTCATAATGATCATTCTTTTCATAACAGGTTTTGAACTGTCAAGAAACACGGGAAAAGGGGCCTTATTAAAATTTCCTTTATAAATCCTTGTTACCAAGTCCAGGGCTTTCATTTGATTTTCTTCAAACATTCACTGAATAATTGTACAATAATAATGATTGTCGATGTTGACATTGGACCTGATCCATCAAGTATCACAGAAAATGGAGCATTATGGAATTTAATTGTAAAATCCTTGTACCACAATAAAGTCAACAGTTTTCATCAGATTCTGTTTAAACTTTCACAGAATGATTGATCCATCATGAGGATTCTTTCTTTTCAAATTAGGCCTGATCTCTCTAGTATCATGGGAAAGGGGCCTTTTGAGAATGTTATCTATAATCCTTGTAACCAAGTCTAGAGCTTTCATTGGATTTTTTTATTATTTTTATTAGAAAAATTCTTGACACAATTCAGTCCACTGTTTTCATTGATTCTCTTTAACTTTTAAAGAATGATTGTACCTTCATTAGAATTGTTCCTTTTGAAATTTGGTTTGTTCTGTAAAGTATCATGGGAAAGGGGGCCCTATGAAGATTTCACTATAGAATCATTAACGCAATAAATTACACAGATTACACAGATTGATGGTACCATTATTACAATTGTTGATTTTGACAGTGGATTTTATTATGGCAAGTGTCACATAAAAAGGGTCCTTATGATACAACTTTCTTAAATATTCTGGTTAACACAATGATGTCCCTTGATTTCACTGGATTCACTTCAAAATTTCACAGAATGATTGTACAATCACTTAAATGGTTCTTTACAGAACTGGGTACAATCCATAAAGTATCATGTAAAAAGGGACCATATGCATTTTTTTCTTTAAATATTCTAGTCAACAAAATGAAGTCCCCATATTTCATAGGATTCACTTTTAACTTTCACAGAATGATAAAACCAACAGTAAAATATTATGAAAAGAGGCCTTATGAGAACTTGATTTTGATATCTTTATTAACACAATAAAGTTAACAGTTTTATCGGATTCTTTTCAAAGATGCATGGAATATTTGTGACATTCGAAACACAGGAAAAGGGGCCTTACAGATTATCATTCAAAACAGTCTTGTGTATGTTATGAAGATCACAATCATTATCAAATTGTCGTTTAAATTTCACAGGACAATTGTAGGGTTGTAAGGAAAGTTCCTTTTGGAATGAAATTGATCCATCAGAAAATATAGGAAAAGGGGCCTTAGTGATTTTCATTCAAAACAATCCTGTTTATGTGATAAAGTCCACAATTATTGTCAGATTTTGATGAAAATTTCACAGGATGATTGTAGGGTCATAAGGTAATTTTCTTTTCGAAATGGAGTGGATCTGTCACAAAACACGGGAAAGGGGGCCTTGAGGATTGTTGCTCGAAAATAATAAAGGGGATAAAGTCTTGTTTTTTTTCTTTATGCATTCTTCTTTGAGTAATTAACTTCCTTAAATACCAGATTTATTTTATGGAAAACTTGATAACCAGTAGAGCGTCTCAGGCCCTCATGGGCCTCTTGTTTATAGAGAATCAAGGAGTCAATATTAAGAAGTCTTCTGGCAAACCATAAAGTCAAACAATTTCATACTACCCTTCTTAATCCGTTACCTAATGAGAAAATTTTAGACCGGTCTAAATTGAAAGAAGGTGCGGACTACAATTTAAGTTTTATGAAATAATAATTTAATTTTTTAGTTTCGTCTATCAAAAACGAGCGTTCTGGTTGGTCGAGAAATATTATTCATAACCCCATGAACAAAATTTTGATCACGCAGTGATTTTGTATGCTTCTGCAAAAAATAGTCCCATACAAAAAGGTATCAAAATTTGTAGAGCTTTTGTTTTTTCTCTTGATGCTATTAAATTATAAGAAATGAAGAGAATATTTTGTGTTTCATGGAGGTATGAACCGGAAAACCTAATCACACAATGTATGAATCCACTTCGCGTATCCATACAGTGTGATTAGTTTTTCCGGTTCATACCTCCTTGAAAAAAAATTCTCTTCATCTCTTAAATAGATTTTTTTCAACTTTCTTTCAAACATTGTGTAAAATGAAGAAATTGCTCGTTGCAATTAAGTGTAAGTAAGTGTAATTTGAAAAGTACCAACCTACAGTATAGAAAATATTGTTGGAAAAGATCATTTTGCTCATAACAAGCAATTTCTTCTTTTCTGCAATATTTTCAGAAGTAAAAAATCACAGGGATGTAAAAACCAGAGATTGTATAGGAAATTGTAAAAACTATAACACCAATGTTGGTGAAACTTGGCAGAGATAACTCCTTGGATTAATCTCAACCGCAGAAGTTCAAATTATTGAAATTCACCTTTAATTCTAGTTGCCTTGGAAACTAAAAAGTTGAAAATAATGATATCTTTGAAAATCCTTTCTCTGAAAACAGAAGGGAGAGAACTTTATTATCTAGCATTATCTAGTGGACCTCTTCCACATTTGTTCACATCATGCTCATGAGTTAACATTTGGGCTCTGCCCAGGTGTACTCCACTTTTTATAGAAACAATGAACAGTAAATCGTCAGTTTGATGATGTATACTTTGCATGTACATCCTGCATATATTGTAGTTACGGCGTTTTTTCACCCACAGAAGAAATTGATTTGATACTTCAATCCTTTATTTTTGTCAAGCCTACTTGCAGTGAGCCAGACATAGTTGTCACAATTTTGGTTCAGTGTTAGTGCGTGCTTGCAGGCGTTGGTGCGTCAGTCTGTCTAGGTTTATGTCTGAAGCACAACTTCTGCATTTATGGATGGATTTGAAAATGACTAAGCAAAGTTGTTTTTCTTGGTGAGTGCTAGTGTCATGCGAAACATTTGTTTTGATACCTCCAAGGTCAAGGTCACAGTTGAAGGTCAAAGGTCAACATGGACCTTGTACAGACCATAATTTCTACATATATGAATTAATTTGAAAATAACTTGACCCAGCTGTTTTCCTTAATGAGTGCTAGTGTCATGTGAAACATTTGTTTTTATACCTCCAAGGTCTAGGTAACAGTTGAAGGTCAAAGGTCAAAATTGAATCTGGAGCATAACGTCTACATTTATGCATCAATTTTCAAATACTTGGCACAGTTATTCTTGATGATTGCTAGTGTCATGCGAACGATTGTTGTGATACCTCCAAGGTCAAGGTGATAGTTGAAGGTCAAAGGTCAAAATTGACCTTGTACGGAGCATAACTTCTACATTTATGGATGGATTTGAAAATTACTTTGCACAGTTGTTATTCTTGATAGGTGCTAGTGTCATACGAGACCTTTGTTTCGATACCTCCCAGGTCAAGGTCACAGTATAAGGTCGAGGGTCAAAATTGACCTCGTCTGCGGCACAACTTCTAAGTTTATGGATAGGTTTAAAAATAACTTGGCACATTTTTTTTCTCGATGAGAGCTAGTGTTATGCTAAGCGTTTGTTTTGATACATTGAAGGTCAAGGTCAAAGCTGAAATTGAAAGGACAAAATTGACCTTGTCAGCAGCATAACTTCTACATTTATGGATGAATTTGATAATAATGTGGCACAGTTGCTCTTCTTGATGAGTGTAAGTGGCATATGATACATGCAAGGTCAAGGTCACTGTTGAAGGTGAAATGAACTTGTCCAGAGCATGACTTTCTACATGTATAGATGGATTTGAAAATAACTTTGCACAGTTTTTGTAGTTGGTGTTGGCTAGTGTCATGCAAAACGTTTGTAGTGATACGTCCAAGGTCAAAGTCAAAATTTGAAATAAACCATTCTATGCATCACATTCTCTGTGAAAATCAGCAGGCTCGACATGTTGTCCCTGGACAACTTATTTCTCTTTATTGATATTGGCAACCTGTCCATTTACTCCAAAGTTACTGTTTATACCAACTCTGCTTTATTTTGCCTCAGCTGAATGAATTCGACCGCAACAGTCGTAATGTAGGACATATACAGAAAAACAAGTAAATTACATTGAATAATCTTTAAAAACATTTAAAAACCATTCAAGTGAAATGATATGAATGATAACGTTGGGGCTTAATCCATTACCAGGCGACAAAAAATTAGACTGGCCCATATTGAAAGGAGTTGCACGCGACAATTTTAAGTTTATGAATTTTTAGGTTGTTCAACTTATTTGATATATAGCACTGTGTAAAATAAAGAAATTGCTTGTTACAATTAATGATTTTACACAATTTTTTCCCAATTATTTTTTTTGAGAGGAGTCAAAAAGCGCCACTGTGTGGAAATAGGTTAAAATATAGAATATAAAAAAAAAATTATAACCGTATCAGATGACAGAATAATGATTTGACAAACATTTTTAGACGACGTATAATTTGTTAAGTACCATATGAAGTAGAGGGGCGTTTCGGTGTCTATGTCCGTTCAACCGTCCATACAACGCTCGTCCAACTGTTGACTCATACGCTGGTCCGTCCAACTAGCACTATTGTCGTAGACCATTCGCATGTTTGCCCACCCTATCGTACAATCGTTGTTCCTCTCAAGTCCAACGTCGGACTCTCAATTATGAGGTCCCTGGTTCGATTCCAAGTCGCGGCATATATCCTTTCCGACATGTGTCTTTCACCAAAAGGGGGGGATAATCGTAAACCTAAGTGAGATGAACAGATCGGAAAGGATAAAGTGGTAGTACTGGTATGAGAAATAGCAGGATACCATAGTCAGGTGCTTCAGCCGCCGCGATATGACTTGTATGCTGTTAAAAGTGCCGTTAAACACCATTCAAACAAACAAATCTACAAGCCAAAAAATACACGTGTGTCATGTAAGACACCTAGCAGTCTATACAGTCTGAGACCACCGTCATAGCGCAGTCGGTAGCGCGTCACCTAATCTACAGTCATCGGTTCGATTCCCGGCGGCGGCACATATTCTTTCTGACATTTGTCTCTCACCAATGGGTGGATAATCGTAAACCTAATTGAAATAGCAGCTGGAGGCTAGGAAAGAATGTAGTGGTATTACTGGTGTGAGAAATACCAGGAATTCATTGTTAGGTGCTCCAGCCGCCGCGATATGACTGAAAAAAAGAAAAATAAAACTTAAGAAGAAGGTAGGGAACCGTGTTCATCCTTCATCAACCCTCATTGGTTAAACTAACTGCAATGTTGACGAATCGTCGTTTTATATAATTGATTGATGAGTCCATGTTATCTATAAGGAATCTATTGAAGAGTCTATGTTATCAATAAAGAATCGACCGATGAGTCAATGTTATCAATAAAGAATCGACCGATGAGTCAATGTTATCAATAAAGAATCGACCGATGAGTCAATGTTATCAATAAAGAATCGACCGATGAGTCAATGTTATCAATAAAGAATCGACCGATGAGTCGATGTTATCAATAAAGAATCGACCGATGAGTCGATGTTATCAATAAAGAATCGACCGATGAGTCGATGTTATCAATAAAGAATCGACCGATGAGTCAATGTTATCAATAAAGAATCGATCAATGAATCGTTGTCATTAAAGGATCGACCGATGAATCGTTGTCAATAAAGAATCGACCGATGAATCGTTGTCATTAAAGGATCGACCGATGAATCGTTGTCAATAAAGAATCGACCGATGAATCGTTGTCAATAAAGAATCGACCGATGAGTCGATGTTATCGATAAAGAATCGACCGATGAATCGTTGTTAAAAAATGATCGACATATGAATCGTCGTTGTCAACAAAGAATCGAGCAACACTTTTGAAACTTCAATGAATATTAGTTTGTCATGTCTCTATGCAATCCTCAACTGACCAAAACTTTTATTCTAACGGTCTGTCGTTCCTTAGAATGATTAGTGTTATTATTAAGTCTTTTTTGTCATAAACACCTTAAAAATATGGGGGAAAAGAAAAGAAAAAACCTTGAAAGTAATACTCAAATTAATACGTTCAACTATCATGCAAGTTGCAATGTAATCATGGTTTATAGAGTCAGATATGTTACGCATGAGGTACATTAGAAGTAATCGAAAATGAGTCCTTTTTTTTTTTGGTGAAATTGAACTCCCGCATTAACAATGCATTTCTTTTTTAGCTCACCTGAGTACGTGTTCAGGGTTAGCTAATTCCGATTTCAACCAAACTTCACAGAAAAGACCCTTGGGTCATGCTCTTTCAAAATTCTTCAAAGAGTTGATCAATGAAGCGTTCTAGTTGTCATTGCAACGGGAAGAAAAAACACTTTCAAACTCTTCTCCCCACTCACAAGGCCGAGAGCTTTCAAATTCCATGTAACATTACTTAATGCTACTCTACCCAATTCTTCAAATCAAATTATGATACCGAGATCAACATAAGTCGTATGTTGTTGGTTTCCGGGTTTTGCATGGAGATAAAAAATGAAATCTTTAAAAATCGTCTCCTCCAATCTATGGTCTAAGGCTTTCAAATTTGTCATGTAACTTTACCTTATGTTTCTCTATCAAAGTATTTCAAGTTATAACTCTGCGATCAATGCAAGTCCTATGTTGTAGGTTTCTGGATTAAACATAGAGATAAAGAATGAACTAAAAAAAACATCTCCTCCCATACCCTAAGACCTAAATTTTGCATGTAGCATCCCCTGATCCTACTCTACCAGATAACTTCAAACTAAGATCAGCCTAGGCCCTTTGTTGTGGGTTCCATGGATTTTCTATATAGATTAAGGAGAAACTCTTTAGAAACCTCTTCCCAGAATACATGTACTAGGGACACTTTTTAAGTTTTAGTGGTTCTAGCGTAATCATTGCTCTCTCGAACGGTGTCACGGTATACGGCGTACAAGGTCCTCGTGTGCGCCGTGCCGGGTATTCTCAATCAGTGGCTTTATACAATATAGTAACATATAGCGTTCAATATGGGTGGGAAAAATCTCTGAACAGAGGGTGACGTAAGATTCGAGTACGAGAAGACTTATATTATACCGTGCAAGAGAAATATTTTAGTGGCATCCATTCTAGTGTTTTGAAGATTTTACGTGAACGATTTAGGCTACGTAAGACCTGGTTGTGCCATTTGTTCACTGACGACTAGAAACAAAGTCGGTTTAGACTTGCGTCGTTAGTTTAAGAAAATAAGATGAATGTGGCGGATTAAGAGGGGATTCTTGGGGATCAAAGGAATCACGGCCTAATTATTTCATTTCAAGGTGAAATTTTATGAAGGTAATAACTAAAAAACGAACCCCCAATTATGCAAGTTAGAACCACATAGAGAAATCCTAGATCCGCCGTTGCCGACGTCGTTTAGAAGTGATCTTTTTCAACTCGATTCTTAGGCTAGAGATTGAGGTTTTGTGTAATATAATCTCGGCCTTTTCTCCTGTTTCTACCATGTTTCTTCTTAGTGATCGTATAGTGGATAAATTAACAATAACTCCAAACTTCTGTTTACATCATACAATATTTATTTCTTCTAAACTACTCTTGGAGCATAAGCTCCAACAGTCATATACGTGATCTATCCCATCTCAAACTCCCGGCTCTCCCCCCGTCTTGCGCATTTGCTTCCCTATTTATATGGGACCAAAATACTATATCAACAAATCAAATATCTTGTTTCGCATCTTCCTCTCAAAAATGTTCATTCAAGAAAGTATGGACAGCAGATGGGCGTGTTTATCTTCGACCCATCAACATAATATTTAGTATTGATTTCATGGATTCGGACCGTGGCCACTCTACTAATTTCTTCATGAAAGAAATATCTGAGCTTCCACAATAGGCTCGAATCATGCATTATGTTACATACGCCCCTGTCTTTTGAGATATATCATTGTTAAATATATATCTTAGGTAAGAAAGCGACTTTAAATCCCCTGTGCAAGATCCTTTCAGAAATAACATATTCAAGTACATATAATTAACTATTTAAAACATATCCGCATTTCTCATACGTCAGCGGTAATATATTCAATTCAGCTAACTTCAATTTTTTTGAAATCATGTTGGCTGGGTTAGCCCAATAGAGTCCAAGTAATATTAACTTTATGAAACAACTCTATAAACGAATACTATTTAACACCACTGATAACATTAATATTACAACATTTTCTAGAGTCACTACACTACTCTGCTGTAGAGGCAACAGTCAATTTTATTCTCCGTCGGGACTAGGCATAATGTCCTTGCCTATAGACGAATCATTTCTATGACATCTATACATTTGAGTATATCCCGACCTCATACTTGTACTTTGCTAACTTTTGAACATTGTTTAAGTCAAGAACCAGCCATCTCTTGTATTTCAATTTCCAGTGTTTTATTTCGGGGACAAAATTATTTGGAGAAAGGTTCATTCATGATGAGTTCTCATGATGCATTTATTCATTTGTGTGATCGTCCGAAAAATTCATTGTTCGTTACAGATTAAAGTATCCTCGTTGTTTGATTACTTGGCTTGACCGAAAAGTAATTTGGCAAACTTGTTGTTATTCATCGAATTTTTGGAAGCGCATTTGATTACCGATGCGAGTGATTTATGGGGAATAAACATAATTGAAAGAATTTTTGTCCTGGCTCTCTATTGCCAAAATCTTTCCTCTATTATCTTTAACTAGCTTCGGCCATTTTCTAACCCGGCGATATTGGTCTCCTATGAGATGTTATTAATTATCTCCGTGATCTTGTAGCTGGTATCTAATGATTTCCGTCCTTGACGTTAAAACGCGTTAACAAAATACAATAGACAATATTGACTTCACTACCAAAGTTATTTACACATTCATAATAATTATTGAAGCCTTATAAGTACTTTACTATTTCAATACTTCCGAATAAAATCGTTCAGCTATTTTATCCATAACCTTTTCAAAGAATATTGTTTTCGTATCCGACAAATTTGACGATTTTTTTCTTTTCTTTCTTAATTTCTTCTTACGATTAGCTACATTGTCGATTTCCATATGCGAATTATCAATTGAGTCTTGATCCGGTACATTTTCCGGTGACATGCTCTCGATCGAAGTTTCGTAAGCGGTACTGTCCTTATCATAATTTTGGGCGTCTTCATAATCAGAACCCTGCCTATCGGAATTCCTTAGCTCCGCCTCCCTATTGGATTTCATGCGTAATCGTTCTTTTAACTCAAATAATGGAATGTTTTCTGAATCCGTAGATGATTGCCTCTCGAGTCGATATTGGTTATTTTGTCTGTTCCGCGGTATATCGTAGGTATCGGTACCCCTTGATTCTGATTCAGATTCCGAGCTAGAAGTTTCACTTTCCTCTGGCATCGCCAACTGCGTTTTTCGGATCGGACGCCCCGTTGGATTATATAATTTTGCTTCCTTAAGTTCGCCCCAATCCAAATGAGCTAACCTTAACTGATCTGCCGTGGCCTTTGTTACAGTCCCGTCTAATTGATTTCGAATTACGAAAGAAACGGGCCCTTTTTGTTCTATAATTCTATAATAGGGAAGAAATCGCGGTGAAAATTTAGAAGTCCGTCTAAAATTTCGATAGTAGACTGGCGAGCCTACTTGCAATTCTTCCGAAACGGCATTTTTATCTGCATACCTTTTTTGTCTCGCTCTTGCTTTTTGTAAATTTCGATGCACAATTGTAAAAGCTTGATGTTGTAGTTGCAATAATTGTTCCAGTTTGTTTTCACCTTGGTACTTTCGTCTCGGTTGAAGAATTTTGTCTATTGGGAATACGGGATCAACGTGATATACGAGAAAATGAGGCGACATTTGCGTTGACAAATTTACCGAAAATCTAACAGACTGAAGGGCAGCCGGAATCAATAATTCCCACGATTCATTTTCATTCATGAGCTTTCCTATAACTGAGAGTAATGAACTATGCGATTTTTCAACTAACCCGTTTGCTTTCGGGTTATAGAATGATGTTCTGACACTATGAATCTTATAATATTGGAGAATATCTTGAACTTGTTTTGCGACATTTTCCATTCCATTATCATGGACTAATTCTAAGCAACACCCGTACCTCGGAATTATTTGTTCCACGAGAAAATGAGCTATTGTTTGTGCGGATTTGTCATGCGACGGGAAACTTTCTACATAACCCGAATACATACAAATAAATGTAACCAAGTATTTATTTCCTGAGAGTGTTTCTGGGTAGGGCCCCGATACGTCCAGTGCCATTCGTGCAAACGGATAAGCACTTAAACTAGTTGTTTGCAAAGGAGCCTTGATTGGTCTCAAATTTCGAGCTTGGCATGGAACGCATCCGTGTATATGCTCATTTATGTCCTTGAATAAATTTGGCCAGAAATACATGGGTTTGATGGTATAAAAACATTTGTCTACCCCGATATGACCGTTTGAATCATGGTATTGTAATAGGACGTATTTTCGTAAATGTTCTGGTATATAAAGTCTCAATGTCGGATCGGAGTCGGCACTTGACAGATAATACAAAATATCGTCTAAACAAATGTAGTTATTTTGTATGGTTTTTGTTCCCGTATTCTGTTCCAAATGAGTTTTAATTTCTAAAATTTCTTTATCTTTCTTTTGTTCAGCGACCATGTCATAGTCCTCAAACGTAGGTAAAGGTTCCTCTAGTAAATCTACATTCGGAATTTTAACTTTCGCAAATTGCTTTGGATCGAACTTGGTAGAATCTATGACATTTATCTCTGGATATAGATCATTAATGAAAATATCATCTTCCTGTAATTTGTCTTCGGTTTTCTCGTTTCCTTGTGATGTTTCATTATCACTCTTTGTGGGAGTTCTAGTGAGAAAATCAGAAACAAAATTTTCCTTTCCTTTTAAATGTTTTATTTCTGTGTCATACCCGAGGATATTCAACGTCCATTGTTGTATCCTCCTATTTCTAATATCACCTTTTAACAAGTATTGTAACGGCGCGTGGTCAGAGTAGATCGTAAATTTACTATTGTGTAAATAGTGATGCAATTTGTGAAGAGCGAATACAATAGCCCACGCTTCTTTTTCAATAACTGAATATCTTTGTTGAGTAGGACTTAATTTTTGAGACAAGAAATATATCGGCTTTTCATTTTTAAAACCTTTTATTGGGTACGGCTCATCATCCTCCGACATAGGCTGTGTCAGTGCAGCAGCTACTGCGCCAAAACTTGCATCGACATACAGATTATATGGTTTGTTTACATCTGGGTAAGCGAGTAACGGGATAGTTTCTAAACTATTCTTTAAATATTCAAATGCCTCTTGTTCTTTTTCTCCCCATTGAAACTTTTTGAACTTGCGCGTAAGAGCAATAAGTGGTTCTGCAATTTGAGAAAAGTTAGGTACGAACCTCCTATAAAACCCAATACAACCTAGGAACGATCTGACCTGTCTTACGGTTTTTGGTGAGTCAATATCTTTAATGGCCTTAACCTTTTCCTGATCTGGCGCTATTCCATTTTTACTTACTATGAATCCTAAATAACGCATTTCGTCCCTAAAGAAATTACACTTCTTCAATTTCATTTTTAGTTTATGTTGACGTAACCTGTCAAATACTTGTTTTATATGATCGAAATGTTGTTCGGGCGTTTCAGAAACTATGGCTATGTCGTCTATATATGGAAATGCAAAAGGTAACCCTTCCAAAACTGTGTCCATCAGCTCTTGGAACAGAGAAGGGGCATTAACTAAACCAAAACAAAGAGCATTAAAGGTGTAATTTCCGAGATGAGTAGTAAATGTTGCCTTCTCTTTGGTTTTAGGATCTAATTTTACATTGTAATACCCTGAAAATAAGTCTAAACTTGAAAATATTTTCCCTTCACTCAAACGTGACAATATATCATCAATTGAGGGTAACGGATACGTCATTTTCTTAGTTATCTTATTCAACTTTCTAAAGTCAACACAAAATCTCGTAGTCTTATCTGGTTTGATAAGAATTAGTACGGGAAAACACCAACTTGTTCTGGATTTTTCTATCAATTTAGCATCTAGCATTTCTCGCACAGCATCCTCGATTCTTTTTCTGTCGGTTAAGGGTGCCCTATATGGCATACATTTGATAGGCGGATGATCTCCAGTATCGATAGTCATTTGAACGGTATCGGTTCCAGTCAAATCTCTAAAACTAGTCGCGAATAAATCTCTATTCTCAATAATTAATTGCGACATTTTTTTCCGATAATTTTCCGAACAGCGTAAATCAGACAGATCCATGTCCGACTTAGTTTCCTGATTAGCTGCAATCTCTTTAGTTAAAGAGACACAATTTTGCTCACTAACCCGTGTAGCTAGAGCTACCACGCTGCCCCGTTTTAGCTTGACTGATTTTCCGGTACTGTTTGTAAACATTATTTCTAACTTTTTACCTTTGCACGTGTTTACCGAATTCACGAGAGAAATGCCCGGTTCATTGTAAAGAAACGTTTTTTCCATACCTTGTATTTCACAAAGTACATTTTTCTCGATCCCAAGATTCCTTTGTAAGCGACAATCAGCGACGCAACAAGTAGAGGGTTTGATTACTAATTTTTCTTTGAGACGGACAAAAGATGACACATGCACATCCTCTTGCATTTTAACGTAAGTCTTATCAATGCGTAACATTCCTAAATCAAAGTAAATCCTGACGCCATTTTCTTTTAACCAATCATGACCTAAAATTAAATTTCTGTTCATATCTTTTACGACTACAAATGTATGCGTCAGCGTTAAATCATTGACTTTAAATGAAATCTTCACGCAGCCATCAATACTTAGAGATTGACCATTTACGGATTGTAAACAAATAGCCTTTTTGAATAATTTCGGTTTATTTTTAAAACTCTGATAAACTCTCCTATGCATTAAAGATAATTCTGCGCCGGTATCTACTAATGCGCGATATTTTTGTTTTCCTAAATTTACTAAAATCGAATTTGGATTTCCTGAAAGATTGATTTTATATTTTTGTACTCTATTTTTCGTCCGTACGGCGGCTTCAGTACGCACAGACTTGACTAGTTTTTTCTCTTTGATTTACCATCGTTATCAAAACGACAATCTCTCCTAATGTGTCCATAACGATGACACTTAAAGCATTGTTTTGGCCTGGAAAGAGAGACTTCCATCGGCTCTTCGCCACGCGTATTTTGTGAATTTTGTACTCGCAATTGAAACCTATTTAATAAATTTTGTTCAAAAGTTGCTACTTTCACAGCATCCTGAAAAGATGTTGGATTTTCACGCAGGACCCGCATTTTAACTGCATTTTCTCTTATTCCATCAATGAAATATCCGATCAATTGTTGCTCCATAACCGGACCTCCTTGCTCCCCAAACGCTTGCGTGGCAAGATTCAACAAACGTTCAGCGAATACTTGCACCTTTTCCCTATGACTCTGTCTAACCCTAGATAGAAGGGTAAGCGCATGCATGGGGTCCGTCACGAACGCGAACCTAGAACTTAATTCTAATTTTAAATTTTCCCATTTGCATATAGGACGCGATTGCAAATACCTTTGTAAAAAGTCGGCTACTATACCGGCTGAAGTTTGTAAAGCAATCAAACATTTTTGGTCTTCCGGAATTCGAGTCAATAAAGCGTACCTATCTATGGCTTTAATCCAATTTTGAAATTCTTGTGAATCTCCCTTAAAGGTTGGAACAATTTGAGATACACCCTGAGCCTGAAATGCATCTTTTAAACACCCGAGTTGCTCAGAAAAGTTTTGGATAATGGCCCCTAAATCTGGCTGGTTTTGACTAGAAGTCATGTTCAAATATTAACAAAATACTCACGGTAAAATTAAATATCGTGAAATTGTCTTTTCCGTTGTCGGTTGAAATTGTCGAATTTTCTTCACCAAGGCCGTCGCTCTTAATGGTTCCGCTCGAAACACCAATTGTCTCCAAATGTATCAGAATGACGTCGAAATTATAGCATTATTTACCTCGATTTAACTGTCCAAGTGCTTCCCAAAATAACGATTAAATGTGGACGTACTTTTTTTTCACAAATGTCTTTTGATGTGTTTTATGATAGCGTTGAAGTACATAAAATCTCCTTCTGATTTTGATCTACGAACTTATTATCCCAAGGCCGTAACACGACTGTTAGTCGATCCTGGTCACGGCACCAAATTAAACATGTAATATAATCTCGGCCTTTTCTCCTGTTTCTACCATGTTTCTTCTTAGTGATCGTATAGTGGATAAATTAACAATAACTCCAAACTTCTGTTTACATCATACAATATTTATTTCTTCTAAACTACTCTTGGAGCATAAGCTCCAACAGTCATATACGTGATCTATCCCATCTCAAACTCCCGGCTCTCCCCCCGTCTTGCGCATTTGCTTCCCTATTTATATGGGACCAAATACTATATCAACAAATCAAATATCTTGTTTCGCATCTTCCTCTCAAAAATGTTCATTCAAGAAAGTATGGACAGCAGATGGGCGTGTTTATCTTCGACCCATCAACATAATATTTAGTATTGATTTCATGGATTCGGACCGTGGCCACTCTACTAATTTCTTCATGAAAGAAATATCTGAGCTTCCACAATAGGCTCGAATCATGCATTATGTTACATATGCTTTCATCTGAAGGCGACAGAACTATCATTGTGGGCCGTTGAAAACACCAAATGGCATGTTGTATGCGATAGTCTTTGACAATAAAGGGTCAGTCCTTAAAATTCCAGTCACGAAAGGTATTTCTGTCACTGAAAAGTTTTACAGAGAAAATGTTCTTTCCCAACTTGTTGATTTCTATCAGAAACGCAGACCGCGCACCGGTGTTACCGGCGTAAAATTACTCCATGTTATCATACCGGGCAATAAAACCGCTATGTTACAAGGATATTTGAAATAATCGTGGCTTAATGTCTTAGATCATCCCAGTACCCTGACCTATCCCCAAGTGACATTTGGTTGTTCCCAAGATTACAGGAAATGCTAAAAGGTCTGCGTTTAAAAAATTCCATTTTGGCATAGGGAGTGCGGTCTATCAGTTTCTTCAACATATACCTATAGAGAAGTACCAGGCGGCGTTCCGGAAATAGGGAGATCGGTGTAAAATGTGTGTGGATGGGTATATTTTGAAGGTCTTAGATCAACAAAATTTTGATATTTCAAGCGGTTGTAATAAGACCTTTCTACGAACTTAAGAGAAAGTGTCCGAGGTATAATCGCTCTTTGATACCCTACCAAAGTACTCAAAATTACGACTCGTTAAACTATGTAAGCCTGGTCCCGTATTTTACCAAGAGTTAAAGAGGGTATTTTTCAAAATTCTCCGAAACAAATAGCAGTAAGCTTTCAACTTTTTATGCAGAATCACCTTAATGTATTCTACAAACAATTCCTTCAAATTATAATTCTCTGGTGAATTTACGCCCTTTTTTTTGGGTCCCTGGATTTAAAGTTTCTCTTTCTTTATTCACAATAAGACATGGCAGTCCATGATGTACAGTAATGAACATAGTATACATTTCATACAAATGTTTTGCAAAATATAAGCGTTTCAGTTCCCGGAAAATGGCGGTTAATAACATGTTTAAAGAAGGAAAGAGATTGAAAGATGGAGAAAAGCGAAGTCTTATAAAAATTTTCTAAGAGCTAATTTTGACCTTCATAAAGAATTTGAGATGTATACATACACATATACAAACATACATACATGTACACACATATATACATATACATACACACATACATACATACACATACACATATACACACATACACAAATATAAATGCGTTGCTGTAATATTGATCTTAAATATTTGTAAAGTAGTAATATCACACAGGTTTGACCGAAACGAAATGAAAACCCTGCGAATGACTTTAAAATATCAAATCTGAAATTTGTTGTATTGAGTGAAAATAATTTGAGAGGTACGGAGTAACTTCTTGTATTTTTCTCAGCTCGAAACTCTTTTATGTATAGGTTGATAATACTATTTTCGAATGTTCGCTGGTTAGAAGCTCTACAATTTGTGTTGACTTGGGTTAACCCAGAAATAATTAGAGATATTTTTTTGCCTTAATTCTAAATATAGGGGGCATTGCAAAACAAAATGGATCTGTGTGACTTAATGGTAACAATGGTTAGATACCTCTGAAGTTTGAACGATCGTATAAGATAATAAGTATTTGCTTTTGACATATTTTCTAACTCAGATTCTCAGTTCTGAATAAAAATATCTTTAATTCTTTGCGTGAATGTCTTGACACATGCATTCGAATTTTCTACCCCTTGAAATATCCAAACAAATCCAAATACCGTGGTGTTTAATAGATTTCTTATTTTAGATGCCGAACTGCTTTTCGCAGTGTCGCTATTTATGTCATATATCATTTGATTGTACATTTGTTTTAGGTATTTTTGTTCTCCGTATTTTGTAATTTTCAACCAAAATTTAATTACAAGAGGTATTCTTTGAATTTTGAGTGGGAGTCGGCCTGTTTCACCGTAAATAATGTCATTTAGTGTTTGATATTCAACTTTAAGAATTCGTTCCATAAATTTTGTGTGGACTCTTTCAAGTCTTTCACCATCTTAAAACCCCCATACGGGTGCGCCGTAGTTTAAGATTGGTAAAATTAATTTGTCGAAAAGATCAAGCGTATGTTTAACATTCATATAGGGAAAACTGATGAGATATTGCTTTAATGTGAAAATAGCATTCGTAGCTTGAATTTCTTGTGCCTCGAAAGTGTATTTAAACGAACCTCCACAAGAAAATGTTATATCAAGGTATGGGAATTTATTAAAAATTCTAGTTCTTTACCGTTATCTTTTAACTTCGTTGCTTTAGCTAATCTTCTTCCGATTTTAAAAACCATTACTTCTGTTTTTGATGTCTTAACGGATAATTTCCATCTGTTACAGTAGGCTAACAAGAAGTCGAGTCAAATTGAAGACCTATCTGACAATCCGAAAAGAGGCATATAACAGTATAAGTATTTTAAGCATTTCAGCGTTTATTCTTTCAAATCAATCGAAATTCAAGCTTTCTTCTAAATCGTTTACATACATTGAAAATATACAAGGTCACAAACAACACCCCTGCGGGGCTCCGAGATAACAAGTAAAGCTATCGCTTAATTTATTTTCGAATTTGACCCTTGACTTTATAATAAGGGAAAGTGACTTTTTAACGTATAGAATATTCCCCTGTACGCCGATTTTGATAAGTTTATGAAATATGTTTTTTTTATTACAAGGTCGAACGCGTTCGTAAAATTAATAAAACCAACATACCGTTTTTTTTTTTTTTTTTTTTTCTTGTAAAAAATGATTTATTAATCCATTAAGAATGAAAGTTTTGTCTATCGTGCCCATGTTTTTTCTAAAACCTGCCTGTGCTTCAATATATTTGATATTCTTCGGCCCATTTCATAAGGCGGTTATTTAAAATACGGGTGAACATTTTCCCGAAAGAGCTCAGTAGCGTTACAGCCCTATTATTTTCTGCTTTACTAGGGTCGCCCTTTTTAAACAACGGTACTATATATCCTTCGGTCCATTTTTCAGGGAATATGGCTAAGTTAGTATTTTGTTGAAAAGAGATTTTAAGTACGATTCGAAAAAAGTAATACCGCATTTCAAAAATTCATTTAAAACATTGTCTGGTGCTCCCGATCGGTCGTTTTTAAGTTGATTGCACGCCTTTCGGATTTCATCGTATGATATAACTGAGTTTTATTCTTCGAATAGACACTGGGCTCCGGACTTTAAAACCTCGGAATTAAAGGATAAAATCTTCATCCGGTTGATAAAAATGTGAGTCAGGATTATTAACAGCTTTAAAGTTGTGTTCGAAGTGTGATATATTGATTTTACTTTTAGTTTTCGATTGTCCTGATGTATAGGCAGATTTAAGTAAATTCGAATAATCTTTTGCGTTTTCGTGTCGGAGACTTTCGATATTTAAAGTTTGAGATCGACCATATTCTTACTTTTTTATTTTTTAAGATATTTTTGTATTTTCTTCTTGACTCTACCAATGATTCTCTATTTTGTACAGATTCATTTTGCCTGAAGTTATTCCGCTTCATTTAAAAATCGCGTTGTGAATTGCTACCAAGCATTTTTACTAGCTTAGAGTTTTCAAATTCATATGAGGCATTTCCTTATGTTATTCTTAAAATCTGCAAACTAAACAATAAAACCTAGAGCTAACAGGCTCAGGCGAGCGATATAGGGCCACCATGGTCCCCTTGTTTAAGTAGACAACCAAAAAGTCCGAAAGTCAGGCATCGAGCTAGTAACCCTATCATTGAGCATGTCGCAAGTATGAACAGAATGTACTCAAGCTTCTGTCCATCAACAAATAATACTAGATTGTGTCTTTATATCAAATAAGCATGCAGCTTATTAACTTAAACGGAAAATAAAGGGTTAGATAACGTGTCGTAACCATAAGTAAGCTAAAAATTATGTTAACTGAATAACTTGATAACTTTTGTGATATAAATACAATTGCATTTTATATATCTTATACTTGTTAGTTAGTCAATGTTGTCATATTATTCAAGAATAATGTTATTAAAAAATACCCGTCAAGGGTAAAGGCACATGTTGGGAATCGAAAATTATATAAAACGTGGATTAGACTTTGTGGATTGTGCAGGCTGACCAGGATCGATATTATCACTTGTTGTAGATTTCCTTAACCAAAAAATGGTCATTCTACCTTACAGTATGTGTATTCTTGAAATACTTAGACTAAATCATTTCCCCCCCGATGTATTTCCGGACAACCTGGTGGTCCATTTCTCTTAACAGGGCACAACATGAAAAAAAACAATGCATGGGTATGCTATTTGCAAGGGTTTCACATATTAAACAAGTACAGACTAGATTTAGCTTATGTATCCGCGCGCACCGATCAGATTCTCTGTTTATTTGAATTGGGGTTTGACGACACTGTTGACAGTATTTCAGTCATCGCGGCGGCTGGAGTATCTACCAATGAATTCCTGGTATTTCTCACACCAGTACTATCATTACATTCTTTCCGAGGCTCAAGCTGCTCATCTCACTTAGGTTTACGATTATCCAGTCATTTGTGGGACAGGATATTTGCCGCGACCGAGGATTGAACCCGTGCCTCATAATTGAGCGTCCAAAGCGCTACCAACTACACTATGGCTAGGGCCTTCTTTACTTTATGCCCTGTAGGTACATGTTGACTCTAAACCGATCTAAATGAAATGTTTGTCTGTCCAAGGTGCTCCATTTCGTCGGTGGACGAGCAAAATGTCGCAACACCAGCTTTAATAAAGCTGTCTAACAACATTTTGTTCGCGCACCGACGATATCTTCACGTATACATAAGTTAAAGGAAGGTCGAGTTTAACGTAAGTAAATCAAAATCTAGGTGAATAAGGGAGTATACTTTAGAGACTAAATATAAATCTGTATTTCGTAGCTGAGCTCGAGAAACCATGTGTAAGCAATGAATGAAAATTCATTGGAATGGGACAAAATCATCGTTACTACTGCTTAAACAAGGCTGTATTTTTTTTATCATTTTTTTACAGTTTTTGACAGGGCAAAGCCTTGAGTTTGTGAGATTGTTCTTTACGTCACGTGATTTGGAAACATTTGATGCTGTAGTGTTTAAAGGATATAACTTTACATACAATGCAGAAAGACTTGGGTTTTTTTTTATCACAGGGATGTCCAATAAGAGGATCGCTGATGCCGCCCACTGGCCCTCGACATCGCACCATGATATCAAACGACGTTTGTCTGTAAAATATATGGACAGTAACATAAAACGAACAGCTAGTCTTTGGTTGGCGACCTTACGCTATAATACAGATTTTCAAGTTATATTTACGGCGTTTTAGTCGCCATCGAACGAAAACGCTTTGCATTGTTCGTCATTCACTTCTAGTCTCAATACACAATTTTATTCTCAACCGATTTTTGAATTTTCAGTCGCGATTTATCAATTACATCCTCGGAAATAAAATCGTGAAAGTGAGATCCGATCTAGTATGTTTACAAATCGGTCAGCTTGGGTATGTATAGTTGATTGAATACTCTTTCTGCCTTTGGCATTTCGTCGTTAGGCGAGAAAAATGTCGTAAATACAGCTTTATTCAAGCTGTTTTTACGTCATTTTTCTCACTCAGCGACGATATTTTGTAAACAGCGATAGGCTAGGGACATGGCCATCTGGGTAATCTAACAAGGATCGACTATTTTCACTATCACTTTTTTCATGCAATTGGTGTAGTTTGATATTAGAAAGTCATGGAATTAAAAGAAGTTGTTTCGGAAGGACCAACGGACAGCACAAAACATACTGATAAGCCCTCAACAAACGGTCTTCAAAACATCCAGTCGAGAGGAGACCGTTGTGATGAAAGTAAACATTCTTGTGCAAATTTCATTGAAAAAGTGGAGAGGTTTGTACACGTGCATAGTTCAAAATTCAAATTGGTGTTTCTTTGGTCCCTATTACTAGGATATTTTGTTTATTTTGTGTTTGCGTTGTTACATCACCTGGGAGATGAAGGATCATGGCGCCTGATTGGTTGTACGATCTTTGGAGTTCTGTTGTTATCGTGGCACGTGTTGAAATCTCTTGGCTGGACACGTGGCCTGACGTCATCGATGATGAAATTCCTGGCAGTATACTCATCTGGAAAGAAAAGCACCATCACACGCTGGTAAGTATGTACAGTTCAGTCAACCGAGACTTGTTTTTACAAAGTTTAATCAACAGAAACATCGTGTACACGTGGCTTTCAGTCATGAGTAGCTCTTTTGTGCACCCTGTTTTCCTTACCACAAAACCACAAATTAAAACAACAACAACCAACAACAAATCCCCGGCGGCCATAACGCTGCGTCTTTGGGTCACTTAACTTGATTATTCTACCTTAAATCAATTAACCGAATTACTTAATGTTGATTTATATGGGTCTTTTCCATAGTGCCAAATGAATTTCGGACAACATACATAAAATGTTCACATTACATTGGCCGTCATCATTTTTGTTTCGTCCCACTGTTTTCTACAAGTTTGACATGATCATTTCCTGTGTATGTATTGATTGGCCATGTTCTCCGTAATTCTACGATTAGGTCTCAAGAAGATCAGTCCCGTTCATGCGATTGTTTAAATAGTGATTGCTCTACCATATCAAAAAACTGATCCCTTAGTTTATACTAATTGGTTTTAGTTCGATTACGACGAAAGCTTTAAGTTTATAGAGTCGCTCTCGAACACTCACAATCCATATGATTTCACGTCCCCGAAAGTGAGGCAGTGGCTGAATCAAACTGCTACCCACTTCTACAGCTGGGTAGACTTGACCTGGCTATTAAGTGTCTTGCCCATGAACACACTCCGGTGACAATGGGGCTCGAACCCATGACCTTCAGATCACGAGTCAAGCACCTATACCACTCGGCCATCGAGGCAAAAATCTGATCAGTAGGAAGCGCGATATTTTTAGTATCTAAACATGTTTAACCTATTACCAAACGATAAAAGATATATACTGTTTCAAATTGTAGACTACAAATTTGAAATTTGTCTTTGGGTTAGTAAACTTTGTTGATAATGAAAAAACTGCTCGTGACGAGCTAGTTCTTTATTTTGCAAAATGCTTTCAAAAGCTCCTTGATGGACTCCGTGTGCTACCAAGTTTTGAAAATCCAGTAGGATGTTAGACGAGAAGTAGTGCCCAGTTAGGTCCGATTGATTATATTTTAAAACCTACCTCCCCCAGATAACTGTACATTTGAAAATGGCGTAATACGAGAATTCTATATAATTCATAGAACGCTTAAAGATTCCTCTTAAATACGGAAACACCTACAAATAATCCGCTTAGCGTTGATGCGGTCACGGCTTCAAAAACAACAACGACAACAGAAAACAACAACAACAAAAACAACAACAAACGCGGAGTCTTTCAATTACAATGTGTGTGATTTGCCTTACTCGACGTACTAGCAGTATACCGCGGGAGTGATAAGCTATACAGTCACATATATCTAAAAGATCTTTATTACTGTTTTGAAATAGCCATTTCAATCCAGTAGCAAACGACAAAATTTTGACTAGTTACAGACGACAATTCAAATCGCTTTGAGATTGAAAACTAAGGTCCATATAGGGTAGTAAACATTGTGAAACAAGGGATTTATTCCTTTTCTCACAATGTTTTCTTTAATGTAATTCTCCAGGGGCGTAAAAAAGCGTGATTAAACGGAAGGTTTAAAAGATATACAAAATCTCTCAGTTTTTTTTTCTTACAGATAATGATTCTCAATGAAAATTGCTAATCTAATATTGTCCAAGTTTCTTACGTGATATCTTAGTTCTTTGTGGATTGTCTTCGGAAAAGGATAATCTCGAAAGAAAATATATCAATTTTGAAAGCTAGTTAGACTGTGATCAAGTAAATTTGGTTTAACGTGACTTTCAGCATTATTTACTTAAACCGTGGTTGGTAGGTGTACCCAACTATGGCTTCCTGTCATTTTTTACACCAGTAACATGTACAACTGCAACAATAAATTTGGATCATTACATGTGTAGCTGCTCAGACAACTTACAGGCAAATTGCTTATCATGCCGCGTGTGACAATGGCATTTTTCCGAACTTGTGATCGTGCTCAGGACTCTAAAATAGAAACATCCTGTATTATATGTGCCTATCAAACAAACCAGGCTAGGCGAGAGGTTATGCTTAAAAAGATTATCTGTATGAAAATTGCTATTTTGTACACCAAAACGGGCATACCACTCTATTTTGCCAAGGCGGCCGTCCATCATCAGTACTTTCAGTGCTTTGATTTCGTGTTTGGCGTCATAAAGTGGAATTGTTTGAGAATGGTTTGTAAAGCGTGCAATCTTTCTATTGACAGGTTTCTATATTTGGCGATGTCCCTTTTCATGATGCTGTATGTTGTTCTAGCTGTTGCCATGAAAACACCAGAAAACCTGAGATCCCTCATGGGGATATTTGTTTTACCATTTTTGTTGTTTCTGTACTCAAACAACAAGAGAAAGGTTGGTTTTTGTTCATATAAACTCGTTTATTTCAAGATGACACGATCGTAAGTCCACATAAAACTCAATCACAGATATGTGCATATTAAACGAAATAAGTCGGTCAGCTGACGTAAAAAATAAAAGACTGTTTGCTTAAAGAAAATTCTCGTTTTTTACAGTAACTCCCTAACATTTATCTATCTTAAGCGGGCGCCATTACAAGGTATTATGTAGCTACCCACTGGCGGGAATAATAAATGCCCCCAAACCTGTGTGTGTTTTGCTGTCTGCATCTCTTAAGAAGATTAAAACATAGATTTTCAGTTCAGACAACGTTGTGTGACTTGAGGTATCATCGAACATATTTAGCCAAAGTTAAATTTCATTTTCGATGAACATAGTGGAATTTTATCCCGACCTATTAGTTTCACAAAAAAAGTTAATTTTTTCTGACTTAAAGAATAGATTTCACTTTTCTTCTCAATTCATATGAATGTCGGCCTAAGTTGGAGTTCAAAGTTAACTTTCATTTGAAATGAAAGATTTTATTGGTCGATTGAAAGTTTTATTGACAGTCACGATCCGCGAAATGTTGAAATACATTTGAGACGCTATTCGGTGAATGAGTCCTTTTAGAGGCCTATGTCTCCCTCAGATGGGTTGATAATCGTAAACCCAAGTAGGATGAGCAGTTGGAGGCTCCGAAAAGATGTAGTAGTAGTACTGGTATGAGAAATAACAGGATTCCATGGTTAGGTGCTCAAGCTGCCGTGATATGACTGAAATACTGTTAAATGAGGCGTTAAATCCCATTCAAACAAACACATCATAGGCTTATTCTCGACGTTTAAACATGTTAACCCTTGTCATGCTGAATCAGGAATATTCCTGTCTGGGCAGGAGGTATAGACAAAGATCAGACTGCACATTTGTGCAGTCTGATCTTTATCTATAGATCTCCTGCTTAACCTTCTACAGCTAGCTATTTTACTAAATAATTTCTATTCTTTCTTTCCTTTGATTGTAACATTTTATTCAGCATGACAAGGGTTAAAAGGCATGTCGTTAAAATGTGTATTAATGTATTAAGTCGATATAAATTAAGTACACAGAGATTTGTTATTTCAGATGGCTATTAATGAATATTACTTCGATTGTTCGCTCCTAAAACTTCGTAACTATAACTTGCTACAATCCGAGGTTATGATGTTTAAGCAGTAAAGTAACATCAATATTTGGATTTAAACACAGTGTGTAGACAAATGATTAAAAGCTTCTAAAAGGGACAAAAAATTTTGTTCATCAAAAAGAGACATTATCAAAACACGGTCTACTTTGACTTATCAAACAAAAATGGGACTGTCTGGGACCTGTCTGGAGTCGAACTAATAGAAAAAGAGCCATCTTCCTAAAATTACAATTCTCTATGTCTGACAATCCAAGCATAGGAATATGGTCTTAAACGTCACTGTAAATATGCGTTAAGGCCAACATTAACCCAGTACGGCTTTTAAACGCCCCTGTAGAAAAAGTATTTGAAACCCAAAAACTGTGTAAAACGAAGAATTTGATTGAAACAAGAATTTCTTCACCGTCCACAATGTTTTCTACCATAAGAATTTAAAATTTCATCATTTTACTCTCATCGTCTTCAACTTCTTTCAATTTGGACCAGTCTGATTTTTTATCGTCTGGAAATAGGTTATGAAGACATCTTTGATAAACCTTGATTATACATCCATATTTATATTGAATGTAAAAATTCAAAGCAAGTCGGGCTTATCGCTTTAAAAACGCAATTAATCTATTTTTGTTGCAGCAGTTTTCTTTTTATTCATTTTTTAAATGTAGAAGTCACGTTTTTCTCCTAAAAAAATAATTGCTAAAGTTTCGAATATTTCAAATAACTCCAACAGGTATCAATAACAAGAAAAAACAGTCCTCTATCCTAATTATAATTATCGTTATGAACAAAATGGTTTTTACGTCCCTGTGATTTTATAATTGAGAAAACGTTGTAGAAAAGAAGAAATTGCTTTTAACAAACATTTCCTCCTTTTCCCACAATATTTTTTATTCTACTGAAAAGTTATTTTTTTCAAATTAAATCCACTTTAGATTTCCGTCAACAAAATCTTTGAATTTGGACAGGTCTAAAATTTTACAAAACTGGTCTTGAAAAATTTTTTTTTCCAAGCTCAAGCTCTGTTCAAGTGATCAGAACAGAACGGAGCAGGGCATATCTTTCATTTCGTCCAGGTACAACAAGGTACAATATACACAATATACTCAATAAACACAATACTATGAATGGAAATACATTAAATAGTGGAAAAAGAAAATAATCTCGTTACTAAAAGCAAAGCATGTTAATCTTTTCTGAAAATTTCAAGAATTTTTCACGGTCTTCAGACATATAATAAACGGATCGCTGGCCGCGCCGACTGACTCCGCTGGCCGCGCCGACTGACTCCGTTGGCCGCGCTGACTGACTCCGCTGGCCGCGCCGACTGACTCCGTTGGCCGCGCTGACTGACTCCGCTGGCCGCGCACACTGATACTGCTGGCCCCGCCCACTGAATCCGCTGGCCGCGCCCACTGACTCCGCTGGCCGCACCTACTGACTCCACTGGCCGCGCCTACTGACTCAGCTGGCCCCACCCACTGACTCCGCTGGCCCCTCCAACTGACTCCGCTGGCCCCTCCCACTGACTCCGCTGGTCCCGCCCACTGAACTCCGCTGGCCCCGCCCACTAGCTCCGCTTGCCCCGCCCACTGAGCTCAGCTGGCCCCCCTACTGAGCTCCAATAGGAAAGTCAATTTCGATATTAAATGGCGTTTTTTCCGCAAAATTTATGGCCAATTACATTTAACAGAAAAGTACTTGAATAAGTTGTAGTTACGACGTTTAAGTAACCAAACCATCAAAAATGCTTCACACAGATGTCGGCCAATGTCTAAGTTCAAAGTTCGGTCATAAGGAATAGTTTGATTGGTCGATTGATTCTTTGATTGACAGACGGTTGGTCACTTGAAAAGAAAATGCGAGATGAAAAATTCCCTCCTTTACACAAGTAGAAATCAGACAACAAATCGAACTCTTATAATGTCCTCTTTTATGAACCCAGTGTGATTTGGTTTTTCGTTTCATACCTCCACGAAAACAAAAATATTCTCTTCATTTCTTATAATTTAATATCATCGAGCGAAAAAGCAAAAAACTTTAAAAAACTTGACACCGTTTTGACGTTACTTTTTGCGCGGAAGCATATAAAATCGCTGCGTGCTCAAAAATTTGTTCATGTATTTATTTTTCGGCCTATCAGAACGCCCGTTTTTGATAGACGAAACTAAGATTTACGCGATGTTCTTGCCTTTCAATTGACCAATCGCGTCTGTCTATCAAATAACAAATCGACCAATGAAATGATTCATCGGGACCAGAAATGAGTTTTGAACTCCAACATTTGCCGCTATTTTTGTTCAGTTTTTTGGTTGTTTTAGCGGCTTAAACGTCCTAACTAAAGATTTTTAAAGCTGTAGTTACGACGTTTAGGTCTTTAACCAACTATTCTACATTTTTGCTACTAGTCATGAATTATACAAAACAACGCCGTTTAAAATGGAAGAGGGACTTTCTGTTCGGGTCAATAGGCGTGGCTTATAGAGCGAATGGGCGGAGCGAGCGATTGGTCAATTTGCATGCCTGCCAGTAATTTCCCTCAATTGGAAAATACTAAAATTTTGTCATCTTGTAATTGGTTAAATCTTCTTCCAGGTCAACTGGCATACCGTATTTTGGGGTATGGCCCTACAGTTTATTCTAGCACTGATCATTCTAAAGACCAGTTGGGGAGCGTCCATTATTCGATGGGTGGCGGACAGACTGACTGAATTTATTAACAACGCTGAGGCCGGAAGTATATTCATTTTTGGGAGGAAATGGATTGATCATCCATTTGCATTCGGGGTTGGTTTTAACGCATTTTATTGCCTTATATCTAAATAGTCTATCAAACCTAAAAGAAATTTCGAGTTTTTTTTATGGATTATATGAAGAATAATTGATTGCTTTCTTGCAAGATAGGTTTATCTTTCATGAATTAAAAGACAAAAACTATGTTTTCACGAGTGAAAAATATTCTGCAAAGATGTTTCAGCCTGGTATTCTTAGAAACTTATCGCTTTTCGGGTGTTATTGATGTAAAATGACCATTCTACCTTACCTTTTAAAAATCAGAATATTTTCTTTATTAACCTGCGCCGGATCCGATCTTTTTTTCAAATATTCATTTTATGATATTCGTGGACTATCCTGTATACTGTCCTAGTTCTAATTCACATCGTGTTTTCAGACGATGGTCCAAGTCGTGTTGTTAATCGTGGCCATCTCTGCGCTGACCTATCTGGGTGTGATCAAGTTTGTTGTAGAGACTGTGGGTCGAGTGTTGGCTTTTTGTTTACAGACAAGTCCATCGGAGGGAATTAACGTGATTGCTAACATATTCCTTAATGTGGTACGTATTACAGAAACTGTTTAGAAGGCGTATCAATATAATTCAGACATATTAAAAATAAAAAATTCATACAATACGACAGAAATTGTTATATACGGTTAAGATAATAGAGCTTTTGAAAATATTTTAAAATTCCAAATGTTATAAGACATTTTATACAAAGGATTTCCATTTATATATAAGAAGGAAAACCACACACCTTTCAAACAGTTACCTCCCCCCCCCCCCATTCTTGACTTTGAATTATTTTCTTCACTTTTCGTTTTGAGAAATTTCTTTATTAATATGGTCATAAATATTTTTGCTCAAAGAGTTATAATTTCCAGTGCTCTTGTGATTTTTCTATCCACCTTCACGTCATAATTTACGAGCCTAATGTGTGCATCTTGTTTTTCTGAATAAAGTGCTCTTCTGTTCAAACGGTCGTTGATTTCTAGAACATGTTCCACTATTTCAAACAAATATTTCAGAATTGATTTTCAATGATGTTTGCGTCTTAAAGTCAGTCATTCATCTTGTCCAATTTTGAATTCACTCTAACTATATATCCGAGGGCTGTATCGGTATCAGATAGAAATGTTGACCTAACTTTTTAAAGCTTCACATTATATTAATTACACATAACAAAACACTTCAGATTGTTTATCCCCATTATACACAGAAACCCAAAGGAAGTGTCGGGAGCTTTCACACGAAAACATTTTTTGTAGCCTTATCGAATTTTCGCGTATTGCGCTCATCTATTTTATTTCAGCCTGAATCTGCTCTATTTATCCAAGAATATTTACCAGGTATGACACCATCCCAATTATTCGTCACTATTTCTGGTGCTTTATCAACAGTAGGAGGAGTGGCCCTGGTGGTGTTCATGGCGTCTGGAGTAAGTTACCATCTAAAATTTATATCTTATTCTTGTTAAATGTATAAATTCTCAAATTACTCCATTGACATGCCATATCAACTAAGAGAAATAAAAGCTTATGTTTTGATAGGTCAAAGTATTTGACATTTAACATTAACTCCATGTGACACAGTGTGTCAGCTGTGTATTTTCTTTTATCTTTTTATGTTTTGTATGCATAAAAGTGAGTTTGTTAGTCTCTCCATGAATTTACAACATTATCTTCAACCTATTACATCTCAATTTCTCCTTAGCATAGTCTTTATTTAGTGTATTAGTAGAACTCTGGTTTAAATGGTTCAGGTAAGCGACTAAGGGCTATTATGAGCCTCTTGTTTTATCTGTTTTTTTTACCGTGTAGGTCCCCGCAGCCCCACTGATCGCAGCATCCACGATGTCTGCCCCAGCAGCCCTTGCAGCAGCCAAGTTGGTGTTTCCGTCCCATGACGGGGAAGAGGTACCGACAGTCTCGGATGAAATAAAGGGGGTAGATGGGCCAAGAATCATGAGGTTAGATAACGTTGGTCTTATTTAGGGAAGACGTTTTCGCTTGGTTAATGTTTTAAAGTCTTTGATAGTCTTGCCAAATCATGTTTCAATAAGAAAAGAAAATATTCGAACCTGGTTTATGAAAAAATGTGCCTTATGGTCCCAAATTCATTGTAATATATTTCTAAATTTCCTTGAAGGTTTGTATCTCTTTTACAAAGTAGAGAAAGATATTCATATAAGGTGAGCCATTTTTTTTTAATTCGTTGATATTTTTAATATTTCAAAAATTATTCTTAACAGCTAATATATATTCATGCATGAGAGTTATAGAAATCGCTACATTTTCCCGCACAAGCAACAATTTGGGACAATTCTTACTAAAAATTCGTTAAAAAACGAAAATGTTATGATTTTCATAAGTGTTTGCTCATATATCATTTCGGTTTTATCAAATGTGCGTTTTTTGAAGGCGTCACTTTATCTATGTTTCTCTGTGATAACTGATATCTTTGCACGGCACATTCTATCAAGTCCGTGTCCTTACTGTACCTAAGGCATTACGGTCATGCATAAACACCATTACTACTATCTCACCACGCTCATTTGGACAAATGGCTACAAAGCCAAAACGGCTTAAACAGTACCTATGTGATACAAAGGAATAAAATCATTTTATAACGTTTATTTTGACTTTGAGTATACATACATTGCATCTCTTCTGACAACTGCTGTGTTATTGCAGATAAAATTCTATTCCGTATTCCAATTTCTTGAAACAACATTTAATCTATTTATGTCGACACAGTAAGTTATTAAGGCATTTATAACTAAAACTATAGAAAAAATATTGTCAAATGGGTGGGGTGTTGTTTTCTAAACTATGGCAACTTAAAATCGTGAAAAACAGTTATTGTATCGCGTTGTCAATATAACGATAGACTGTGGAAAAGTTACAATGTTCCAGGAAACCCAAATCATTGATTGATTCTATCGTGGTTGGGATAAACCAGAGCGTGGCCCTTGTAGTACAAGCTATCGTGTACATCATGACATTCGTGATTTTGTTAGAGTTTATCAACAACACTTTAACATGGTTTGGAGACAGAATTGGTGTAGAAAATCTCACAGTTGAGGTAATCTAAGACTTTGGTGTGATTTCGAAGTTTTAACATCATTTTTCGCTTCAAGAACTTGTTAATGAAGCCTTGACGTTCATGTTTATTAGATAATAGCCTTCTGGCTTAGATTCAATCTTGGTAAAATACGAGTTAAACAAATAAAAAGTTATTACATGTTTATTAGACGGTCAGTGAATATTCTTAATTCTATGAACATTCTAAATAACGCTTGGAAACGGAAAATATGTTGTATATTAGACCTTTCCTGTTTTACAAAAGTTCAGACCCTAATTCAAAGGGATTGCAGACGACAATATAATATTAGTTTTTGTTTGAAAAATAATCATTCAATAGGGTAGAGATATTGTGTAAAATGAAGAAAATGTTTGTTACAAGCAATTTCTTCTTTTTCCACAATGTTTTCTCAAGTATAAAAACACGGAGACGTAAAATCCAGGGATTGAAAGGGTTAAACGCATACAATTTGTCCTTTGTTTATGTAATTGGTGACAACTCATCTATGATATCTTCGACGATAAGAAAAATAGCGTTGTAAAAAGTCATCACAAGTTCAGTATATACCTAGCAAATCAAGTGAACATACTAATTAATACTTTTTAATCGTATTTGTCTTTTATTGGCGGATCGTTGGTTCCGCCATCTGACTCCGCTTGTGACGCCCACATTCTCCTACAGGAAGTTCATCTTCGATATTAACCCATTCCCACTTGACGAAATTTTAGACTGGTCAAAATTGAAAGATGATGCAGACGACAATTTCAAGTTGATGGAATTTTAAATTTTTTCACCTTTTTGGATAGAAAACATTGTGAATAATGAAGAAATTGCTTGATACAAGCAATTTCTTTATTTTCCACAATGTTTTCCAAAACTTTTTTCTTGAAGGGCGTAAAAAGGAGGGATTGAGTTGGAATGTGTTAAACGTCGTTATTTTGAAAAAAAAAAAATTATGACCAGCAAAGGTTGATCGTTGGTTGGCGATCTAGACGTTTAAGTCGTCAAACCAACAATTATGTGTCATATAAATTTTCGCAAATGTTGGAGTTCAAAGTTCACTTCCGGTCTAAATTAATTAATTGATTGGTCGATTGCTTCTTTAATTGACAGACGCGATCCATCAATTTCACCATAAAGTTTATACTGATCAACAACTACGGTAAAATTGATAACTATAAAAATTATTATACTCGAAATAAAACAATAACTCTCAGTTTCGAATCACATGCGACATAACTGAAGAAATTGCTTTCTTATATCATTTAATTTATGTCCCTTAAACTTAATTTCTGTCTTAGTTTATTTCCAGTTACGTGTTTTATCCATTTGCCTTCCTTATGGGCGCAAAACATGAAGATTGTCTAAAAATTGGTGAAATTCTCGGGATTCGAACTTTCAGTTTGCCGGTAGTAGCATATCCAGAACTGGGCAAGATAATACAGGTTAGTTTTATAGACAAAATTTGTCGAGTCACCCGATTACAACGGGGTTATCAGAAAGTACTTTGAAAACAAAAATTATATGATTTACAGCAATAGAATTCTATTCAACCTTTTCCTATTTTTGCAAAATTTTAGACCTGTCCGAATTCAAAGGTTTTACAGATGAGAATTAATAACTATCCAGTGGGGTAGAAATATTGCGGAAAAACTGCTTGTTTCTAGCAATTTCTTCTTTATCTACAAAATTTGATCAATTACAAATTTACAGGGACGTGAAAACCAGAGATTGAACGGGAAATGGTCAAAGGCGCTGCATCTTTCCAAAAAGTATTTCGTGGCTTTGGTATTTAGAGCTCATCTGGTGTAATTGTTGTTTTGAGGAATCTTGTTACAAAATTCTTGTCCGATATTTTTTTTCAAAGATTTAATTTCTTTTTGGGCAAAGATGTCTCGTATATAACCTCTCATTATAGATTCTCTTACATGTTTTTATGAGTGACTAATTTAGCCTTTGTGTGATATTTCAAATATTTTTTCAAGTTTGAAAGGAAGTGATCAGTCTGGATAGGGTTCGCCCTAACAATGTGTATAACATTAAGAACATCGCCATGCCAAAGTAATGTCAGATCAGTATCTACCTATCGAGATCAAAGTGAAGACTCTGACCTGATTTTTCGGATGTAAAAAATGACCCAAATCTTTATTTTATACGCATATAATTTAATTTTTAGTTTAGTCTTTCAAAAACACCCGTTCTGATTTGCCGAAAAAGTTATTCATACCTCCATGAACCAAATTTTGAGAACCCAGCTATTTTATATGCTTCCATACAAAAAAAGTTCCATAAAAAATGTATCACCATTTGTAAATATTTGATTTTTTCGCTTGATTTCATTAACTTATAAGAAATGAATAGAACATTTTTCTTTATATGGAGGTATGGAACGAAAAAACTAATCACACATGTATATGAATCCACTTCGCGTATTCATACAAAGTGATTAGGTTATTCATTTCATACCTCCTTGAATCTCTTAAGTGATTTTAGGCGTTTGCATTGATATAACATTATCTAACACAATGAGAAATGTAAACAATTCCACCAAACTTTATTTTTACGTTTCTTAACAATGTTTGAAGACTTTCGTTCGTCAAATTTCCAACAAAAAGATTTCTAAAATCTTTATTAAGGTTGTGCACATACTCCTCTATCAATAATTTAGCAATATGTCACAAGTTGGCTAAGAAAAACTTTGCCGAATAGAAATTTCAAGATTAATTGATGTTGACTACAGAAATATTCTCGATCGGATAGTCGATATTTCCTAAACATTCGGACTGATAAATTTTGTATTTTTTGTGACAAATATGATATCAAGAAACACTTTTTACGTATAATTGGTTGAAACCTATCTACTTTTCATCGATTGGGACAAGTTCTTCCAACTTGATTAATCCCTCGCGTTTGTGCTTTCTTGAGAAAACACCAGTACTCCTGCTGAATGTGTGGGCCAATGAAAGAACCAAGATCGACAGCCGCTCTCGGAATCGAACTCGGGACCTTTTGCTCGAGAAGCTGACGCTCTACCCACCACTTTTTTTAGGTATAATTTGAACATTTTATCGACAGACAAAAATAATGAAATTGTGAACAATAGAGTCACTTAGATATTCTTAGCATACCAACGAAATGAAATTAAAATTGATGACAAAAATATACATTAATTTCATTTCCAGAATGGAAAAACGTTTCGAGCCTACGTTGCCGAAAATCCGAATAACACGTGGACTCAAATCGATGATGACGTCTTTTTGGATAATCTGAATCAGACGTTAGTTGGTGGCGTAATTGACGTAAGTTCAAGAAGTTTGACACCTTCTCACATTGATAGCAGAGAAACTCTACATATTTATTTAGTACTGATATACCCATGCGTTAGACTGGGTGCAGAAATGTGCTCAATAGATAGAACGTGTTAGTTCAGACTTGTGTTAAGTCTGCGATGTGATCATTAAAAAATGTTTCCAAGTTCTAACTACAATCTTCACAGTGGCCCCGCTTTACGAAATCAGAAACAGGTACATGCGTACTTAACCTTTTTATGTGGAATAACAACTGACGAGATTTGTCGTTAGAAAACTGATTTCTTATTTGACAAACATCATCAGGTGAAACATTTGCGATATATTTAGGCATTTGTGAAATTATCAACGCGAGTTCTCTTTTACAAGAATATGGGATTATGCTAGAAATTTCAGACTTAATCCATTTTAGATGATCAATTACGAGATCTTTTCGTCAGATATATTTCAGTTGCTAATTGAAATCAGCACAATATTTCGTTTCTTTTTCAACATTTTTCTTTCTGTATTTAGGCCAGATCAGAGATTATAGCGACATATGCCCTTTGTGGGTCCGCATCGATCGCTGTTATCGGGCTAATTATTGGATCGTATGAAATCATGGTCCCACATCGGGTAGCAGAGGTCACGCAGCACGTGTTTCGAGCAATGATTGTTGGCACCGTGTCCAGTTATTTGACAGCGAGTTTTGCAGGTGGATGTTTATTTTATTCTATTACTCTCATTACTTTCTTTCTATTTGCTTTTTCAATCTGACATTCGGTTTTCTTCTTCATTTTTATCATCATTATCACTCTATTATATATATGTATCTCATCATATCTCATATACTTGATAGCACAAACTAAGAACTACGTTACGGCCTTTTATCTTGTTACAAAGATGAAGGTGCCTTTACGATGCCGGTTTTAGAGGTAAAGAGTGACCGTGGGAGGGTTAGACGGTTACAGCTTTTGCTAGAAAACTCTATGTAGAAAGAACACGGATATTGTTCAGGAACAGATATAGTTGTATTATTGTATTTTATATGAAAGAGTTTGATATTTATCTCCCGATATCTTTAATTTCAGGTCTGTTGTTTGAAGAAGGAGTTGGATACGACTGACGGCCTACACCATTATAAATTATAGCAGGATGTGTTTAGACTAATTCGATGATTTTACGCGATATTATTTTGTGAAATATGTGGTCAGCGATAAAAAAGTAAGGCTTGGCTTTAGTTAGCGACCCAAGCTATAGTTACGACGTTTCAGTCTCAAAGTTCAGTTCCAGTCTAAACGATAGGTTTGGTTGTTAATCTTTTTGAAGGGGGCTTTGCGTCTGAAATTTCTGATATCAGAGATTTTGTCCGAAAGGGGCAGGTTCACTAACAATACTATTTTTCGTCTCTCACCAATCGGTGGACAATCGTAAACCTAAGTAAAATGAACAGCTGGAGGCTCGGAAAGGATGTGGTACTGGTGTGAGAAATACCAGGAACCCATGGTTAGATGCTCCAGCCGCCGCTATATGACTGAAACACTGTTAAAAGTGGCGTTAAACCCAATTCAAACAGACAAACCTTACTATCTGGTCTTAATTTTCATGAATTTTTATTTTATATGATTGCCGATATAGAGCTGTCATACAATGGAAGGTGTGCTTCAATATGGCCGACCTTTAAGGTATGCAACCCCCCCCCCCCAACACACACACACACACACACACGCGCGCGCGCGCGCGTCTTTCTTGTGTAAAAAGGAAGAAAATGATGATAGATGACCATGATAGTTTTTGAAATAAGAAAAAAAACACCAATTAGGATCCATTTGAATAATTAGCGCAGACAAAAACCAAAAAGTCCTTCCAATATCAATTAAAAGGAATATTATTCTGTTCCATAGGGTCTATATGAAACAAAAAATTCGGTTAAGAAATTTGTTTTCTACCTATAACTCTTTCATTCCAGACTGATATTTAGCAAGCAAAGCGTTAGCTTTGATAGAGTAAGTTAATAGACAAATAATTGAGGTCTTCGAGTGCAAACTACCATGTTAGGTTTAACCACCAAATCCATTGAATGCCTTCTCCATAAAAAGTAGTTCTTATGTAGTTCTGGAATTTTGCAAACTTTTTTCTGCAAGTTCATCTCCTACATATTTTAGCTTACTTGAGCATATTGTGTTCAAAATGAGTCTAATCAGAGTTTTCACTATGTCGAATGCTTTGTATGACCTCATTAAGTAACTTTGTTCAGCTTGTAGAGAACTTCTTCAAAAGCATGTTTTTTGACACATTCCCACTCTATTCAGCTTTTTAAGCATCTCAAGAAAAAGGCTTTTGAAAACATTGTGGACAATGATGACATTGCTAGTAACAAGCAATTTCTTCAATGTCCATAATATTTTCTACCCTTCAAGGCGTCTGCTGCTTATTTCAATTTAAGACAGTCTAAGATTTTGTCATGTTGTCATGGGTTAACTCCTGGGTTACTTAAAGCTCGTTTATTTATCATGATAACCTTTGACACCGAAGAATACCAAACAAAACCATGCTTTGCTAGCTTACAGTACTTTCAGTACTTTGATTAAAATAACTTCGCAGAATTATCTTTACTATTAGATGACAGTCCATATGCAAAATTGGCTCTGTATCGCCCGAGTACAGGTAAAGGATAGAGATCAAAGGGCAAAATCAGGTAAAATAAATGTGGCCAATCCATAGAAGATTCCTAGATATTTTAACTCATTACTAAATGGCAAGAGTTTAGACTTGTCAAAACTGAAAGGAGTTGCAGACGACAATTTATAGATTATGAAAATTTAGATTTTCTTCGATAGAAAACATTGTGTAAAATGAAGAAATTGCTTGTATCAAGCAATTTCTTCATTTTACACAATGTTTTCCATGTTGCTTTTCTTGGCGAGAGTCAAAACGTGTCATTTTGTGACAATGGATTAACGGGGTTGTTCATCAACATTGTATTAGATGACATTTGCAAATCGCCGTTTAGTGTCTCCAAGGTCAAGGTAACATATAGAGACTAGAGGTTGAAATGTGGGTAATACACCACTTCCACTCCATTACTCTCAGATACATGGATAATATAACTTAGTAAAATTACTTATCGGACAACAAGAAAAAGAAAATGGAAATTGATTGATCTTGAAGATATCCACCAAATTCTACGAAATTCCGGTATAAACTATCCGAAGTATTAACCAAACTAATATTTTCTTTGTTTTTTTTTTTAAGTTGTAATCATAAATTGATGGGTTTATGTTACCAAAAATCATTCCAAAATTTCATCAAATTCTTACAGTAGTCGGTAGCGCATCAGACTCCCAATCTTCAATCATGGGGTGTCGTGGCCTCGATCCCGGGCGGCGACACATATCCTTCCGCCATTTGTATAACGAATGGTGGATAATCATTAACCTAAATGGGATAGATGTTATAAACAGCTTTGGAATACTAACGGTCTCGAGACGGAGAGCTCTCCAACTTGGAATTCCAAATCTGATCGCACCGTCTCGAGACTGTTCGTCAGGGGTTTGATGGATGAGAATATAGTAAACAACCACAATTTTAGACTTTTACATAAATTTCAACATTTTTTTGAACAAGCTTTCGTTGAGAGAGAGAGGGCAAAAAGGAGAATGATTAGTATTTTCTAAACAACACTTTACCGTGAGATACTCTCTGTAAAAGAGAATAAATACCGGTACTCGGTACACAACGTTTATTTCGGATGATGAACAGAAAATAACAATTTAGATGCACAGATTTTTCCTTTTTGTGAAAAAAATATAACTGGATTGATGGACGAAAGTTGTCCCGTCGTAAATTGACAACCCGTTATCGGGGAAATAATCACCGCATACATGATACAGGAGTTAATTATATACCAACTTCTATTAGAAGTTCTAATCTGACGATTATTTGGTCGTTTAACCCTTTACTGTTTTTTAAAAATTCTAGACCTGTCCATACTCAAAAGATTTGCAGATGACAATTGAAAGCCGTTTTTATTTAAAAGCCAATCATTTAGCAGGGTAGAAAATATTGTGGAAAAAGAAGAAATTGCCTTTAACAATTTCGTTTTCTACAATGTTTTCTCAAGTATGAAACCACAGTAACGTAAAAACCAGGAATTGAATGGGAAAGTGTTAAACCCCTTAATTCTGTAAATTATACATTAGGGTAAGAAAAGCCGTATGAGAAAAAGACCCACCCATTATGATTTCCATGGCTTTTTCTAAGGCACAGTCCAAATAATGAATGTATAGTAATGACTCTACTGGAAAAGCCGGTTCATGTAATTACAACACATCCTCAAGATCATTTTTAGCTCCACTGGTTGAAAGCCACTGGTCAGGGCATCGCGTCTATCTTGCATCTGTAAACTTTTTCATTTAAAAAATCTTACTTGTGAATTTTAAAAAGCTGGTTCCCTCATAGAGGATATCGTCGTTAGGAGTGCAATATGTCATAACTACAGTTTTATTTAACCCATTCCCAATCAGAGACACTTTTAGACGCCCCAAAGTAAAAATGCTTTGGAAAACATTGTGAAAAATGAAGAAATTGCTTGTTACAAGCAGTTTCTTCATTTTCCACAATACTTTCTACCCAGGAAGTTGAAAATCCAAAATTTCTTAGATTTTTAATTGTTGTCTGCAACTTCTTTCAATTTGGGCCAGTCTAAAATTTATCAGTCTGGTAATGGATTAAGTTGTAGACACGACATTTTGCACGCCCAGTGACAATATCATATCATATTTCTTTAACATATATTTGGAGAAAAACTTGGCTTTTGTTTTTGGAGCTAATTTCCATGTAGCATTAAAACCGTTTGAAAAATTCTCAGAGTTAATGATAGTAATATCAAAGCCTTTATTTAATGAGGCAGCACAGTTTGGTTGAATGAGTATTCACTATGGACCTATAGTGGCTAGATTTCAATTAAGTTTCACAGGATCAATTGTTCGTCAAACAATTCTAAAAACCTTCTTATAAGAAATTCGTGGAATGGATTTCAAGCAAATATTTAGGAAAGATTCTTCCGTCAATTTCAGACCCTTATAAAGAAAAATGATATGATGAAAATCACGACTTTAATGGAAAAGGAAGGTTCATGGGATGAATCTGTTTTTGAATTCTTTTGTCCAAAAGTGTTATTGAAGAAAAGAAGAGCTCTCAGTGGATAGAAACGCTTAAACACTCTTAGTGCTGCATTGTATCAAAAATTCAATGTTGATATAAGGAATAATTCTAAAATATGAATGTCAGAATTATTCTTGAATTTTAAATCACAACTCTGAACAGATGTCTTAAAGTTTCAAACAATAATCCTAAGTAGTAACAGAAATGAAAAAAAAAATCTTGCTCTTAAAATTCCAAGTCAAAAAAGTTGAAGCTCTACTAGAATGGCCATCTGAGTGAATTTCTGCTAAGGGGTTGATATTATGATCACAGAGGTAAGTGCATTGTGTCACAGCAACAGCAATTGCATGACGAGAGATAAGACTATTGCTCTCAAAACTTTTACCAGGAATTTTTGGGTCAAAAGGGTCAAAATTCCACTGAAATGAATGTCAGAGCAATGAATCTTTTCCTAGGGGATGATATGATGGTTTGTAGAACATATGAGGAATGGAATAAGTAAAAACAGTTATAAGAGACTTGCACCTGAAACTTTAACCAAATGTCCAAGTCAGAAAAGGAGCCATGATTCCACTAATATGAATGTTACTCTAATGAATCTTTGCCTAGGGGATGATATGTAGTCACTATAGCATTTGCAAAGTTTCGAAGCAATTGCATTAGTAGAAAAAGATATTTGAGATTTGCACATTAAACTTTAACCAAATGTCTAAGTGAAACTAGATTGTTGTCCCAGGACAACTGCTGTCAAGCCCGCAAAGTTTTGTAGGTATCATGCTCCAGATAAGGATAATTTTAGAGTTTGACCTTGAGCTTTAACCTTGAACTTGAAGCTATCCAAAAAATTCTTTCAAATGGCACATCTACTCATGATGGAGAACAATTTTGCCAAGTTATTTTGAATTCCATCCATACTTGTAGGAGAAATGCTCTGGACAAGCAAAATTTTAGTGTTTGACCTTGAGCTGTGACCTTGAACTTGAAGCTATACAAAAATTCTTTCAAATGGCTAATCTACTCATGATGGAGAATAATTGTGACAAGTTATTTTGAAATCCATCCATAAATGTAGGAGTAATTGTCCAGACAAATTGGGACGGACGGATGGACTAACGGACTAACTAACGCACATAAACCTACTTGTCATAGTGACAACTATGTCTCGCTCACCGCAAGGTGGCTCAACAAAATGGGATCATAATTCCTCTAAAATGAATGTCAAAGTAATGAATCTTTGCCTAGGGTATGATTTGACGGTCACAAATGCAAAGTGTCAGAGCAACAGCATTAGTAGATACAGAGATATAACAGAAATCAGCCAGTTGCACAAAAGCATTACGCTGACACTAATACCAATGCAGGGATGACTAGAATAGCAGCCTTATTTTTCTAAGTAGTCAAGCTAAGAGTGGCTTTAATCAGCATAGCTTATCTTCACAAATATAGTATACAGTGAAAACTTGAAAAATTCTATAACTTCCTCTAAAAGTAATTGTAGGATAAAAATCAACAAAATTTTATAGAAATGGTCTAAGTGACCCATTAACAGATTCCTTAACAAGAGTGCCACCCATTTGCTTTCAGTCCCCTTTTTCTGTGACTCAGCCAAAATGGCAAAACAGCAACAGTATACACATTGTCAGGTTCCAATTTGTCTATAAATAATTTGTAGGAGATGCAATAACAAGGAATTTTGTTTAAGCCCCCTTTTAATGTGATGCAGCCTACAATGGCAAAACAATGAAAAATGTGCCAAGTTATATTGATATTCATCTATAACTGAATGAGCTATGCCCTGGACAAGCTCAATTTTACTGTTTGACCTTGAACTATGACCTTGATCTTGGAGTTATCCAAAAAACCCGGAAAATATCATAAGCAATTCACATATGAAGTTTCATCTCATCCAATTTGGCACAAAATTGTGGAGAAATGGAGGCAGACAGACGTAAGGAATGGCAGAAAGTAGTGGCTAGCACAAAAAATATATCATGAAAAGCATGGCATTTATTAGAAAGATCACTACACTATAATAACAAAGCCTTTGTAAATCTTCTTTTAACAAAATTGGTTGATGGATTTCAATAAATATCACAGTTAAATATTTCTGCAATTCTATAGCAGATTCATTGAAGAAATTTTGGTCTCAGGATTCTACTTGTAGGGCTAATTTCTATACATGGGAAATTGTGAAAGTTTACCATTGGAAATCTTAATTTGCCCTCTTGTTAAGATTGCAAATGAACCCATTACCAGATGGAAAAATTTTAGACAGTTCATATTGTTTTTGTTTGTTTGTTTGACTGGGGTTTTAAGCCGCTTTCAACAATCTTTCAGTTATATCCCGGCAGCTGGAGCACCTAACAAAGGAATCCTGGTATTTCTCACACCAGTACCATTACACCTTCCTAGCCTTCAGCTGCTATCTCACATAGGTCTACGATTATCGACCCATTGGTGAGAGACAAATAGTCTGAAAGGATGAGTGCCGCCGTCGGGGATCGAACCCAGGATCTCTAGATTGACAGTCCGACGTGCTACCAACTGCACTATGACAGCGGCTCAGTTCATATTGAAAGGAGTTGCAGATGACAATTCAAAAGTTCTAAAATTTTGGATCTTTTTTACTTTTAGGGTAGAAAAAATTGTTGACAAAACTTGCTTCTTATCATTCTGGGAATATTATACATGAAAATTACTTGAATAGAGAAAGTGGAAAAATGTAATTTCCACTCCATTCCAAAGTGAACTACCAGTCAATTCCAAATTGGGAAGCCTAACCATTTTGGAATCACTATCCCATCAACCTTTGCTAATCAACACAAGGTTTTACACCCCTTTCCAGGTTAACAAATCTTATTTTTCTCTTTGACAAAATAAAAGACATATGTACATGCTTCGGGTGAGCTATTGTGATCAAACATTGTGGTCATCCATCAGCTTGTCTGTCTGTTTTCAATTACAAATCAATCATTCCTCCTAGGGTAACCTTGGATTTTCAACAAAATTTCACAGAAATGATCCTTAGGTCATGCTCTTTCAAAATACTTCAAAAAATTGTAATCCATTTAAAAATCTGGTTTCTATGGCAACCAAGTGAATAAAAAAATATTCCTCTCCAAAACCATAAAGTGTAGAGCTATGACAATTTGTATACATCATCGCCTGTTGACCCTCTGGCAAAATCTTGTAACCCATTACTGCACAAGACTACTTTAGACTGGTTCGAATTGAAAGGAGTTGCAGACAACAATTTTAAGTTTACGGAATTCTAGATTTTTAAACTTTCTGGGTAGAAAACATTGTGGAAAATGAAATAAATGCTTGTTACAAGCACTTTCTTGATTTTACACTATTTCTTTATTTTACACAATATTGCCCAATTATTTTTTCTGAAGGTGACTAAAAAGCGTTGTTGTGTGGGAATGGAATAGAAAGTTAGGATTCTATGTAGAAATAAGAGCACAACCCATGGGTGCCAACGCTCGGCTGCAGGTGCTGGATAATGCAAACATTCTAAGGGGCATTACTCTTACAAAAACACTTTTAGAGTTGTCCCCCTTGATAGTCTAGGTAGCTCTTGTGATGGTCAATACACATGCCAAGTTTCATGAGGATATCTTTTATAACAAAAGAGATATGACCAAGGTTAATGTTTGTCATGCCAACGCCAACCCACAACGCCAAGGTGATCACAATACCTCAGGTTTTCTCTGAAAACAGCCGAGCTAATAAAGAATAGAATCTTTGAAAATCTTCTTATTCCAAAGCATAAGGCCTAAAACTTATATTTTGTCAATACTATAACCTAATGACCCTCTACCGAAATATTCCTAAGACATATTCTTCGGTGAAAATTTGCCATTTGTTGTGTGATCCCTGATTTTACAAAGGAGTATCAAGAAGGAAATCTTTAATAAAAATCTTTGTCTCAAAAAGCAAAAGGCCTAGGGCTTTGACAGTTGGTATATACAGTGTATAATTATCTAATGACCTGCTATCTGAATACATGTACACTATACTTCTAAGAAGTCGACTCAAAAATAAATTAGGGATATGTTGTGCCATCTCAGATTTACATTCTGATGAAGAAATATTGTCCCCCAAAACCATAAGGCCTAGAGCTTAGATATTTGGTATGTATTATTGCCTATTACCCCTCTTCCAAAATTATTCAATGAATAACTCTAGAAAACAAGCCCTATATAGTGGGATCTTGGTTTAATATAGGAATACAGGAAAAAAATCTTCTAAGCTAATGGCCTAGAGCTTTCATATTTGGTGTATATCATAAAGCCTTGTGCTATCATACTCAATTGAGAGAAATTCTACCATCATGGTTCTCTTGTCTTTTGACTGGTTTCTCCTTACTATGCAATTTAACAAGTTTTCTTTAAATATTCTGGTATTACAACACTAAACCTTTGAATTCTGGTTTTACAACACTAAACCTATGAATTCTATGGCAAATATCATTGAAAGGTGCTAACTGGTTGTCTGAGACTATAATACATCAAACTGAATTTATTTAAGCATATGAAAAATGCGCTTCGATCTATTCAGCATTGAGCAACTGGTCCATTCCAAATTGGGAGGTCTTTTGGAATTGCTATTCTTTCTTGATACATGTTTGTCTATCATTTATGGATCTCAACCCTGTTTCCAAGTAAGCAAAAATCTTTTTTTATTATTACAGAATCAGACTTATACACTTCCTTTTAATTGGTTTAAAATAAAAACAAGAGGGCCATTTGCCCTGGTGCACTAAACTGAGATAAAGGCTCTTTTTCTTTCAACAGTTGAATTCAATTTTCAGGTTAGGAATATGATACATCTGGGCCTAACCCTACCTTATACATATACTGCCTCTATACATATGGATCCAAAAGTCAAGATTTTAGAAATATTCATAGAATTCGATAAACACATTCTTAACATTCTTAATAAGAATTATCAAGGCTTCAGGCCTTATATATTAGAACACTTTTTACTCCCCTCTGGATCCAAGGGTAATAACTTTAGAAATTTGAAAGAAGTCAATTAACTGATGCTCCATGCAAAATATCAAGGCTTAATGCCAATTTGGTCTGAAGAAGTTTTTTTTTTTTAATTTAACTTTTGCTGCCATGGAAATGGAGGAAAATAATTATAATCAGTTTCATTCAGATTAATCCAAAACTCTGCACTGTAAACAAAGAAATTGTGATTACAGCCCCTTTTCCTGTGTTTTCCAATAGAACCTTCCCATAATCAGAAGGGTTCATCCTTATGACCAAAAGATTATTCTGGCCATGTTTCATGAAGAATGGGTCAAAATTGTGGTCTCTAGAGTGTAAACACTTCAATTGTTGACGAAGCATGACAGACTACTTACATTCAACAGTCACAAAAACTCACATGAGCACAAAATGCTCAGGTGAGCAAAAAATTATTTAAAATGGCCCAGTAGTATAATTGGAAGGAGATATTGTTTAAAAAAATCTATATTTCTTTACATCCCTTTCCCCCAGGCCAAGCTCCTAGGGACTTGAGTGTATTGATTTTCTCAGTTTTGAAATAGGTCAATATATGAATACTTCATGCAAAGTTTGGTTGAATTGCCAAATAGGTAAAAACCATATTTATTTCTTCAAAGATTCACATTTTAAAGGAAGAATAAAAGTAATTCAGGATTAACAATCAGTCTATTCCAAATTGGGAAGTCTACCCATTTTGGAATCATACCTCTTTTAACAATTCTTATTAACTAGTGGCTATAAATGTGTTTCCAGGTATCAAAGCTGTAGGCCTTAAAGAGGAGATTTTAATTTGGTTGCGATAGCAACTAAAGTTCTTCATGAATTTCAATTCTTTGAAGTATTTTGAAAGAGCATGAGCTAAAAACCATTTTTGTGAAGTTTGGTTGAAATTGAGATGAATATTTGGTAATTGCAATTTCAAATTTTTAGATAGCTCTAAGGTCATGGTCAATGATCAAAGGTGTACATTTCAATTTAGCATGTCTGGAATAAGGCAAGCATATAGTGACGTTTTTGTCTGTCGTTCCCTCAGAAACCCTCTTTCCATTTTATTTTATACTTTTTGTGACATGTATATTAGGGGAGCATAATCCGTCTGACGGCTCTTACCTTTTTTTTTGTTCCTCCTTATAAGGTAATACAATGGCATAGAGGTTAAGTTTGAGTTCAGAGCATGTAATACTGTAGGACCAATGCTGAGGATTAGTTCAGTACAAATTACACAATCAGGGGGTGATAATTCTGAAGTAAGATCTAATTTGATAAGATCTAATTTCATTATATGCACATTTTTTTGAACGGTGCCTACCACACTATGGTAATTATGGTAAAAACTACAATTGTACCAAAGTACTAATTACAATTTCAAGGGGAGATAAAAAAGGAAGCAATCAGTAAAAGTGTTGTCACATAAACTACTTTCTACTAACAACATTGTTGATAACATGAGTTCAGTGCATGCAAAACTGCAGGTGCATTGCCCAGAACAAGAATGATTCAGTCAAGTTCACAAGATAAAAGGTGAGGTAATCCAGCAACCAAAACTTGCTGGATGTATTTTTTGTCCAAAACATGTGAGCGACAACAGTAATTTATGAGGTTAAGGTGGGATAATTCAATGACCAATGAAAGTAGGGGCTTCAAAAATGCAGGTATACAACTTAAAGGGAGGTATCGATGTTTCTGAAACCTAGATAAGAAAAATTACAAAGTGCCGAAAAATAGACTCAAACGAACAACTAATACTTTAAGTTAGGTCAGGTATTGTCTTAGTGGTTATCTAATAGACCTAAAGTGGCTTTTTCTGGTTATATCGGAAAGGTTCAGCGGAATTCCAGGTTATTTTTAGATATCACGGAATTCGGCTGTCGACATCGGAAGACCTCATTTGCATATGACCCAGTCAAATGAAGGTAACAAATTTACTAGCGAAACAGCCAACGTCCTAAATCATGACACATGAAAGGACTGATCTTTACAGACCGGCTAGCGAACATTACTCCTGATGACGTAACGATGATGTTTGTTTGATGTAATTTGAACTAGATGTAAGGTTCTAACTGTTATTCGCGCCACGTTAATGCCCTATAATCTTCGTAGCTGACTCGGATTAATCTAAAAATAGATTAATAGCCTACGTAGGCTATTAGGGAAATACCCTGCTTTTTTCTGATAAGCGACCTCATATTTTTGCAAAACTACTTTCGGTATATTGTTTTGAAATAATTTATAAGAGGAAATAGAAATAATTAAAATCTGTGACATGAAAAAAACATTGATACCTACCTTTAATAACGGAGGTAAACAATATTTGTAAATTTCAGAGCAGTAGCTACCAAAGTGTTGTGTCAACAGACAGCATGGTGATTGCAGTATAGCCATCCTCACTTTGTTGTGAGGGATATAATGATATGCCTTCCCAAATATTAAAAGGAATTGGGTATTAATAAGTTTGTTCCAAATGTCTCTCCATTTTGAAATCACTCTTTATTTTTAACCAATACATTCCCAAAGGTCAAGGCCTATAATGGTTTGAAAGAAGAAGATTTTCAAAGATTTCCATCTTTATTCCTATGTAAAACCAGTGATTGCACAGAATAGGGCTGGTTTTCATGGCATGGAAATTTTACCAAATATCAAAGCTCTAGGCCTAATGGTACAGGAGGAGTAGATTTTCAAAGAAATCAGGCATCGCTCTGAAAAGATCTAACTCTAAGAATACAGTAATTCTTTGAAGTATTTTGGTCCAGGGTTAATAGATGATGATATGTACCAAATATCAAAGCTCTAGATCTTATGGTTTAGGAGGAAAAGGTTTTCTAATAATTGTTTATGGACAGACAGGCGGACGCCGGAGATTAGCCAACCACAATAGCTCACCTTCAGCATGAAGTGCCTAGGTGAACTAAAAATTAAGAAATTGCTTTTATCAGGTACTTTTTCTATTATCCACATTGTTTTTCTACCCCAAAAGACAAAGATTCTTTAAATGCAATCAGCTATAATTGTTGTCAGCAACTTTTATGAATTTTGACCATTCTAATATTTTGGATTAAAACTTGATGTTTTTAAAATGTCAAACTGTCAACCAATAACTGGGCTGATATGAACTACATTTTCTGTTATGTAATACAAGGTCTTTCACAAATGAAGCAATTTCTCAGTAACATGCAAAACCATTCAAAATTGGGAAGTCTACCCATTTTGGAATCTCTATTCATTTATGGTTAAACTGAACAATTCTTAATAAACTAGAGATGTCAAAACTGGCTACCAGATATTAAAACCTGTTTCTATAGAATAAATTCCTCTTTACTACATGATTGAAACAAATTGTCTTGAAAAATAATTCCCTGAATTAGCCAGTTCAGAGTTAAATACAAAACTTAATCTATAATTTACATTCCTAATATTATGTTGCTGGATCTGAGTAATTGTCTTGGTTATTGTTCATCAAAAAATGACTTGAATTAACCCATATCCTCTCAGTGATGCTTTAAAACACCCCCTCAATATAGAACTTTGGAAATCATTGTGGAAAATGAAGAAACTGCTTGTTCCATGCAATTTCTTCATTAATCACTATGCTTTCCATCCAAAAGAAAAATTATTTAAAGATTTCATCAACATAAAATTGTTGTCTGCAACTTCTTTGAAATTGGACTGGTCTTAAATGTTATTGAGTGATAATGGGTTAAGATACAAAAATTGTTATTCACTTAATTTCAAAATGAACTATATGTCCATACCAAATTTTGAAGTCTACCTTTTTTGGAATTAAAATTTGTAACACTACAGAATTAAGAACAAGATGTGTTTGTGAAATACCATGCCCCGAAACAGAAATTCTTTATTTTTATTTTTTATTTTTATTGTTTTTGTTCTTTGTTTTAGGGAAAGGGGTTAAATTTTGACATTGACCTTGATGAGATAACCTTCTCCAGTTGCGCCTTGTTGAGACCTATCTACATACCAAATATTAGCATTGTAACTTAATTAGGGATGAAGTTATAGGAAAACGTTTAGTTGGCAGGTTAAGTTTTTGAGTAACGTTTTAGGGAAAGGGGTTAAAATTTTGACCTTAAGCTTGGTGAATGACCTTCCCCAGTTGCACCTTGTTGAGACCTATCTACATACCAAATATTAGCATTGTAACTTAATCAGGGTTGAAGTTATAGTAAAATTGGCAGGTTAAGTCTTGCAGACAGACGGGCGGACACTGGTAAAACAATATGCCCCCAAATTATCGATGCAGGGGCATAAAAATGCATTTCGTTTGTTTTGTTCCCCCTTTGCAAATAGAATTCATTAAACTTTCTCTGCCTTATATATCAACACTACATCTTTAATAATAGGTATAACACCTTATTGAAAGGAACTGGGTACTTGTCATCAAGAGTGACTTGAATAAAGAAATATACTTCACTCCTTCTATAATGAATAATTAGTCAAAATTGGGAAATCCACCCATTTTTGAATTACTGTTCTTTCAAAATTTCTTAACAAATAGAGGTGTTTAAATTGTTTCCAGCTAAAACATTTTGTAGTGTTAGTAACAGAAAAAAAGTACAATGCTTTTCCTTTTGATTTGTTTGTACAAATCATTCCAGTGAGACAAGTCTTTGATAAGAATTCTTTAAATTTGCCCTTTCTGAATTTGTAGATTCCTTTAGATTGATTGATTGAAAGTGGTTTAACGCCGCTTTTAACAGTATTTCAGTCGCGGTGGCTGGAGCAACAATGGATTCCTGGTATTTCTCACACCAGTACTACCACTACATCCTTTCCTAAGCCTCCAGCTGCTATCCCACTTAGGTTTACAATTATCCACCCATTGGTGAGAGACAAATGTCGGAAAGAATATGTGCTGCCACCTGGGGTAGATTCCTTTAGGAAATTTATATTGATCATCAACATGGCTTTTCTATACAGGGACTGTTAACATCTCATGAACATGGTAAAATGTTCTAAGCCTTTCCTGTTCTATCCCTGATTTTACGTCCCTGTCATTTTATACTTGAGAAAACATTGTGGAAAAGAGGAAATTGCTTGTAACAAGCAATCTTTTCTTTTTCAAGAATGTTTTTAGCATAAAGGATGGCTACTTTTTAAAAATGTATTTACTTTATAATGTAATATTTTTCTCTCATATTGTTCCTTGGAGTGGTATTATTGGGTGGGTCTTTTTCAAATTATCAGGAAAATTTCTATACAATCATAAACATTGCTTTCATCCGCCCCAACCCCGGTTTATCCCAAAATCAATAATTTCAAAACCAATTTAGTATTGATAAACCTTTTGGATAGAGAGTGCAAGTAGAATAACAAAGACCCTCTTGAGGCTCTTGTTCTAGGAGTACCGTTCAATTTATATGTACTTAGGATATATAACGACAAGATTCACATTTTTGAAAATGCAATGATAGATGGTTGCTTTTAAGATTTTTATTATTGTGAAATAATGACAAGCTTTGAGACTGATTGCATAAAAACAATGAACTCGATTTCATTATATCAACCGACAGATAAATGTGACATACTAATACAGCATAGAATTTTGGATTAATTTTGAATGTGACCTTAAGCTCTGACCTTGACCTTTGAGCAATCCATTTTTTTTTTAATCAAATTGCACATCCACTCATAAACTGAGATCACTTGTGACTAGTTGAATTGAAATCCATCTATAATTGAAGGGGATATGCTCTGGACATGCCCAAATTTATTTTCTTTTTCACATTGAGCTGTGACCTGTACCTTGGCACTATATGAATAAATATTTGAAACGGCACATCTACTAATGACAGACAACATTTATGTAAAGTTATTTTGAAATTCATCCATAATTTAAGGATTTATGGTCTGAAAATGCTAAATTTTTACGTTCATCCTTGAGCTGTGGCGTTCCTTAGAGTTATCTGAAGTTTTGTTTCAAATTGAACATCTACTGATGATAGTGAACAATTGTGAAAAGCTATTTCAAATTCAATCCATAATTTTAGAAGCTATGCTCCAGATAGGGCTTTTTTCAAGATTTGACCTGTGACTTTGGACCTATCCAATTTTTTTTCAATTGGCACATCCACTCATGACTGAGAACAAATTTTGTTGAAGTACATCCATAATTGAAGGAGCTATGCTGGGAATAAGGTCAATTTTGATCTTGAGCTGTGACTTTGACCTTGGAGCTATCTGATGTGTGTGGGTTTTTTATCTCTTCTGAGCACAACCTGATGAAGGTGAGCTATTGTGATCAGTGTCATCTAAAAACTTTGGTATTTTCTGAAATTTTTAATTACCATGCACTTTGCTTGAAACTAGGAATTTATATTCAATTTAAAAAGAGAAAATCTCAACCAACAAGAGGGAAACTCAATACATTTTTAATGACTTATGCCACTATTTTAACTCATGATTTACTTTGACAACTGTGCAATTTTACTGAGTATTTGCATTCTGCACAAGATGCTCTTGTCCGCCTTTATGTTGCAATGGCAACCAGAGTTTTAAATGCAATTAAATTCCTTTAACAAGTTAGGAAGACATTTACTAAAGGAACATTTTTAACCAAGTTTAAGTTGCCCACTAGTTTTGAAAGAGAATATTTTCCAAGAAATTGTTGACAGACAAATGGAAAGACTGTCAGATATTTGGATGTTGGCCAATCATGATACCTAAACTTTGAGCACTTAATGCTCAGCTGAGCTAAACAGAAATATAATCCATTCCAAAATGCAGGTAGATCCCCCCATGATAGTACAGATTGTCCATTTGATAGTCAATATATATTAAAGACTTCATAAAAACATCTTTAGTAATAAAACCGATATAAGAAAATGTAAAAAGTTTTTTCCCACAACCACAACCCAACCAACAACACTGACGTACAAGCTTTATGACAATATACCTAACCCTATTATCATGACTAAAAACAAACAAAACAAGAGGGCCAGAATGGCCCTAAAATCGCTCACCTGACTAATGTAAGATGATTCAAAATTTTGCAAGGACTTTTGAAAAGGGTCACCCAAGGAATATTCATTTAAGTTTAGTTGAAAATGGCCCAATGGTTACTGAGAAGATGTTTAAAAATTTCAAAGTAAAAAAACTGTCCCACCCTGCCACGCCCATATTTGGGCGTCAATGAAAATTCTACGAACACCTTTTGAATAGGGTAACCAAACGAACATTCATGCCAAGTTTGGTTGAAATTGGCCCAATGGTTACTGAGGAGAAGATATTTAAGATTTCGAAATAAAAATCTGCCCCAACCTGACACGCCCATATTTGGGTGTCAATCAAATTTCACGAACAACTTTTGAAAAGGGTCACCCAAGGAACATTCATGCCAAGTTTTGTTGAAATTGGCCAAATGGTTACTGTGGAGAGGATATTTAAAGATTTCTAAATAAAACAAGAGGGCCAGAATGGCCCTAAAATCGCTCACCTGACTAATGTAAGATGATTCAAAATTGAAATTGGCCCAATGGTTACTGAGGAGAAGATGTTTAAAGATTTCAAAGTCAAAAACTGCCCTACCCTTCCAAGCCCTTATTTGGTCATCAATCAAAATTCTAGAACAACTTTTGAAAAGGGTCACTCAAGGAACATTCATACCAAATTTGGTTGAAATTGGCCCAATAGTTACTGAGGAGAAGATGTTTAAAGATTTCAAAGTCAAAAAAGTGCCTGACCCTGCCACGCCCATATTTGGGCATAAATCAAAATTCCAGGAACAACTTTTGAAAAGGGTCACCAAAGGAACATTCATGCAAAGTTTGGTTGAAATTGACCCAACTGTTACTGAGGATAAGATTTTTAAAGATTTCAAAGTTAAAAAAACTGCCACGCCCATATTTGGGCATAAATCAAAATTCTGCGAACAACTTTTGAAAAGGGTCACCCAAGGAACATTCATACCAAATTTGGTTGTAATTGGCCCAATAGTTACTGAGGAGGAGATGTTTAAAGATTTCAAAGTAAAAAACTGCAACGCCCATATTTGGGCTTGAAACGAAATTCTGCCAAACAACTTTTGAAAAGGGTCACCCAAGGAACATTCATACCAAGTTTGGTTGAAATTGGCCCAATGGTTCCTGAGGTGTAGATGTTTAAAGATTTCAAAGTCAAAAACTGCCACGCCCGGCCACGCCCATATTTGGGCATAAATCAAAATTCTGCGAACAACTTTTGAAATGGGTCTCCCAAGGAACATTCATGCCAAATTTGCTTGAAATTGGCCCAATGGTTACTGAGGAGAAGATGTTTAAAGATTCCTAAGTCAAAAACTGCCACGCCCTGCCACGCCCATATTTGGGCATAAATCAAAAATCCGCGAACAACTTTTGAAAAGGGTGACCCAAGGAACATTCATACCAAATTTGGTTGAAATTGGCCCAATGGTTCCTGAGGTGTAGATGTTTAAAGATTTCAAAGTCAAAAACTGCCACGCCCGGCCACGCCCATATTTGGGCATAAATCAAAATTCCATGAACAACTTTTAAAAAGGGTCACCCAAGGAACATTCATGCCAAGTGTGGTTGAAATTGGCCCAATGGTTACTGAGGAGAAGATGTTTAAAGATTTCTAAGTCAAAAACTGCCACGCCCTGCCACGCCCATATTTGGGCATAAATCAAAATTCCATGAAAACTTTTGAAAAGGGTCACCCAAGGAACATTCATGCCAAGTTTGGTTGAAATTGGCCCAATGGTTACTGAGGAGAAGATGTTTAAAGATTTCTAAGTCAAAAACTGCCACGCCCTGCCACGCCCATATTTGGGCGTAAATCAAAATTCCACGAACAACTTTTGAAAAGGGTCACCAAAGGAATATTCATGCCAAATTTGCTTGAAATTGGCCCAATGGTTACTGAGGAGAAGATGTTTCAAGATTCCTAAGTCAAAAACTGCCACGCCCTGCCACGCCCATATTTGGGCATAAATCAAAAATCCGCGAACAACTTTTGAAAAGGGTGACCCAAGAAACATTCATACCAAATTTGGTTGAAATTGGCCCAATGGTTACTGAGGAGAAGATGTTTAAAGATTTCTAAGTTAAAAACTGCCACGCCCTGCCACGCCCATATTTGGGGGTCAATCAAAAATCCGTGAACAACTTTTGAGAAGGGTCACCCAAGGAACATTCCTACCAAGTTTGGTTGAATTCCGCCCAGTGGTTACTGAGGAGAAGATGTTTAAAGCATTGTTGACGACTTCCGACGCACGACGCATAAAAGGTGATACCAAAAGCTCACCTTGAGCACGTTGTGCTCAGCTGAGCTAAAAACGGCCACGCCAATACTTTGGTGTCAATCAAATTACCCAAACAAGATTTGAAAAGGAGCATTCATGCCAAGTTTGGTTGAAATTGGCCAAATGGTTTCTGAGGAGAAGATGTTTAAAGATTTCAAAGACAAAAACTGCCACGCCCTGCCACGCCCATATTTGGGGGTCAATCAACAATCATGCATTCATGCCAAGTTTGGCTGAAATTGGCCAAATGGTTTCTGAGGAGAAGATGTTTAATGACTTCTAAGTCAAAAACTGCCCCACCCTGCCACGCCCTTATTTGGGCATCAATCAAAATTCTAGAACAACTTTTGAAAAGGGTCACCCAAGGAACATGTCTGCCAAGTTTGGTTGAAATTGGCCCAATTGTTACTGAGAAGATGTTTGAAAATTTCAAAGTAAAAAAAACTGCCCCGCCCGCCACGCCCATATTTGGGTGTCAATCAAATTTCACAAACAAATTTTGAAAAGGGTCACCTAAGAACCATTCATGCCAAGTTTGGTTGAAATTGGCCCATTAGTTACTGAGGAAAAGATGTTTAAAGATTTCTATGTCAAAAAACTGCCACGGCCCTGCCACGCCCATATTTAGGCATAAATCAAAATTCTAAAACAACTTTTGAAAAGGGTCACCCAAGGAACATTCATACCAAATTTGGTTGAAATTGGCCCAATGGTTCCTGAGGAGACGATGTTTAAAGATTTCAAAGTCAAAAACTGCCACGCCCTGCCACGCCCATATTTGGGGGTCAATCAACAATCCACGAACAACTTTTGAGAAGGGTCACCCAAGGAACATTCCTATCAAGTTTGGTTGAAATCTGCCCAGTGGTTACTGAGGAGAAGATGTTTAAAGATTTGTTGACGCCTTCTGACACACGACGCACGACGCAAAAAAGGTGATACCAAAAAACCATCTTGAGCACGTTGTGCTCAGGTGAGCTAAAAACAATATCATCATTGATCTATCAGTGTCTCTTTCCTAACAGAGGCTGTCTATAAGGTTCTCTTCCTCCATCTTGTTCATCTCCCATTTCAAATTCAAAGGCCTTATCAGCATCTGAAAAATATCGGTAGTTTTTTGTTATTTTTTGCAAGGAACACTGGAAAATAATTGAAATGAACCAATGCATAAAATAGTATCATTTTCACTCAAACACAGTCATGCTAAATCAAATTTGGAATCTAGTTGTTGTAAACCTAAAAATTGGGTAGAAATCATTAAAGGTTTTCTTTCTTCCTATTCCTTAGGAAATAGGCAGGAGTATCCTAACTAGGTTATTCATACTATACAAACACCCTGTCCAGATGTCTTCACATCCTTAAAGAGAAGTGTTGGCTTACACCAGCTTTTTACCTATTTTGACTCGGGGGAAGTTAATAGTGCTTGCCATTGTGAGTTTTGTTTACCACAAGGCCATTGTGCAGCTTAATCCCAATATCTGTAGATTACTAATCAAAAACCATTAGCACCATTGCAGCAATCTAGGCAAACAAAATTTAAAGTTGAATGGTGGAGCAGCAAGCACTATCATAGACATGTCCAAGAAAAGTTATCTACAGGTTGATGCATTGTAATGACAAACAAGAGGGCCATATGGCCCTAAATTGCTGACCTAAGTTAACTGTCTAGACAGTCAGACCAATTGTCATGTCTATTGAGTACAAAAGTTAACTGATGCTGTCCATAATTTTTCTAACATTTGACATTACAACCTTAGTTTGTAACTCTATCTTATCAGATTCCAAACTTTTTCTAGATTATAAGTTCAAATAATTAAACTTTCTACCTTATTTTCAGAATATCAACAAAACAAGATATGGTTTTAAACACCATGTCCCTGTAACAACCTTTTTCAGGAAATGTAACCTTGATTTCTGACGTTTACAATGTCACATAACCTGTATCCACAAGATCTATCATCACGCCAAATATGCACATTGCATTCTGATTATGCTTCAAGTAATTAATAATATTAAGTATTCTGGTTAACCCATTCAAACACAATCCATCCTTTTTACACCCCCTCAAGATAATATTTCTGGGAAAAAAATTGAAAAATGAAGAAATAGCTTGTTACAAGCAATTTCTTCATTTACCTCCTTGTTTTCTACCCAGAGAGACCCAGAGAGGGCCATTGGCCCTGTGGCGCTCACCTGAGATTAAGGCTCTTTTTCATTGTCTAATTTTAGGTTAAGGTTAGGACTATAATATATTGGGACTGACCATACTATACCCATATATAGGCTCTGTACCTGGGGATTCCTAAGTCTTAATGACAAATTCAAAGGCTTTAGAAGTAATATGAAAGGGGAATACTTTTTCCTCCCTCTAGATTCATGGATATTCCTTGTAGAAATATGAAAGAAGTCAATGAACTGAAGTTTCATGTTAAATATCAAGGCTAACTGCCAACTGGGTCAGGCCTGGAGAAGATTCTTAAAGATTTAACTTCCATTGCAATGGCAAACAGAGTTTGTCTACTAGATTTCTATCATTTCAGTTACAGTGAAAGATACATAAGGAACATTTCATCCAAATTTGCCGACTGATTTGGGAGGGGATGTTGTTTAAAAATTCTTCTTTATTTCTATATAAACCCCAACCCCTGGGGACCCGATGGTGATGATTTAAGCAATTTTGACAGAGGTCAGTATACTGATATTTCATGCAAAATAACAAGGCTTTACACTTTCTAGGTCAGGAGGAAAATATTTTTTAAGATTTTTTTAAATTTTCACTTTTCATGCCATGGTAACCAGAGTTTTCAACAGATTTCAGTTCTTTAAGCTATTTTCATACAGAGCCACCTATGGAACATTTTTGCCAAATTTGGTTGAAATTGGAATAATGATTTTGGAGGAGAGGCTGTTTAAAAATCCTTCTTTATTTATATATAAATCCCAACCCCTGGGGCTTTGCCCCTGGAGACCCCAGAGTCATGATTTTAGCTATTTTGAAAGAGGTCAATATACTGAGGTTCATGCAGAATATCAAAGCTCTACCTCTTCTGGGTCAGGTTATGAAGATTTTTTAAGATTATTTTAACATTTCTCTTTTGTTGCTATGGTAACCTGATTTTTCAACAGATTTCAATTTTTTAGCTATTTTCATACAGAGCCAACTAAGGAACCTTTAGCCAAAATTGGCTTAAATTGCCCAAATGGTTTGGGAGGAGATGTTGTTTAAAAATCCTTCTTTATTTTTATATAAATCCCAACCCCTGGGGATCTGCCCTTGGATACCCAAGGGTCATGATTTTAGCTATTCTGAAAGAGGTCAATAATACTGATGTTTCATGCAGAATATCAAGGCTCTACCTCTTCTGGGTCAAGAGAAGAATTTTTAAGATTATTTTAAAATTTCACATTTGTTGCCATGGTAACCAGAGTTTTCAACAGATTTCAATTCTTTTAGCTATCATTAAAGGGGACCACCTAAGGAACATTTCTGCCAAATTTGTTTGAAATTTGCCCCGTGGTTTGGGAGGAGATGTAGTTTTAAGAAATTTTTGACGGACAACTGCTGATGGACGCCGGTCGGACGCCGGACAAAAGGTGATCACAGTAACTCACATGAGCACTTTGTGCTCAGGTGAACTAAAAAATTGTCATCTGCAAATTCTTTCAATTTCGACTGGTCTAAAATCTCACTGTGTGGGAATGGGTTAAATTTCAGACACACAGAATGACAGACAGTGCCTGATCAGTCCCTGATCTTTCAATGTAGGAGCTTAAAAGGATGTATTTCAAGACAATCATTCTAACCAATTGTAAGGCTGATTGAGCATCAAATTTATTCTCTTGAATGGCTAATGGCTGATCTGATCCAGGCCAGTTACACAGTTTATGACTCCAATTTGTACTTGTTTGAGATTTCAACATTCTGGCCAATTTCAAGATTATTCAGCAAAATTTGTAACCTCTGGAGTCTCCATTATTTGTTAAAAACAGACAACACAAGATGAGTATGTTGTGCTCAGGTGATTTAAAAATGCACAAGTTCTTTGAACATAGATTCTTAATAAGCTTTTGAAAAATTATATTATCGATATGTTCAAATCTTTCCAAATAGGCCAATTGGATTTTTACAAGTGTTATTCTTTGACATGTGTGCACAAACAATTCATCAAATTCAAAATATGAAATTGGTTACATTATACATGTATTATACTCCAAACAGTTACTATTACAGTGCCTTAAATTTGGTTTATATGTTTCTTAATTTAAGTTTTGATCGCCTAACAAATTGTCCAAAATTATGAGTGGAATTTTCTTCAGCTTACTTTCTTTAGATCTGTCAAGACTGTTTCTCTGCTTCCATTTCCAATACCAAACATCTTGAACAATAACTATTTCTAAGTCTTTATCTGAAGATCAAAACAAAACAATGACAAAGATCCTGGCAACCCTTTTGTTACAACTTCCATTAACCCATTCCAAATTTAGACACCAAAGAAATTAGCTTCAGAAAACATTGTGGAAATTGAAGAAATTGCTTGTCCAAATTTCATAAGCCTGAAGTTGTCCTCTGTAACTCCTCTAATATTGGACCAGTCTTAAATTTTGCTGTCTGGTAATTGGTTAAAGTAGTTGTTTAGTATAGCTATCAAAATCTCAAAACTAAATTCTTTCTAATAGGCAACATTAATGTTGATTAAATTCTTTAAAAAGCACTTGAGAATTTTTGTGCTGAGCCTCTTTGTTTGAATTTATGGATGAACCCCATGGGTTATTACATTTGCATTTGCAATAAGTCACTACCAAACAATTGATTGATGTTTAATGCCACTTTTAACAGTATTTCAGTCATATTGCAGCAACTGAAATACTTAACCATGGATTTCTAGTATTTCCCACACCAGTACTACTACTACATCCATTCTAAGCCTCCAGCTGCTCATCCCACATAGGTTTATGATAAACAACCAATTGGTGGGAGACAGATGTCGGAAAGGATATTTTCCGCAACAGGGGATCAAACCTTAGACCCAGTTATTGGGAATCAAACGTGTATCCAATTATTACAAAATGATATTATTTTAGTCTGATCCAAATTGAAAGAGGCAGCAGACAATAATATTTAGTTGATTGAATTTTGGAATTCCTAGTTGGTTTTTTGGTAGAATGCAATTGTAGATCATGAATAAATAGCTTGTGATAAGCAATTTCTTCATTTTCCACAATGTTTTCTAGAGCTCTCCTCTTAAGGGGCATAAATAGGCAGTATTATGTTGGAATAAGTTAATGTCTCACAATTAAACCAATCCTACAAGAAATGTAGCAATGTAGTATCAACTATATTTAATCAAGAGCCATCACAGACATTAATAATTGTTGTGCTCCCCAAACCAAAAGCTGACTATAAATTCTTATATTTGGACTCATTCAGAGCACACCTTAACTTATGTAGAACAAAGAAAATGTTATTCAGTTACCTTTATACAACTTATGGTTATTCATCCCACATATTTTTTCAATTATCCACCCACTAGTTTGACATTGTAACCTAAGCCGAGAATGACCAAATGTCAAAGTTGTTTAAGATTTCATCAAAACAAATATTTTGACCCATTGACCCAACCACAATAGCTCACCTTGAGCATATTTAATCAAGTGAGCTTAAAACTAACCTAGTGAGATGTTGACGATAAGTCAAAACCTCTTCCAAGACATTATCACTGCAAAATTTCCTAATTAGCTATAAATCATGCGAGAAACTTGTCTCACATGAGTTTTTCTACTTGCAGACAAGTCCATTTGTTTTTGGACAAGTAATTTATGTGTTCAGTGCTAATCTGGGATTGCTCTAAAATCAGTCTTAAAAAGTAGAAATATTGTGGTTGAAAAAAAAATGCTCGGTTCAAGCATTTGTTTGTTAACAACGTTGTTGTTTTTCTTTTCAAAATGTAACTCGATCTTTACTGTTAGGCTGACAAAAAGAAAATCATGTCAGGGATAAGAGAAGAATTCATGTTTTTTCACATCACTGCACAATAAAAGTTTCACCGACTTTGGATCCTTACATTTTATAAATATCATATTGATTCCATAGGTCATGGAAAGGAAAAGCTTAACTCATTTTATCTGCATCCAAATTTCATTCTATTTAAAATGATGATTGCATTGTTAGTTAAAAATATTAATATTTCTAAAGTAAAGGTCACTTTAAACTACATTTCAATTCAAAATAATGACAAGAACATTGTCAATAACCTGCAGACTTCACATCAAAAATAGATTCAAATGAAAATTCTTTTCTGACATAACCTAAGCCAGTGAAAACACGGGTTCTAAAAATGCAAGTACCTGTAGTAAATATTCGGTAGAGCCTAAAGGTTAACCTCTTCGGCTCTAACCACGCCCCTTCCGGTACCATAGACGTGTCCGTAAAAGCGCGCGAAACCAGTCTAGCGAGGCGTCAAATCGGCCCACACTGCTATTCCAGTACAATCAGTCGGAGTGATAACATCGCTGTCATCCTTTGTGCGTACTAACACGAAGATCGTCACTAATCATATTAGGTGAGACACTTTATTGGTGTCAGAAGTATCTACGAACTCACAGACGAAGATTAACAGCTCAAATTTACCGGTGCAAGTACCCGTAAATTGAGCCAGGCTCTCCAGTCTACTGAAGCTGTAAACCAGTCCAGATTCGAGAGAGTAAAGAACTGCTGAAAATCTTCGAGAGTTCAACAATTGAACAAACAAATTTATTTGATGTAAGTGGATCCCCTAGCCTTGGTCTTCGATTGTATTGAATTTCTAACTCGATCGCGAAGCCCCGGTTTGGCCCATTTGTCCACTTTTAAGGTGAAAAAGAGTGAAAATTGGAGCACGTGTCTGACCGGAAGTCCGATTTTTTGGCAAATTTAAATGCTTTTCGCTTCAAAATTCACTAGTCTCAGCCTAACTGTGTCATTGTGTGCGCTGCAGAGTCTATCTAAATTGTTTTGAGTCTGTCTATATACCAGTTGTCTGCAATTTTACTGAAATTGAGTCTTGAGTAAATTTTGGGTGAAATTCGTCGTCTGCTGCAATTTTTGTCAAAAATACAGTACTGCAATTCAATAAATTATCCAATTTCCGTTTTTGTCTGAGATAGCAAATAAAAATTTTTGAACTTTGGAAATTTAATAAATAAATTAATTCTTTGAAATATTTTGATAGTAATTTATGAAATTTTAAAAATTCTTTCTAAAATTTTGACTTTTGGGACAAAATTTGACTGAATATAGACAAGAGCCCACACTTGAACAGAAAAATGTCAGAATTCAGGGTAGCAGTAAATTTTGCATCCATTGATGATTTACAAAAAATTCATGGAGTAGGACCGACAATCGCAGATGCAATTGTCAAACTAAGATCTGCTCAAGGTAACCTTGACCTTGATACACTGCAAGGCATTGTCAGACGGCCTTTCTCTGAAGAGGAGAAGGCTCTTCTGGACTTTACAAAAAACAAAGATTTGTCTAAGAAGAGGGTCACACCAAGATCTCAAGGTCAAGACAAGCAAACAAAAGATGGGGGAGTCGCTGGGCAAAAAGCCGACCATTTCACCCCAAACAAAGATAAAGAAGACCTTGCGTTTGCTAAACATTTGCTTGACACTGCAGAAGCAATAATCAAAACAAGGGTTAAGGGCACTGCGTCCGACTTAAAAGCTCCGACGGCCAAGCCTACTAAAAACCCTGTAAAAGATAGCTTGCGACAGGCACAGCTGAAAAGGATGCTACACTCGGTTGACTCTGCGAAGCATGGTTTGCGACAGGCACAACCCCCTGCTTCAAAACAAAAACTGGTACAACATGACCAACAGCCACAAGACAGCGATAGTGACACGTCAGTACCTAAAGATGTGAGACAGAAGCTGCGTAGACGTCTCGAATACACACTATCCGATGAAGAATCCGATAGCGAGAGTTCTACGTCCGCAAGTGATGATGGTAGTGAAGATGATGAGGATGATGATGACGATGATTATGACCAACAAACTAGCATGGTGCCATTCGTCAAGAATCCCAGAAAAAGTAGCCAAAGAAAACTGACCCACATGCCAAGGGGAATGTACTTTGATGGAAAGGGAAGTTGGCTAGCTTTCAAAAACAAGTTTGATGACTACGCATCACTGTACGAACTACAACCGAGGGAGAGAAGAACATGCCTCTGTTGGTGTCTCACAGGGAAAGCAGCTGATTTTTATGCTGATGGAAAGAGAAGGAAGCATCAGCTACAGATCATTAATGAAAAGCCTAGAAGCCCGGTATGGTGGTAGGGAGCCGTCTGAAACTTCACAAGCCAAATTTCAGAATGCTGCCCAAAGACCAGATGAAAGCCTGGATGACTGGTATGATAAAGTACTGAGACTGGCAAACAAAGCTTTTAGAGAGTGTACAAGAAAATACTCCGACAAGCAAGCCATCTCCAAGTTTTGTCAGGGACTGTATGACAAGGATGCAGGTCATGCCATCTACATGCAAAGCCCGAAAACTATTGATGTTGCCAGAGACCAGATAATGAAGTACCAGCATGTACATTCGAACATGTATGGAAGATCAAAGAAAAATACCAGTTACTACCAGGAAGAGCCACAAGTTAATGCAATCAGTACTACACAAGTACCCAGCCAAGAAATGTGGGCCACAATGCAGAAAGCCTTGGAGGACATGAAGAAAGAAATTCAAGATTTGAAGAAGTCCAGAGGAAGAGGGCCAAGAAAATATGGCATGAAGAAGAAACAATCCAAGGACAAGGACCCATGTTACAACTGTGGCAAGATTGGACACTTCCAAAGAGAGTGTAAGGAAGAAAAAAAGGACAAACAGGAGGGAAGAAAAGATTTAAACTCCCAAGGGTCCAGGAAATAGGCCTACCGGCGACCCGAGAGAAGTCAGGCCTTAGACATTTAGCTGATGCTAGAAACAAATCCTTTCCGGTGATAGACCCGAAAGAGAAGAAAAACATGTCTGGTGGTGATGTGCACAAAAAGCAATCTGTCCACAAGAATGTTACAGGCCATTGGGATAAGAGAAACTCTGCTGGTTCCAGTCCGCAACGTCCCAAATCATCTAACCAACTGGAGCCAGAGACAATCAACGAGACCGAATTGAAGATTTGCCAACTGAATTCTTCGTCACCATACAGCATTCCAGTGAGGGTAAGAAATTATGTTGTTCAGGCAGTAGTAGATACCGGTGCCGATGTGACCCTAATATCTGATACACTGTATGCAACCCTTAACCCCAAGCCGAAGAAACTGCGTGAAATCAGATTGTCAGCTGCTGGAAGACAAATGTCAATGCAGGGAATGGTAGTTGGACCAATGAAACTAAAGATTGGTGAACAATGGTACTTGAATGAAGTTCACGTAGCTCCGATTGACCAAGATATGCTGTTGGGCGCCGACATACTGAAAAAGAACGCCACTCTTATTGACTTAGAAAAGTGCATTCTTTTATTTGATGGTCAACTTATCCCAATGAAAGCTAAAACCAAAGATGTCAATCATACTGTCGCCCGAGTGACCGTGGTAAAGAGATGTGTTATACCTCCCAATACTGCAATACAAGTCAAATGCCGTGCAGATGAAGACCTACCACAATATTGTATAGAACCTCTTGATGGATTGAAAGTACTGATACCCAGGGTATTGCGTGAAGGGAATTCACAGCCGATCATTGCAGTTGTTAACCCGACCAACAAATATCGTCTGTTGAAGAAAGGAAAACAGATTGCCAGAGCTTTTCCTGTCACCGATGTACTTGGTAGCTGCCCAATGGAGCCTAAACCAGGAGTACAATCCGTGGAAATTAACAACGATCAAGAGGATGAACACAAAGTACCAGATCATTTACAAGATATGTTTCTCAAATCAGGCCAAAAATTGGATGCAGTAGAGAAGACAGAGTTTGCCAAATTACTGATAGAATTCCAAGATGTATTTGCGCAACACGAATTTGATCTGGGTAGTTTCACTGCACTGCAACATGAAATAGATACTGGTGATGCAAAACCCATTAAACAGGGGATGAGACGTACACCAGCACATTTTGTGGGGGAGGAAGAAGCACATTTGAAGAAGATGTTAGACGCAGGTGTCATCCAAGAATCAGTTTCAGATTGGGCTTCGGCGCCAGTGCTCATTCGGAAACCAGATGGAAATGTCCGTTGGTGTATTGATTACCGCCAGCTTAACAACGTGACTGTTAAGGACGTCTTTCCACTGCCATTAGTCGATGATTGCCTGGATACGTTGGCAGGAAGTGTTTGGTTCTCGAAGTTGGATGCCAACTCAGCATATTGGCAGGTCAGCATCAAAGAGGAGGACAGGAAGAAGACAGCCTTTTTGACCAAGTACGGATTGTTTGAACACATCAAAATGGGTTTTGGTCTTTGCAACGCGCCTGCAACGTTCGCACGTGTGATGAATCTAGTCCTGCGGGGGTTAAACTGGAAAGTAGTCTTAGCCTTCCTCGACGACATTCTAGTACTCGGGAAAGATTTTGAAGATCATCTGGCCAATCTGAGAGAGACATTGACCAGATTTCGACAGTATGGATTGAAACTGAAACCAAAGAAATGCTCTTTTTTCCAACCTGAAGTAGAATTCCTTGGAAGAATTGTGAGCAGCAACACATTAGCCATGTCAGAGCAAGATGTCAAAGTGGTAAAGGAATGGCCTACGCCGACCTGTTCCAAAGAAGTTGAACGTTTTATGGGCTTAGCTAACTACCACAGGGGTTTTGTGAAAGATTTCTCCAGAAAGGCTGAACCTCTGTACCGTGTGATTGGAAAACAAAATTTCAAATGGGACGATGAACAAGATGAGTCTTTTTGTACTTTGAAGAGAAGCCTGACTGAGCCGCCAGTACTCGCTTTGCCTAACCATACTGATCCATTTATCCTGGACACGGATGCGTCGGATGTAGCGATTGGGGCCGAGTTGATTCAAGTACAGGATGGTCAAGAAAAAGTCATCGCCTATGGGAGCTATGCCTTAACAAAAGATCAACGAAGTTATTGCACTACACGGAAAGAACTACTAGCAGTAGTGAGGTTTACACGACAATATCGCTACTACTTGCTAGGACGACCATTTACAGTAAGGACAGACCACTCAAGTTTGACCTGGTTACTACGTTTCAAAGAGCCGCAAGGACAGTTAGCCAGATGGATGGAAGAGTTGTCCCAGTACAACATGGTTCTCCAACATCGAGCAGGTATTAAACATGGTAATGCAGATGCCTTGTCTAGAATGCCGGCCCAGACAGCAAGCTGTACTGCCTGTGTGAAGCCTGAAGACCTTCCTTGTGGTGGATGTGACCATTGTAGACGAGTCAACAGCCAATGGGGAGACTTTGCGAGAGAGGTTGATGACGTTGTACCTCTGGCATCTAAGGTACCTGACGAGGTAGCCACAAAAGATCCACGTTCGACGTCAAACACCACAGCTCTACGCCAGAAATTTCCAAAGGTGCCTGATAGTCTACAAGTATCCAAAAGATCAACCAAGGTCACAGCCAATTGTGGAAATGGTTCAACAGCTGAAAAGGTTGCCTTAGTAGCAGTTAACCGTGGTAGTGAACATGTAGAGTATGAACAGGTAGATGTGACTTCTTTGATATATCCGTGGGAGGCTGGTGGATGTTGTGAAGCAGTGACGCCCGGCCACATTAATCTAATCATGACAAATGGAGATGTGGAAGTTCTGATGCAACATGAATCCGAACGAGCCCAGGTTTTAAAGGTCACTCAAGACCTCAGCCAGTCTCATTGGGGTTTCAGTGTAGATGAATTGGTCAAAGCTCAAGCCGAAGATGGTGAACTGGACATCATTTTCAACTGGATCCATCATGGTAAACAGCCCACAGAGAGTGAATTGTTCCTTGCTAGTGCAGCGTCCAAGACGTATTGGCTCAACAAGGATATGTTTAAACTGATTGGTGGAGTACTGTTTCGATCCACAGACAACCAAGATGATACTGTGTTAGTAGTTCCAAGAAGCCTGAAATCAAAAGCAATTTCCTTCAATCATGATATTCCGTCAGCTGGACATCAGGGTGTGACAAGGACCAAGAGTAGGGTTAAAGAAAAGTTCTACTGGTATGGTATGGGACAAGATGTTGCGAACTATGTTTCGACATGTGATGTTTGTAGCCGAAACAAGAAATCTGAGCGTTATGGTAAAAGGCCAATGCAAGAATATCAAGCGGGAGTTCAAATGGAAAGAGTACACTTGGATTTCCTTGGACCATTACCAAAGACACCTAGGGGTAATGAATATGTGTTAATGATGGTGGACCAATTTACCAAATGGGTTGAGTGCATTCCACTACCAACACAGACCGCAGAAGCCACAGCAAAGGCAGCCGTCGATCAATTTTTCTCTAGGTTTGGTTACCCACTACAGATATTCAGTGATCAAGGCAGGAACTTTGATTCAAAGCTATTTACAGCATTGTGTGATGCCCTACAGATCCATAAAGCACGCACAACGCCATACAGACCGTCAGCCAATGGACAAGTAGAGAGGTTTAACAGAACTCTGATGGATGCTGTAAGATGTTTCCTGGACAAATCTCAAAACCAATGGGATCTACATCTACAACAGATTGCAGGAGGATTGAGAGCCGCCGTCAATAGGAGTACTGGTTATACCCCAAACAAACTCATGCTTGGGAGAGAGATCACCACGCCAGCCGATCTAATGTTCCCAATGCCAAGAAAACAGCATGATGGTCTGGATACATATGTAGCTGAACTTACTACAAAGATTGAGACAGCCCATGACACAGCCCGCAAGACATTGAAGACATCAATGAAACGTATGAAACGAAGCTATGATGTCAGAATCTTGCAACGTTCCTACAAAGAAGGGGATGTAGTGTATATTCTTGATTCAGCCGTATTAAAGGGTAAATGCAAGAAGCTATGTTCACCTTGGAAGGGCCCAGCTGTGATTACCAAAAAACTGTCTGACAGCCTGTTCCGTGTGAAGTTACGTAACAGTCTCTTTGTGGTAAATCATGACCGAATAAAAACCTGCAAAGACCGGCAACTACCTAAATGGCTACAGAATTGGCTACAAAATCCAGTGCAGAGTCAGACAAACGATCAGGGTGACGACAAAGAAGAGTACTGTCTGTGTCGAGAGCCATGGCAAGGAAGATTCATGATTCAGTGTGACTACTGCGAAGAGTGGTATCATGGATCCTGTGTTGATGTGACAGCGACAGAAGCCCTCGATATCAACAAGTTCAAGTGCGGGCCATGCAAGACTAGACAGACAGACAGACTGACAAATTAATTTTTGTATGTATTTGTTTGAGGATCACACCCTCAAAATATGTTTTGTCATTCTTGTATTGTAGACTGTCTGACAAGATGTCGAAGATTACCAACTCTACAGCTGCCAACAAACTAGTGCCCCCCAGAGGACTCGTTACAAAGATCCTACTCACGAGAGAGATGGACCAGCAGCAGAAAGAAGAATGCCTGTTGGGTCAAGTTAGGATCGCCAAGCAGCTGAGAGACAATCGATGGCTAAAGATGGTGGCTAACGACGCCTATGAGTTGAATTTCCAGAACACGGACTGGATTAACAAAAATGTCTGGGAACTCAACCTCAAAAGAAGGACAGTTAGCAAAGATCCAGAAGGCCCTTGTCGTGATATCCGATTGGAAGCCAATCCCAACTTGGAGCATGTCAGTGATCTTTTTGGTACAACCGACCGAACTCCCCGAGAGCAAGGAGAGTTATCAGGATCCGTTGGTGCCAGTGAGGAAGAAGAACTGCTTCGTAGTTTGTCGGATACACCAGCGAAGAAGAAGGACCAGCCAGAAGCAATGGAGACCGGAGATAACCCGTCTGCCAATCTTGCAGGGTCAGCCTTCGACGCAAACAGGACGTTTACAGTGGGACCACCACCGACTTTCATTGTGCCAAGAGTGGTATTCTCCCCTGTTAGATTTCCTGATAGGGAACCACCACGTAAGCAGGAACCCAAAAAACCTCACCATGACGAACCAGCAGTGCAGAGATCTGGTCGTGACAAAGAAAGGTCCAAGGACGAGAGCAGACGGCCAACTTCTTTAGAGAAGGAGAGAAAGGGTCATGGTGGACGCAAAAGAACTGCTACTGGTGGAAACGGCAAGGAGTCGGATCAACACCAAGCCAAGAGGTCCAAGCCCTCAGATAGGACGGCATCAACCTCAAGGAGTAGTCATCGAAAAGGACCGCGTCATTCCACACCCGTACCCAAAGAGCGCTCCATGTCTGGTGGCTCAAGGCGCCCGACATCGAGTAGCCCAGCACCTCGGGTGGAAAGAAAGGCCATGAAGTTTGAAAGGACAGTGGAAGTGAAAGGTACAAGTTTAGTAGTACATAGAGACTCGAACCGAACTACCTCATCTACTGACTGTCGATCCAAACCAGATAATAGACCAAGATCTGCGGACAGTCGACAGAAAAGAAACAGTAGATCACAATCTCGTAATCATCCCGGTAGAACAAGACCTTTAGGGAGGACCTGGAACTGCATCGTCCCTGGCTGTAACAAGCCTGTACAGCAGCAAAAGATCCATGCCCTAGACCAACATCTGCCTGGAGTTTTTGACGAGATGATTCCACTGTGTGAGGATGTCACAAGGAAACGCCTGTCAGCACTGAAATTGATAGCAAGTTGGATGCTTGGAAGCTGTGCCACGATTCTGCAGTTAGCCGAATATGTGGAAGCCTTTGATTTGCTGACAGATGACCACAATAGGGAGTTCACTAATGAACAGATTGAGGCTATGGTGGAGATCTGTAAGGAAGCAACACTGCCACAACCGGCCAAGTTTACCCTCAGACCTCTATCTAGCCCAGCAGCCCTATTCCATTGGAGAGCTATGATTCTTCTGATTGCCCAGCTCGAACCCAGGTACAGAGCCATTCTCACGGAACAGTTCAATTGGATCAATCCAGAGCGTTCCGAGGCACAACAACCAACAGAAGAACCAGAACTACCCCAGTTGCCTTGTGCATTTGACAGTCACTTCCATTTAGACAGGATGAGAAGGGTTATGACAAAAGACCTGCCCACTTTGGAGGCAGCGTGTGAAGCTGTCGCAGCCGAAAGTACGTTTCAAGTTAACGTCATTGGTGCCACAGCCAACTTTTGCGACCCAGAGACATATCCTACGATGGAAGAGGTACAGCATCTTCATGGTCAGAATGTAGCAGTCTGTGTGGGTCTACATCCAAAGAAATTCGACCAGTGGACACCAGAAGTTCAACAGAGACTAGCAAGTCTTATCCAACTTCCCGAAGTTTCCGGAATTGGAGAGATTGGTTTGGACTATTCCATCCCAGCAGCAACTTGGTTCCAACAAACGTCCATCCTAGACGAGTTGCTTAAAATGGTGGATAGTCAGAAAGTGTTAGTGATCCATTGTAGAGGAGTTAAAGGAACCAACAGTGACATGCCCCTCTACTCAATCCTGAAGCAAGCCAAGGATGTTCTACTACGAGAACAGAAGATTCATCTTCACAGCTTCCATGGATCACCGAAGCTAGTCGAAAACTGGTTGGAAGTATTTCCCAATACCTACTTTGGATTTACCAAGCTAGTGGATTATATGGGACAGCCTGAGATAACAGCGCTCACACTGGTTCCTTCCGACAGAATCCTACTAGAGACTGATGCACCCTACTTCCCGGTGCGAGGAAAATCCCACACAGGACCTAGTTTACTCGGGATGGTAGCAGACGTTGTGGCGAAGAAAAGAGGTACAACCTGGAAAGAACTGCTGGAGGTTGCTACGACTAACGCCCAACTACTGTATCAACGCTTTGGTTGAGACCCGGTGTATACCCGGTTTCTTCCAAAATCCTGCCTGGTGCCAACTCGACCTGGCAACAAACAGCCATCCCGAACAAACGAAATGGTGGAATAGCAGACTGGTAATGTATGGTATGAAAAAGGTATGAACAGGGTATTGAGACATGTCCTCTCAAATAAAGTTGGGGGGAATGTAGTAAATATTCGGTAGAGCCTAAAGGTTAACCTCTTCGGCTCTAACCACGCCCCTTCCGGTACCATAGGCGTGTCCGTAAAAGCGCGCGAAACCAGTCTAGCGAGGCGTCAAATCGGCCCACACTGCTATTCCAGTACAATCAGTCGGAGTGATAACATCGCTGTCATCCTTTGTGCGTACTAACACGAAGATCGTCACTAATCATATTAGGTGAGACACTTTATACCGGTGCCTTCAATTTCACTTTATTCTTAATAATCTTACAAAGTATATTTCCTTTAAAGTAGAATGTAATTATTCTCCTTAAGTAACTACAACAATATTTTTGGTGGTGGGGTAATTTTTGGACTATCCCCACCCGTGTTGGGTAGATTGTTGGGTAGATCCTTTTCTCGCTTACTCAAATCCTACTAATCCCTTTCAAAAGATGTATCAAACATTTGAATTAAGAAATTACCTTGAACTTAAACTTGTACTGTTTTGCCTTGTCTATGTCAGAAAGTACCAATGGCTAAGAATGCTGTTGGTGACTCCGGCGCAATGGTAACTGTGACAACAGGGCTTAAAAACCTGACTCGAATCTTCGTCAACAAACTGATGACACCATTCCTCGAATGCTAAAATTCTTATCCGCTTCTTTCATTGATGAAAAACAGGAATATATGGTTTTCCGAAACATATTCAATACCCGTTGACATTTACGGAAAGGGGCGGGGCATAGCTTCCCATTCCGAGACGGTTCGCTCAGATTTGGAATACCGAGTGATTCCAAATACGCTCGATCTTCCAAAGCGGTTTACAACATAGAAGCTAGACTAGGAAAGGATGTAATGGTGGTACTGGTGCGAGATATACCAGGAACCCATTGTAAGGTGCTCTAGCTGCCGTGATATGACTGAAAAGTGTTAAAAGCGGTGTTAAATAAGAACGAAACCATTCTGACATTGGTGCCCATTTGGAAACTCTTTATTAATGAAATTAACACCTATAGAATGTAATTCATCATTGTACAAAGTCTAAAGAAGATCGCATTTACAAACTCATAAAAAACTTTTGATAAGATTTTGAAAAGAAAAACAATATGTGTTTGTGAAATACCATACCCCCGTAATAACTTTTTTTGAAAATATGACCCTGATGAGTATTACTGACTTTCAAGTATAATATTGACCTTACGCTAATCGATGCCTATCAATACAAGGTATTGATATCGCAAATATGAGCCATGTATGTCTAACGGTCTTTGAATAAGAGAAAAATGGTTTTTTAGCGTTAAGTTTTCAACTCCCAGGTACAGGGACAGACAGACGGACACCGGTAAAAATCCCCCCCCCCCCCGATCTTATCGATGAGAGGGCGTAATAAAGAACAATGACAGGACAAAGAAGTAGAAGTAGAAAACAAGATACAGAAAGAAAAAGAGAAAAACAAAATTAACAAACAAACAAATAAATAAAAGCCCAAGTTTGGTCGCAAAACTTCATTTATAGAACAAAGAAATTGAACTAATTTTGAACCTTCCCTGTATATAGTAGATTAGCGATCCTATATAATACTAAACTGAAATTTTGTTTTAATGAATGTATAAAAGTGAATACATTTTTAAGAGTAACATGTAATTGACCAATCGCGGCTGTCAATCAAATAACCTGTCGACCAATGAAATCATTCAATGCTACTAGAAATGAGTTTTGAACTCCACGTTGGCCGCCATTTTGTCAGCATTTTTTGTTGCCTTTGCGACTTAGTCGTAACTACAGCTTGTTTAAGCTGTAGTTTCGACATTTAGGTCGCCAACCAACTACTCTATTCTTTTTTACATGCAACTGGTCATAAATTTTGTAAAATTATGCCGTTTAAAATCGAAGCGGGACTTACTGTTGGAGTCATTGGGCGGGGCGAACGAAGTAAGTTGGCGGGACCAGCGATTGATGTGTGAAGTATCGAAGATGACAGTATTCAGATCACATTAACGGTGGAAAATTTCATATTAAACTACTGAAATATGACGCCTTGAAGTGCTTTCTTAACTCTTGTCATGCATGCTGTATATAATCCCTTACAGAATTGCCATAAAATCAAAGGTCTTGAAGCACTGAAAGTACTTGTTTAATAATCAATATTTCGTTTGAAAGTCAATTTCATAACTTCTTTGACAGGAAAAGTACTAGCAGGCGGTGTAGACCAAGATCAGACTGCACTTATGTGCAGGCTGATCTTTGTCTATACCTCCTGCCCAAACCGGATATTCCGGGTTCAGCATGATAAGGGTTGAACATATCCTAAACCACATTGCCATCTCAACCAAACATAATATGTTTTTTTTACAAAGTTAACTTTTTTAATGGATCACCTGAAACGGGAAACACCTGGCAGAAACTTATTTCTTTACTGCTTGATAATCGGTTGTCATGGTAACGCATTCTTTACGCATACCTTAACGATGAAGATAGGATGCAATTACAAATAGATATTTACCGCACCAAAATATTAAATGACAATCAAGATTGAAGTAAAATGAATTTAATAGACAATTTAAGAGAATTTGTAAATTTCATAGGAACGAATGTAGATGCTATGACAACATAAATACATGATATGTTGTTAAGATATAAATTATGTTGTTGTAATGCAAATTAAAGTGTTATGGCTTGAAATGTGAAATATGTAACCAAAAACCATTTATAATCAAATTTTAGTCGAAATGGGCAGTTTTGTTCAATCAATATTTATACTCAGCTGCCATGAAAGTTAGTAGCAGCGCCAAAAACACCAGTTAGTGAAGCTTTCCTTTTTTCTAATTAACAAAAAAACTACATTTCACTCTTGGCTCAATTAGCTATTTCGCATGTGCATGACTCGCACATATTGAGCACCCTGGAAAGCCATTCATTAAAAATGCTTTTGGTCAGTATCCATCTACAGAGCGCAGAGTGAAGACTCTGATCAGACTGAGCGGATGCACAGGCTGATCTGATTCTTTACTTAGCGCACATGTGTAATAGTTGGAAATGTCACGCATGCGCTCATATAGTTTTTGTTGCTCACTCAGTGAAAGATAAAACAACCTTGTACTAAAATTCTCATTGAAAAATATATCGATTCATATTGAGTGAAATAAAAGTGCATTTCACCTGGTAGAAGAAGAAAGTGATTTATAGATGAGAATTTTTTCGGTGATTATTGAAGTTGATTACAGGGTTGATAAATGAATGACATGCTGCTGCGTTAATATTTATAAATGATGTAATTGATGGATTGCCGTTAAAGCCCTTTCCCACTAACAAAATTTTAGACTGGTCCAAATTCAAAGACGTTGCAGACGACAATTTCGGGATTATGTTATTTTTTGTCTTTTTGGGAAGAAAACGTTGTGGATAATGAAGAAATTGCTTGTGACAAGATGTATTAAAAATGACGATAAGATGAAACGAATGGCTTTTATGGGAGGGGCTAATTCTCATATATGGTGTATAATGAAAAGTTTTAAAATCTTTAAGTAACACTTCATCGAGTTAAGCAAGAAATTTTGGGTAAACATTTACCAGATTCTGTAAAAGAAAAAATTAAAAAATGATAGGTTGAAAACACCGCTTTCATTGTTATGACATATAAATCGTGGATAATCATTTATGGATCGAATACAACTGTTGAAAGAGCTGTCGTTGTAAATGGTACAAAATCAGACTGGTTCCCGATAAGACAGAGAATCAGACAAGTTTGATCGGTTCTGGATTCATGTGTCTAGTCTTCATTGTTCAATCCCCGGCGACGGCACATATTCTTTCCGACATTTGTCTCTCACCAATGGGTGGATAATCGTAAGCCTAAGTGGGATAGCACCTTGAGGCTAGAAAAGGACGTAGCGGTAGTACTGGTGTGAGAAATACCAGGAATCCATTGTCAGGTGCTCAAGCCGTCACGATATAACTGAAATACTGTTAAAAGTGGCGTTAGACCCATTCAATCAACCAATCTAGTCTTCATTGATAATTGGTTGTCCGAATACAGAAAAACGGCCTAGCGGCCAACATATGTAATATCGGTACAGGCGTCCAGCACTCGCCGATGGCAAAGCAATTACTGTTCTTTTTCCCTCAAATATGCAATCCATGGACTCTATCCAGTAAGTAGGGATTCAAATTTGACGTAAACAATAATCGGTAGGCCAATAGTTTCCAAAGCACGGCCCTCAAAACAAATAGTATATCCAAGTTATACCCTAAATGGAAATGCAAATGTGCAAAACAACAACTCACCTCGCTTCTTATCGTAAACACTCGGAGTCCTTAATCCATTACCAAACGGCAAACTTTTAGAAAGGTCCAAATTGAAAGGAGTTGCAGACGACAATTTAATTTTAATGAAATCTTAGATTTTTTTTTCAATTTTTCGGAAGAACACATTATGTAAAATGAAGAAATTGCCTGTTACAAGCAATTTCTTCATTTTACACAATGTTTTTTTCATTTTTTCTAGAGGCGTCCAAAAGCGTCACTGTGTGGGAATGGGTTTGAGGAATGGATTAAAAAGGGAGATCATCCTTCTGTAGTTACAACATTGTTAGAATGAGACCAAAGGGAGTTAACCGAAATCGTCTCAAGTATCCCTTTACCGAAAATTTATTAAACCGACTACCTTATTTGGTTGTGAAGTAGGGTTAAATCTCTAAACAATGTAATAGATAGAAAAAAGTTGGGAATCTTTACAGTAACTTATATCCCGACCTCTGCCGTTAAAGAGAGATATTTATTTTTTAATAGTGAAAGGTCATTATAATGACGTGGTTTTTTCTCTATATATATAAATGCCTTCTAATTTACGGTTTAAAACACAAAAAAAAATACAAAATCTTTTTTACACATAAAACATTTCATAGCAAAATGTTTTAGGAAAAAATGTTTAGAATGCAATATTTGCATACGAAAATAATAAATTACATCAGATATTTGAAAACGACACCGATTTTTCAAGATTCCGTACCCTTCAAACATGCAGAAAGAACGCGATAGTCTGTAAACTCGTCAACACTGTGCTTGAATTAAACAACGCGTATGGTTTCAAAAGTGTGGGTACTTTATGTAACTATAGTATCAGCTCGGAACCCTTGATCCACTGACTACTATCCTGCTTTGTCGCATATACAAAATAACTTTCTCCGAACCATAAGAATACAATGTTGTGACTATATTTATAATGAATTTCGAACAAACAGGACAGTGAAATTATATATTTGAAACTTCTCGCAAGACCTTCGATTTCTTAGTAATCCTCACTACAGACATTCTATCAAATATGTCATACTTAAATAGCCACAATCTACACAAATTATATATGATAAGAGAAATTATACAATAGTGATCGATGAAAAATAAAACGTGAATGTGGTTCTAAAACATCGTTACTACAGCTTGATAAAAGCTGTGGTTGCGAGATTTTGGAAATACACCGACGAAAAGTAACATGCAGATTTTAATACTCCATGGAAATGTAATAAAATACAAGTTTATGAAATGTACCCGCTATAAGATTGATTTAAAAAGTTATTACCGATGTCGTCGATAGGCGACCGATTGTCGTAAGTACAGCTTCTATAAAGTTGTGGTTTCCACGTTTTGGTTGTTCACCGACGGTGTTTGAAAGACCAGTTATATTACAAATATTTGAATACTCAATCGAAAGATAAAAAATACATTTATAAAATATACCAGCTGTTAGATTGACTTAAAAAACAATATATAAACGATGTCGTCCTTGGGCGACCGAATATCGATAAAGCTGTGGTTCCGACGTTTTGGTCGTTCACCGATGATGTTTGGAATCAATAGTGAAAGACCAGTTATATTACAGTTATTTAACCTACGCATTATGCGTACATGAATACGGTTTTTATTAAAGTTATACACAAAACTTGTTTGTTTGCTTGTGATATGTTGTTTGTTTATACGTATCAGTGCGTGTTTTGGTGAATGAATCAAGGGGTGTAAATGCTGCGGGAATAGACGAAAGCATATCGCAGGTTTTTTTCCCTTTAAACTTTGAAATACAATATCAATATTATATTCTCCATTTATTTATTTATCTTTTTGTTAAGCATACACTCCTATGATATTTTAAAAAACATTGTAAGCTCTAAAGAGCTACGATTTGGGTCTTTAATATCGATTTTATTTCACCCAATAGATGCATTCGACATGATTTGGCTTGACTTTTGTAAAATAATGAAAAACTTGTATTTCTTCTCTTCTAACAGATTTCAGTGACTAAATATATTTGCCTTGTACGGCAAAGATACTTCACTGTATAGTGAAATTCCCGTAAAAACATTCGCCAAATCAGCCAATTTAGCCCGCGGGGTGATACAGGCGCTCAAGCGCCTTTAGTTTTTAATGAGATACTGGATGAACATTACCTGTTTTTTTACAGTTTTTTAAACTTGCTTTACACAAGAGTTTAAAAAGAGAATCTATGCAAATTGAACAACGACAGGGTAATGCAATACCAATACATTTTTTAAAAGTCAATCACTCAAGAATTCAAGCAGAAACTCTTTTAAAGCTGTTTAGGCGGTCTTTTAACAGACTTTCATGAACATTTGATACAGGAATTTATCTTCTTTTCCAATAATTGTTAATGTCATTTCAAGATAAATATTCTTTCTTCGTGTAAAATATACTAAATTCACTAAGAATTTAATTTAATGTAATGTTTTCCTTATGCCTTAATTTGAAACATCGGATGAGATCATTATTTTTCGACTGATGATAACGACTGTACTGGTAGTGGTAGTCAATGATAAAGTTGATTAGTCATGGAAACCACAAATAAACCAATTTTCGGTGCAATCGACATATAACGTATTTACTCGATGGATTCCGGTTTCCATTCGGACTGTACTTCTCTTATTTATTTTGCTTCTTCTCTTTCTTTCTTTTTTTTAACTTATGAAGACTCATTTTCATTGCCACAACTGCTTAATCACCTTCTTACAATTGTCTGAAAACATTACAGTTAGAAATTTGAAAATTGCGGGACTGAAAATGAATCACGGTGTGGAAATGTTTCAATCTGCAATCACAGAACGTCGTAATGTCGGGGTTCTTGTTATGTCTCAGAATGTAAAATCGCCACCTCGCTGATGAAGGTAATCATACAAAATTGATGATGGTCGAAACAGGACTACCACTGCTCGTACAAAATAAACGAAAGCAAACATTTATGAAGTATTTCTTTGACGCAGAGTTATTTTAAACACATTCTAGAAATGCAAAGAATCATGTCAAAGAACAATTCACCAGAGTTGGACTATTGTTCTTTTCACCGATTTGTGAAGATTATACCTAGACTTAATTTACACACCTTTCTTCATGAGGAGAATGCAAAATTATAGATTTAACAAGCAGGATTTGGAAGAACATGGTCACAATGGGGATTGTTCATTATGATTAAAACATGTCGGAGCAGAAACCCTGGCCTGTATGGTATTGAACTCAGGGAAAAAAGATTATCAAAATAATGCAATGAATTCTGGATCAGTTTATGAGAGCATATTCTAGTACAAGTCCTTCTTATTTACGGTAATACCCGTTCTTGCCGTGCACACCTTACCTACAGACTGTAAATCCGAGCCTATTGACTTGCCTCCTTGATTAACTCATTCCCACACATTGACGCTTTTTTACAACCCCAAAGAAAAACAATTGGGAAAACATTGTGGAAAATGAAGAAATTGCTTGTAAAGAGCAATTTCTCCATGTTCCATAATGTTTTCTTCCCAGAATGTTGAAAAATCTGAAATATCGTAAACTTTAAATTGTCGTTTCAATTTGGACCAGTCTAAGATTTTTCCATCTGGTAACGGGGTAAAGGATCTGAATCTCAACGCGCCTGTGTAATATAGTTATCAGACAACAAATTCCGTCAGACCTGCATAACCAAAAGCTTTACAGGCGCAGGGTGCGCTTGTTACCGAATCGATGCCGTCTCCACAAAATCCAACATTGGCCCCTACTTACGGGCGTTCACAAGGGGATATTAACTTTTAATATATACTCACCGAAACAAGCTGGTTTCAAAATACGTTTATAGAATTGAAAATTATAGATACCATATAACCTATTTTCGTAACTAATGTAATCTTAGAGTGAGATTGAAACATATAAATTCGCAAAATACAAAATTCAGATTTTCTAGTGAAAGGAGAAAAAGCAATGCAGAAAATGCGGGAATATCATTATATAAATTTTCACCAAAATCTGATAAAAGCTACCTGTAAATATGTTTATATTCTCGAGCAAGCTATTTTTCAGTGTTTATTAATAATATTGAAACCAATGTTCCAATTATCGTAATCAATTTGAAATCTATCAAATTTTAGCACAGACAAATTAATTTACGTCGACTGTCTCCGTTAGTCTAGCGCCGATCATAAGGTCAGTGTATAGATGTGTTATAGATGCCTCAGGTTATAGCTCAAACAATTACATTTAAGGTGTGATAAAAAGTAAAGTCGCGCGTGAGTTATAGCCCTGTGTTTACACATGCATTGGATATAAAATTAGTAATAAAGTTACTATGGTGGCATATAGGTGACATGTGCCTTATTTATAGCTCACCTGAGCACGAAGTGCTCTGGGTGAGTTATTGTGATTGGTCATCGTCCAGCGTCCGTCAGTACATCTGTCCGCCCGTCCGTTCACAATTCACAAAAAAAAAAATCTTCTCGAAATCTAACCATGGAATTTCAACCAAACTTCACAGAAATGATCATTGGATCGTGCTCTTTCGAAATACTTCAAAGAATAGACCTTTTCACTCATAGCGCCAGATGACTATAAAGTCAATATTTGTTAGACGCTTTAAAAAAATCCCACTGCCGAGAGGATTCATCCCGGCTTCGTTTCCCGAAAGCCTTACATTATTGCGTCCAGTCATTTGTCTTCATTTTCCGATATTTTACACTGAAAAGCATGGGCTATATAATGTAGATCAATTTGAGGGAAATATACGATCTGTTTGTTACAATTTCCCCCCTTATACAAGTAATGTTTCTTAAGAAGCATTAAAAGTACCCTATATAATCGTATTTAAAGAAAAAATGGCGGATGTTTGTTTCATGATCTCTTTTTCACCATATACAATAAAATGTATGATAAATCGGTATATCGTATATGTTGAAACAAACGCCTGTAATGAATAAAGGGAAATGCACCGTTGAACGCTTGTTAATCCGTTTTGTATCCGGCAACCGTCAGAATCACCAAAACTCCTGTTCTTCGCCTCCGGAAAAAATGAAGTTATGATAGTTTGTACGAGAAAAGATGAAATTAAATATCAATATGAATCAGACATTATATTGTGGGTGGACCACCAAAATATCGTAACCTATCTCAAATAGTATTTACGACCTTTTGTTAGCAAATCGACGATATTCAGGTTATCATATGCATATTGGCCCCTTGGTCTACTTGAAAGGCTAGATTTTCAAATATGAAAGCTAGATTTTTTTTTAAAATCAAAGCATTACTCGCAGTATTTCCTGCAGCAAAAAAGAATATTCACTCTATTTGATTGTGGAAAAATGCTAAAAAGATATGTCATGGTCAATATTCGATATTGTATCGCCAGACTAGGACAGGCTCGCCAGTCAAGTCACTTGGTCTCGAGTAAATGGTTACAGGGAAATATTCCGTTTTCCATAGGCGACCATTATAAGAAAATAGCAAATAGCTCATCCCCAAAAATTGCAAGGGAGTCAAACCATATATCAAATTCAAGAACAATCATTCATCCGTCAAAATAACTGAATTGTGATATGGCATGATCCCTTTTATCAATGAGTTATGACGTCATTTTTAAGATAACCCTCTTCGCGCAGCTAGTTTTACTTCATTTTTCGAAAACTACCCTAGGGTATAGAAACCGCCCCTCAAGGGCCGAAATACATTAAAATGTTATCCTTTTTGCTCCTAAGTTATTAAAAGAGTATCAATTGATCGGATCAAATCGTTAGATTTCGCCTTGATATTTTATGGACCAATCAGAGGTCACCTTGATCTTTGTTTACATGCCCGGACTTTCCCTATACAAAATGTGACAGATGGTGGGAAACTGTATTAGTTCCCTGTAACCTAAAAGAAATAAAATATTTTTTTATTATTGCATTTTATTACATCATAGCATAAATACACTTATTCCGGAAAAAAATGCCCAAATTTCAGTCGGTTACGTAATACGTGTAGTGAGATATGGCCACAACCCTTTACTCAGTGAACGGAAATTCATAACAGAAATGCGTTGAGATATAAAAGTCGTCCTAAACAGAAGAGACGCCTTTAGCATTCAAAAAGTGCAATGTGAAATCAGTTTAGAATTTATTGTGATACAAATTATCGTTTATCAGTTTCTTCTTAACAGATTAGATATCGATATTTACAAGGAAATCGGTATTTCGATTTTTTATGATTTTTCTTAAACATAACCCTTATCCTTAACAAAATTTTACCAATTCCAGGCATTTAATAGACTCCGGTACAATTGTTTTCCAACAATATTTCTTAAATAAGGTATAAACTTATACACTTATATATTGACAACTTACATATAAAAATTAAATGAGTTTGGTCGAATAGATTCGGCACAGATAAGCCCGAACCCTTCACACTGGTCGGGTGATGCAATATGCATGTACGCACGATAAACATGGTCGACGCAACCAAGTATTATTAAAACCTGCGGTTTGTTCACGTGATTGTGTCTGTCTGCCTGTAATAGACATTATTAGGTCATATTTTTCTATTGAAATAGTTTCAAATGAATTCTAGAGTGCAGATAACCCTTATCTTTGAAACAATTTAGATACCTGTCTTACGTCTTTTTAGACTAATAGACCTATTTTTATCGGAAAGATTCCTTTAAAATATCATTTTCTCACACAAAATTATATTTTTACCTTTTCCCGGTGATTCTAAAAGCGTTAGGTGGAATAGATTTTTGACAGATAAGCGCCAATCCTTTACCCTCGTATGGCGCAAAATTGGGGTTCCCGCACTAGAAAGCTACCGAACGTCACATAGAAATAATGAAATCAACGTTTTTCTACTCGGAATCGTGTTCTCCTTTACACAATGAAAATTCCACTGGGGCATTTCACTATTTGAATTATACACAGATGAATTTAAGAGTAAAATAACCCTTATCTTTAAAACAATTGAGGATTTTTTCCAAATTTTTTCTGATAAAATGATGCTATCTAATTAAAAAAGATATTACAAAAATCATTTTTCTTGCATGGAAACACGTCTTACATATGCATTAAACTTCAAGTTAAATTTTAAAGCATCTTTGTGAAATGGATATTAGGTAATAAAGTGATTAACGCTTCACACCGGGCCACGGAGGAAATGTTATTGTATTCCGTCCGTCGTTGTCGGATTTCACCAAGAAATTGACAAAATAACATTTTCTACTCCGAACGGGGCTCCCTTATTACTAAGGAACATTCAGCTGCCGAATTTCATACACCAAATCTATTTTCACATTATTTAGATTAAAGAAATAACCCGAAAACCCTTATCCTTGTAACAGTTTTGCCACATTTTTTTTATTTATTTTAGACTGAATACCACATTTTTATCCGTAAATTTTCTGAAATAAATCATACATTTCACGTAAATAGTTTTCACTCTTCGACATAAAAGTATTTAGATGCATTTGTACCCATAGGCCTTCATAAACAAGGACATAACCCTTTGCATCGGTTCCCAATAAAAGTCATGTCCGTGTACACAATACTTACCGAACGACGCATGTGATGTTAAGAATTGGACTTATTCGCTTTATTCAGGCCTCGGTTCTATATTAAACACCTTTTCTGCCTGAATTGAAGTAATGAGAGTCACGAAAGGCAAAATTTTGAACGAAAAGGGTTTCAAAACAATGCAAAATTGTGACGTCAGCGTGTTTTTTAACAGCTGATCGACAGTAACTATGGGACGAATGGTCCCTTTTTGCTTGACCTCCCGTTGAATTATCTGTTTTTTCATGGGCCTTTAAAAAAGAATTTGTTAAGATAGATTATATCAACCGGAAGAAGAAATGAATTGAAGGTCAAAAAGTAGATCGACCGTAGCTACCTTCTCTATTACATTTAGGTTACAGGGAACTATTCCGTTTTCCATAGGCGACCATTATAAGAAAATAGCAAATAGCTCATCCCCAAAAATTGCAAGGGAGTCAAACCATATATCAAATTCAAGAACAATCATTCATCCGTCAAAATAACTGAATTGTGATATGGCATGATCCCTTTTATCAATGAGTTATGACGTCATTTTTAAGATAACCCTCTTCGCGCAGCTAGTTTTACTTCATTTTTCGAAAACTACCCTAGGGTATAGAAACCGCCCCTCAAGGGCCGAAATACATTAAAATGTTATCCTTTTTGCTCCTAAGTTATTAAAAGAGTATCAATTGATCGGATCAAATCGTTAGATTTCGCCTTGATATTTTATGGACCAATCAGAGGTCACCTTGATCTTTGTTTACATGCCCGGACTTTCCCTATACAAAATGTGACAGATGGTGGGAAACTGTATTAGTTCCCTGTAACCTAAAAGAAATAAAATATTTTTTTATTATTGCATTTTATTACATCATAGCATAAATACACTTATTCCGGAAAAAATGCCCAAATTTCAGTCGGTTACGTAATACGTGTAGTGAGATATGGCCACAACCCTTTACTCAGTGAACGGAAATTCATAACAGAAATGCGTTGAGATATAAAAGTCGTCCTAAACAGAAGAGACGCCTTTAGCATTCAAAAAGTGCAATGTGAAATCAGTTTAGAATTTATTGTGATACAAATTATCGTTTATCAGTTTCTTCTTAACAGATTAGATATCGATATTTACAAGGAAATCGGTATTTCGATTTTTTATGATTTTTCTTAAACATAACCCTTATCCTTAACAAAATTTTACCAATTCCAGGCATTTAATAGACTCCGGTACAATTGTTTTCCAACAATATTTCTTAAATAAGGTATAAACTTATACACTTATATATTGACAACTTACATATAAAAATTAAATGAGTTTGGTCGAATAGATTCGGCACAGATAAGCCCGAACCCTTCACACTGGTCGGGTGATGCAATATGCATGTACGCACGATAAACATGGTCGACGCAACCAAGTATTATTAAAACCTGCGGTTTGTTCACGTGATTGTGTCTGTCTGCCTGTAATAGACATTATTAGGTCATATTTTTCTATTGAAATAGTTTCAAATGAATTCTAGAGTGCAGATAACCCTTATCTTTGAAACAATTTAGATACCTGTCTTACGTCTTTTTAGACTAATAGACCTATTTTTATCGGAAAGATTCCTTTAAAATATCATTTTCTCACACAAAATTATATTTTTACCTTTTCCCGGTGATTCTAAAAGCGTTAGGTGGAATAGATTTTTGACAGATAAGCGCCAATCCTTTACCCTCGTATGGCGCAAAATTGGGGTTCCCGCACTAGAAAGCTACCGAACGTCACATAGAAATAATGAAATCAACGTTTTTCTACTCGGAATCGTGTTCTCCTTTACACAATGAAAATTCCACTGGGGCATTTCACTATTTGAATTATACACAGATGAATTTAAGAGTAAAATAACCCTTATCTTTAAAACAATTGAGGATTTTTTCCAAATTTTTTCTGATAAAATGATGCTATCTAATTAAAAAAGATATTACAAAAATCATTTTTCTTGCATGGAAACACGTCTTACATATGCATTAAACTTCAAGTTAAATTTTAAAGCATCTTTGTGAAATGGATATTAGGTAATAAAGTGATTAACGCTTCACACCGGGCCACGGAGGAAATGTTATTGTATTCCGTCCGTCGTTGTCGGATTTCACCAAGAAATTGACAAAATAACATTTTCTACTCCGAACGGGGCTCCCTTATTACTAAGGAACATTCAGCTGCCGAATTTCATACACCAAATCTATTTTCACATTATTTAGATTAAAGAAATAACCCGAAAACCCTTATCCTTGTAACAGTTTTGCCACATTTTTTTTATTTATTTTAGACTGAATACCACATTTTTATCCGTAAATTTTCTGAAATAAATCATTCATTTCACGTAAATAGTTTTCACTCTTCGACATAAAAGTATTTAGATGCATTTGTACCCGTAGGCCTTCATAAACAAGGACATAACCCTTTGCATCGGTTCCCAATAAAAGTCATGTCCGTGTACACAATACTTACCGAACGACGCATGTGATGTTAAGAATTGGACTTATTCGCTTTATTCAGGCCTCGGTTCTATATTAAACACCTTTTCTGCCTGAATTGAAGTAATGAGAGTCACGAAAGGCAAAATTTTGAACGAAAAGGGTTTCAAAACAATGCAAAATTGTGACGTCAGCGTGTTTTTTAACAGCTGATCGACAGTAACTATGGGACGAATGGTCCCTTTTTGCTTGACATCCCGTTGAATTATCTGTTTTTTCATGGGCCTTTAAAAAAGAATTTGTTAAGATAGATTATATCAACCGGAAGAAGAAATGAATTGAAGGTCAAAAAGTAGATCGACCGTAGCTACCTTCTCTATTACATTTATAAAAGAAATAAAATATTTTTTTATTATTGCATTTTATTACATCATAGCATAAATACAATTATTACGGAAAAAATGCCCAAATTTCAGTCGGTTACGTAATACGTGTAGTGAGATATGGCCACAACCCTTTACTCAGTGAACGGAAATTCATAACAGAAATGCGTTGAGATATAAAAGTCGTCCTAAACAGAAGAGACGCCTTTAGCATTCAAAAAGTGCAATGTGAAATCAGTTTAGAATTTATTGTGATACAAATTATCGTTTATCAGTTTCTTCTTAACAGATTAGATATCGATATTTACAAGGAAATCGGTATTTCGATTTTTTATGATTTTTCTTAAACATAACCCTTATCCTTAACAAAATTTTACCAATTCCAGGCATTTAATAGACTCCGGTACAATTGTTTTCCAACAATATTTCTTAAATAAGGTATAAACTTATACACTTATATATTGACAACTTACATATAAAAATTAAATGAGTTTGGTCGAATAGATTCGGCACAGATAAGCCCGAACCCTTCACACTGGTCGGGTGATGCAATATGCATGTACGCACGATAAACATGGTCGACGCAACCAAGTATTATTAAAACCTGCGGTTTGTTCACGTGATTGTGTCTGTCTGCCTGTAATAGACATTATTAGGTCATATTTTTCTATTGAAATAGTTTCAAATGAATTCTAGAGTGCAGATAACCCTTATCTTTGAAACAATTTAGATACCTGTCTTACGTCTTTTTAGACTAATAGACCTATTTTTATCGGAAAGATTCCTTTAAAATATCATTTTCTCACACAAAATTATATTTTTACCTTTTCCCGGTGATTCTAAAAGCGTTAGGTGGAATAGATTTTTGACAGATAAGCGCCAATCCTTTACCCTCGTATGGCGCAAAATTGGGGTTCCCGCACTAGAAAGCTACCGAACGTCACATAGAAATAATGAAATCAACGTTTTTCTACTCGGAATCGTGTTCTCCTTTACACAATGAAAATTCCACTGGGGCATTTCACTATTTGAATTATACACAGATGAATTTAAGAGTAAAATAACCCTTATCTTTAAAACAATTGAGGATTTTTTCCAAATTTTTTCTGATAAAATGATGCTATCTAATTAAAAAAGATATTACAAAAATCATTTTTCTTGCATGGAAACACGTCTTACATATGCATTAAACTTCAAGTTAAATTTTAAAGCATCTTTGTGAAATGGATATTAGGTAATAAAGTGATTAACGCTTCACACCGGGCCACGGAGGAAATGTTATTGTATTCCGTCCGTCGTTGTCGGATTTCACCAAGAAATTGACAAAATAACATTTTCTACTCCGAACGGGGCTCCCTTATTACTAAGGAACATTCAGCTGCCGAATTTCATACACCAAATCTATTTTCACATTATTTAGATTAAAGAAATAACCCGAAAACCCTTATCCTTGTAACAGTTTTGCCACATTTTTTTTATTTATTTTAGACTGAATACCACATTTTTATCCGTAAATTTTCTGAAATAAATCATTCATTTCACGTAAATAGTTTTCACTCTTCGACATAAAAGTATTTAGATGCATTTGTACCCATAGGCCTTCATAAACAAGGACATAACCCTTTGCATCGGTTCCCAATAAAAGTCATGTCCGTGTACACAATACTTACCGAACGACGCATGTGATGTTAAGAATTGGACTTATTCGCTTTATTCAGGCCTCGGTTCTATATTAAACACCTTTTCTGCCTGAATTGAAGTAATGAGAGTCACGAAAGGCAAAATTTTGAACGAAAAGGGTTTCAAAACAATGCAAAATTGTGACGTCAGCGTGTTTTTTAACAGCTGATCGACAGTAACTATGGGACGAATGGTCCCTTTTTGCTTGACATCCCGTTGAATTATCTGTTTTTTCATGGGCCTTTAAAAAAGAATTTGTTAAGATAGATTATATCAACCGGAAGAAGAAATGAATTGAAGGTCAAAAAGTAGATCGACCGTAGCTACCTTCTCTATTACATTTAGGTTACAGGGAACTATTCCGTTTTCCATAGGCGACCATTATAAGAAAATAGCAAATAGCTCATCCCCAAAAATTGCAAGGGAGTCAAACCATATATCAAATTCAAGAACAATCATTCATCCGTCAAAATAACTGAATTGTGATATGGCATGATCCCTTTTATCAATGAGTTATGACGTCATTTTTAAGATAACCCTCTTCGCGCAGCTAGTTTTACTTCATTTTTCGAAAACTACCCTAGGGTATAGAAACCGCCCCTCAAGGGCCGAAATACATTAAAATGTTATCCTTTTTGCTCCTAAGTTATTAAAAGAGTATCAATTGATCGGATCAAATCGTTAGATTTCGCCTTGATATTTTATGGACCAATCAGAGGTCACCTTGATCTTTGTTTACATGCCCGGACTTTCCCTATACAAAATGTGACAGATGGTGGGAAACTGTATTAGTTCCCTGTAACCTAAAAGAAATAAAATATTTTTTTATTATTGCATTTTATTACATCATAGCATAAATACACTTATTCCGGAAAAAATGCCCAAATTTCAGTCGGTTACGTAATACGTGTAGTGAGATATGGCCACAACCCTTTACTCAGTGAACGGAAATTCATAACAGAAATGCGTTGAGATATAAAAGTCGTCCTAAACAGAAGAGACGCCTTTAGCATTCAAAAAGTGCAATGTGGAATCAGTTTAGAATTTATTGTGATACAAATTATCGTTTATCAGTTTCTTCTTAACAGATTAGATATCGATATTTACAAGGAAATCGGTATTTCGATTTTTTATGATTTTTCTTAAACATAACCCTTATCCTTAACAAAATTTTACCAATTCCAGGCATTTAATAGCCTCCGGTACAATTGTTTTCCAACAATATTTCTTAAATAAGGTATAAACTTATACACTTATATATTGACAACTTACATATAAAAATTAAATGAGTTTGGTCGAATAGATTCGGCACAGATAAGCCCGAACCCTTCACACTGGTCGGGTGATGCAATATGCATGTACGCACGATAAACATGGTCGACGCAACCAAGTATTATTAAAACCTGCGGTTTGTTCACGTGATTGTGTCTGTCTGCCTGTAATAGACATTATTAGGTCATATTTTTCTATTGAAATAGTTTCAAATGAATTCTAGAGTGCAGATAACCCTTATCTTTGAAACAATTTAGATACCTGTCTTACGTCTTTTTAGACTAATAGACCTATTTTTATCGGAAAGATTCCTTTAAAATATCATTTTCTCACACAAAATTATATTTTTACCTTTTCCCGGTGATTCTAAAAGCGTTAGGTGGAATAGATTTTTGACAGATAAGCGCCAATCCTTTACCCTCGTATGGCGCAAAATTGGGGTTCCCGCACTAGAAAGCTACCGAACGTCACATAGAAATAATGAAATCAACGTTTTTCTACTCGGAATCGTGTTCTCCTTTACACAATGAAAATTCCACTGGGGCATTTCACTATTTGAATTATACACAGATGAATTTAAGAGTAAAATAACCCTTATCTTTAAAACAATTGAGGATTTTTTCCAAATTTTTTCTGATAAAATGATGCTATCTAATTAAAAAAGATATTACAAAAATCATTTTTCTTGCATGGAAACACGTCTTACATATGCATTAAACTTCAAGTTAAATTTTAAAGCATCTTTGTGAAATGGATATTAGGTAATAAAGTGATTAACGCTTCACACCGGGCCACGGAGGAAATGTTATTGTATTCCGTCCGTCGTTGTCGAATTTCACCAAGAAATTGACAAAATAACATTTTCTACTCCGAACGGGGCTCCCTTATTACTAAGGAACATTCAGCTGCCGAATTTCATACACCAAATCTATTTTCACATTATTTAGATTAAAGAAATAACCCGAAAACCCTTATCCTTGTAACAGTTTTGCCACATTTTTTTTATTTATTTTAGACTGAATACCACATTTTTATCCGTAAATTTTCTGAAATAAATCATTCATTTCACGTAAATAGTTTTCACTCTTCGACATAAAAGTATTTAGATGCATTTGTACCCATAGGCCTTCATAAACAAGGACATAACCCTTTGCATCGGTTCCCAATAAAAGTCATGTCCGTGTACACAATACTTACCGAACGACGCATGTGATGTTAAGAATTGGACTTATTCGCTTTATTCAGGCCTCGGTTCTATATTAAACACCTTTTCTGCCTGAATTGAAGTAATGAGAGTCACGAAAGGCAAAATTTTGAACGAAAAGGGTTTCAAAACAATGCAAAATTGTGACGTCAGCGTGTTTTTTAACAGCTGATCGACAGTAACTATGGGACGAATGGTCCCTTTTTGCTTGACATCCCGTTGAATTATCTGTTTTTTCATGGGCCTTTAAAAAAGAATTTGTTAAGATAGATTATATCAACCGGAAGAAGAAATGAATTGAAGGTCAAAAAGTAGATCGACCGTAGCTACCTTCTCTATTACATTTAAGAAATAAAATATTTTTTTATTATTGCATTTTATTACATCATAGCATAAATACACTTATTCCGGAAAAAATGCCCAAATTTCAGTCGGTTACGTAATACGTGTAGTGAGATATGGCCACAACCCTTTACTCAGTGAACGGAAATTTATAACAGAAATGCGTTGAGATATAAAAGTCGTCCTAAACAGAAGAGACGCCTTTAGCATTCAAAAAGTGCAATGTGAAATCAGTTTAGAATTTATTGTGATACAAATTATCGTTTATCAGTTTCTTCTTAACAGATTAGATATCGATATTTACAAGGAAATCGGTATTTCGATTTTTTATGATTTTTCTTAAACATAACCCTTATCCTTAACAAAATTTTACCAATTCCAGGCATTTAATAGCCTCCGGTACAATTGTTTTCCAACAATATTTCTTAAATAAGGTATAAACTTATACACTTATATATTGACAACTTACATATAAAAATTAAATGAGTTTGGTCGAATAGATTCGGCACAGATAAGCCCGAACCCTTCACACTGGTTGGGTGATGCAATATGCATGTACGCACGATAAACATGGTCGACGCAACCAAGTATTATTAAAACCTGCGGTTTGTTCACGTGATTGTGTCTGTCTGCCTGTAATAGACATTATTAGGTCATATTTTTCTATTGAAATAGTTTCAAATGAATTCTAGAGTGCAGATAACCCTTATCTTTGAAACAATTTAGATACCTGTCTTACGTCTTTTTAGACTAATAGACCTATTTTTATCGGAAAGATTCCTTTAAAATATCATTTTCTCACACAAAATTATATTTTTACCTTTTCCCGGTGATTCTAAAAGCGTTAGGTGGAATAGATTTTTGACAGATAAGCGCCAATCCTTTACCCTCGTATGGCGCAAAATTGGGGTTCCCGCACTAGAAAGCTACCGAACGTCACATAGAAATAATGAAATCAACGTTTTTCTACTCGGAATCGTGTTCTCCTTTACACAATGAAAATTCCACTGGGGCATTTCACTATTTGAATTATACACAGATGAATTTAAGAGTAAAATAACCCTTATCTTTAAAACAATTGAGGATTTTTTCCAAATTTTTTCTGATAAAATGATGCTATCTAATTAAAAAAGATATTACAAAAATCATTTTTCTTGCATGGAAACACGTCTTACATATGCATTAAACTTCAAGTTAAATTTTAAAGCATCTTTGTGAAATGGATATTAGGTAATAAAGTGATTAACGCTTCACACCGGGCCACGGAGGAAATGTTATTGTATTCCGTCCGTCGTTGTCGGATTTCACCAAGAAATTGACAAAATAACATTTTCTACTCCGAACGGGGCTCCCTTATTACTAAGGAACATTCAGCTGCCGAATTTCATACACCAAATCTATTTTCACATTATTTAGATTAAAGAAATAACCCGAAAACCCTTATCCTTGTAACAGTTTTGCCACATTTTTTTTATTTATTTTAGACTGAATACCACATTTTTATCCGTAAATTTTCTGAAATAAATCATTCATTTCACGTAAATAGTTTTCACTCTTCGACATAAAAGTATTTAGATGCATTTGTACCCATAGGCCTTCATAAACAAGGACATAACCCTTTGCATCGGTTCCCAATAAAAGTCATGTCCGTGTACACAATACTTACCGAACGACGCATGTGATGTTAAGAATTGGACTTATTCGCTTTATTCAGGCCTCGGTTCTATATTAAACACCTTTTCTGCCTGAATTGAAGTAATGAGAGTCACGAAAGGCAAAATTTTGAACGAAAAGGGTTTCAAAACAATGCAAAATTGTGACGTCAGCGTGTTTTTTAACAGCTGATCGACAGTAACTATGGGACGAATGGTCCCTTTTTGCTTGACATCCCGTTGAATTATCTGTTTTTTCATGGGCCTTTAAAAAAGAATTTGTTAAGATAGATTATATCAACCGGAAGAAGAAATGAATTGAAGGTCAAAAAGTAGATCGACCGTAGCTACCTTCTCTATTACATTTAGGTTACAGGGAACTATTCCGTTTTCCATAGGCGACCATTATAAGAAAATAGCAAATAGCTCATCCCCAAAAATTGCAAGGGAGTCAAACCATATATCAAATTCAAGAACAATCATTCATCCGTCAAAATAACTGAATTGTGATATGGCATGATCCCTTTTATCAATGAGTTATGACGTCATTTTTAAGATAACCCTCTTCGCGCAGCTAGTTTTACTTCATTTTTCGAAAACTACCCTAGGGTATAGAAACCGCCCCTCAAGGGCCGAAATACATTAAAATGTTATCCTTTTTGCTCCTAAGTTATTAAAAGAGTATCAATTGATCGGATCAAATCGTTAGATTTCGCCTTGATATTTTATGGACCAATCAGAGGTCACCTTGATCTTTGTTTACATGCCCGGACTTTCCCTATACAAAATGTGACAGATGGTGGGAAACTGTATTAGTTCCCTGTAACCTAAAAGAAATAAAATATTTTTTTATTATTGCATTTTATTACATCATAGCATAAATACACTTATTCCGGAAAAAATGCCCAAATTTCAGTCGGTTACGTAATACGTGTAGTGAGATATGGCCACAACCCTTTACTCAGTGAACGGAAATTCATAACAGAAATGCGTTGAGATATAAAAGTCGTCCTAAACAGAAGAGACGCCTTTAGCATTCAAAAAGTGCAATGTGAAATCAGTTTAGAATTTATTGTGATACAAATTATCGTTTATCAGTTTCTTCTTAACAGATTAGATATCGATATTTACAAGGAAATCGGTATTTCGATTTTTTATGATTTTTCTTAAACATAACCCTTATCCTTAACAAAATTTTACCAATTCCAGGCATTTAATAGCCTCCGGTACAATTGTTTTCCAACAATATTTCTTAAATAAGGTATAAACTTATACACTTATATATTGACAACTTACATATAAAAATTAAATGAGTTTGGTCGAATAGATTCGGCACAGATAAGCCCGAACCCTTCACACTGGTCGGGTGATGCATGTACGCACGATAAACATGGTCGACGCAACCAAGTATTATTAAAACCTGCGGTTTGTTCACGTGATTGTGTCTGTCTGCCTGTAATAGACATTATTAGGTCATATTTTTCTATTGAAATAGTTTCAAATGAATTCTAGAGTGCAGATAACCCTTATCTTTGAAACAATTTAGATACCTGTCTTACGTCTTTTTAGACTAATAGACCTATTTTTATCGGAAAGATTCCTTTAAAATATCATTTTCTCACACAAAATTATATTTTTACCTTTTCCCGGTGATTCTAAAAGCGTTAGGTGGAATAGATTTTTGACAGATAAGCGCCAATCCTTTACCCTCGTATGGCGCAAAATTGGGGTTCCCGCACTAGAAAGCTACCGAACGTCACATAGAAATAATGAAATCAACGTTTTTCTACTCGGAATCGTGTTCTCCTTTACACAATGAAAATTCCACTGGGGCATTTCACTATTTGAATTATACACAGATGAATTTAAGAGTAAAATAACCCTTATCTTTAAAACAATTGAGGATTTTTTCCAAATTTTTTCTGATAAAATGATGCTATCTAATTAAAAAAGATATTACAAAAATCATTTTTCTTGCATGGAAACACGTCTTACATATGCATTAAACTTCAAGTTAAATTTTAAAGCATCTTTGTGAAATGGATATTAGGTAATAAAGTGATTAACGCTTCACACCGGGCCACGGAGGAAATGTTATTGTATTCCGTCCGTCGTTGTCGGATTTCACCAAGAAATTGACAAAATAACATTTTCTACTCCGAACGGGGCTCCCTTATTACTAAGGAACATTCAGCTGCCGAATTTCATACACCAAATCTATTTTCACATTATTTAGATTAAAGAAATAACCCGAAAACCCTTATCCTTGTAACAGTTTTGCCACATTTTTTTTATTTATTTTAGACTGAATACCACATTTTTATCCGTAAATTTTCTGAAATAAATCATTCATTTCACGTAAATAGTTTTCACTCTTCGACATAAAAGTATTTAGATGCATTTGTACCCATAGGCCTTCATAAACAAGGACATAACCCTTTGCATCGGTTCCCAATAAAAGTCATGTCCGTGTACACAATACTTACCGAACGACGCATGTGATGTTAAGAATTGGACTTATTCGCTTTATTCAGGCCTCGGTTCTATATTAAACACCTTTTCTGCCTGAATTGAAGTAATGAGAGTCACGAAAGGCAAAATTTTGAACGAAAAGGGTTTCAAAACAATGCAAAATTGTGACGTCAGCGTGTTTTTTAACAGCTGATCGACAGTAACTATGGGACGAATGGTCCCTTTTTGCTTGACATCCCGTTGAATTATCTGTTTTTTCATGGGCCTTTAAAAAAGAATTTGTTAAGATAGATTATATCAACCGGAAGAAGAAATGAATTGAAGGTCAAAAAGTAGATCGACCGTAGCTACCTTCTCTATTACATAAAAGAAATAAAATATTTTTTTATTATTGCATTTTATTACATCATAGCATAAATACACTTATTCCGGAAAAAATGCCCAAATTTCAGTCGGTTACGTAATACGTGTAGTGAGATATGGCCACAACCCTTTACTCAGTGAACGGAAATTCATAACAGAAATGCGTTGAGATATAAAAGTCGTCCTAAACAGAAGAGACGCCTTTAGCATTCAAAAAGTGCAATGTGAAATAAGTTTAGAATTTATTGTGATACAAATTATCGTTTATCAGTTTCTTCTTAACAGATTAGATATCGATATTTACAAGGAAATCGGTATTTCGATTTTTTATGATTTTTCTTAAACATAACCCTTATCCTTAACAAAATTTTACCAATTCCAGGCATTTAATAGCCTCCGGTACAATTGTTTTCCAACAATATTTCTTAAATAAGGTATAAACTTATACACTTATATATTGACAACTTACATATAAAAATTAAATGAGTTTGGTCGAATAGATTCGGCACAGATAAGCCCGAACCCTTCACACTGGTCGGGTGATGCAATATGCATGTACGCACGATAAACATGGTCGACGCAACCAAGTATTATTAAAACCTGCGGTTTGTTCACGTGATTGTGTCTGTCTGCCTGTAATAGACATTATTAGGTCATATTTTTCTATTGAAATAGTTTCAAATGAATTCTAGAGTGCAGATAACCCTTATCTTTGAAACAATTTAGATACCTGTCTTACGTCTTTTTAGACTAATAGACCTATTTTTATCGGAAAGATTCCTTTAAAATATCATTTTCTCACACAAAATTATATTTTTACCTTTTCCCGGTGATTCTAAAAGCGTTAGGTGGAATAGATTTTTGACAGATAAGCGCCAATCCTTTACCCTCGTATGGCGCAAAATTGGGGTTCCCGCACTAGAAAGCTACCGAACGTCACATAGAAATAATGAAATCAACGTTTTTCTACTCGGAATCGTGTTCTCCTTTACACAATGAAAATTCCACTGGGGCATTTCACTATTTGAATTATACACAGATGAATTTAAGAGTAAAATAACCCTTATCTTTAAAACAATTGAGGATTTTTTCCAAATTTTTTCTGATAAAATGATGCTATCTAATTAAAAAAGATATTACAAAAATCATTTTTCTTGCATGGAAACACGTCTTACATATGCATTAAACTTCAAGTTAAATTTTAAAGCATCTTTGTGAAATGGATATTAGGTAATAAAGTGATTAACGCTTCACACCGGGCCACGGAGGAAATGTTATTGTATTCCGTCCGTCGTTGTCGGATTTCACCAAGAAATTGACAAAATAACATTTTCTACTCCGAACGGGGCTCCCTTATTACTAAGGAACATTCAGCTGCCGAATTTCATACACCAAATCTATTTTCACATTATTTAGATTAAAGAAATAACCCGAAAACCCTTATCCTTGTAACAGTTTTGCCACATTTTTTTTATTTATTTTAGACTGAATACCACATTTTTATCCGTAAATTTTCTGAAATAAATCATTCATTTCACGTAAATAGTTTTCACTCTTCGACATAAAAGTATTTAGATGCATTTGTACCCATAGGCCTTCATAAACAAGGACATAACCCTTTGCATCGGTTCCCAATAAAAGTCATGTCCGTGTACACAATACTTACCGAACGACGCATGTGATGTTAAGAATTGGACTTATTCGCTTTATTCAGGCCTCGGTTCTATATTAAACACCTTTTCTGCCTGAATTGAAGTAATGAGAGTCACGAAAGGCAAAATTTTGAACGAAAAGGGTTTCAAAACAATGCAAAATTGTGACGTCAGCGTGTTTTTTAACAGCTGATCGACAGTAACTATGGGACGAATGGTCCCTTTTTGCTTGACATCCCGTTGAATTATCTGTTTTTTCATGGGCCTTTAAAAAAGAATTTGTTAAGATAGATTATATCAACCGGAAGAAGAAATGAATTGAAGGTCAAAAAGTAGATCGACCGTAGCTACCTTCTCTATTACATTTAGGTTACAGGGAACTATTCCGTTTTCCATAGGCGACCATTATAAGAAAATAGCAAATAGCTCATCCCCAAAAATTGCAAGGGAGTCAAACCATATATCAAATTCAAGAACAATCATTCATCCGTCAAAATAACTGAATTGTGATATGGCATGATCCCTTTTATCAATGAGTTATGACGTCATTTTTAAGATAACCCTCTTCGCGCAGCTAGTTTTACTTCATTTTTCGAAAACTACCCTAGGGTATAGAAACCGCCCCTCAAGGGCCGAAATACATTAAAATGTTATCCTTTTTGCTCCTAAGTTATTAAAAGAGTATCAATTGATCGGATCAAATCGTTAGATTTCGCCTTGATATTTTATGGACCAATCAGAGGTCACCTTGATCTTTGTTTACATGCCCGGACTTTCCCTATACAAAATGTGACAGATGGTGGGAAACTGTATTAGTTCCCTGTAACCTAAAAGAAATAAAATATTTTTTTATTATTGCATTTTATTACATCATAGCATAAATACACTTATTCCGGAAAAAATGCCCAAATTTCAGTCGGTTACGTAATACGTGTAGTGAGATATGGCCACAACCCTTTACTCAGTGAACGGAAATTCATAACAGAAATGCGTTGAGATATAAAAGTCGTCCTAAACAGAAGAGACGCCTTTAGCATTCAAAAAGTGCAATGTGAAATCAGTTTAGAATTTATTGTGATACAAATTATCGTTTATCAGTTTCTTCTTAACAGATTAGATATCGATATTTACAAGGAAATCGGTATTTCGATTTTTTATGATTTTTCTTAAACATAACCCTTATCCTTAACAAAATTTTACCAATTCCAGGCATTTAATAGCCTCCGGTACAATTGTTTTCCAACAATATTTCTTAAATAAGGTATAAACTTATACACTTATATATTGACAACTTACATATAAAAATTAAATGAGTTTGGTCGAATAGATTCGGCACAGATAAGCCCGAACCCTTCACACTGGTCGGGTGATGCAATATGCATGTACGCACGATAAACATGGTCGACGCAACCAAGTATTATTAAAACCTGCGGTTTGTTCACGTGATTGTGTCTGTCTGCCTGTAATAGACATTATTAGGTCATATTTTTCTATTGAAATAGTTTCAAATGAATTCTAGAGTGCAGATAACCCTTATCTTTGAAACAATTTAGATACCTGTCTTACGTCTTTTTAGACTAATAGACCTATTTTTATCGGAAAGATTCCTTTAAAATATCATTTTCTCACACAAAATTATATTTTTACCTTTTCCCGGTGATTCTAAAAGCGTTAGGTGGAATAGATTTTTGACAGATAAGCGCCAATCCTTTACCCTCGTATGGCGCAAAATTGGGGTTCCCGCACTAGAAAGCTACCGAACGTCACATAGAAATAATGAAATCAACGTTTTTCTACTCGGAATCGTGTTCTCCTTTACACAATGAAAATTCCACTGGGGCATTTCACTATTTGAATTATACACAGATGAATTTAAGAGTAAAATAACCCTTATCTTTAAAACAATTGAGGATTTTTTCCAAATTTTTTCTGATAAAATGATGCTATCTAATTAAAAAAGATATTACAAAAATCATTTTTCTTGCATGGAAACACGTCTTACATATGCATTAAACTTCAAGTTAAATTTTAAAGCATCTTTGTGAAATGGATATTAGGTAATAAAGTGATTAACGCTTCACACCGGGCCACGGAGGAAATGTTATTGTATTCCGTCCGTCGTTGTCGGATTTCACCAAGAAATTGACAAAATAACATTTTCTACTCCGAACGGGGCTCCCTTATTACTAAGGAACATTCAGCTGCCGAGTTTCATACACCAAATCTATTTTCACATTATTTAGATTAAAGAAATAACCCGAAAACCCTTATCCTTGTAACAGTTTTGCCACATTTTTTTTATTTATTTTAGACTGAATACCACATTTTTATCCGTAAATTTTCTGAAATAAATCATTCATTTCACGTAAATAGTTTTCACTCTTCGACATAAAAGTATTTAGATGCATTTGTACCCATAGGCCTTCATAAACAAGGACATAACCCTTTGCATCGGTTCCCAATAAAAGTCATGTCCGTGTACACAATACTTACCGAACGACGCATGTGATGTTAAGAATTGGACTTATTCGCTTTATTCAGGCCTCGGTTCTATATTAAACACCTTTTCTGCCTGAATTGAAGTAATGAGAGTCACGAAAGGCAAAATTTTGAACGAAAAGGGTTTCAAAACAATGCAAAATTGTGACGTCAGCGTGTTTTTTAACAGCTGATCGACAGTAACTATGGGACGAATGGTCCCTTTTTGCTTGACATCCCGTTGAATTATCTGTTTTTTCATGGGCCTTTAAAAAAGAATTTGTTAAGATAGATTATATCAACCGGAAGAAGAAATGAATTGAAGGTCAAAAAGTAGATCGACCGTAGCTACCTTCTCTATTACATTTATAAAAGAAATAAAATATTTTTTTATTATTGCATTTTATTACATCATAGCATAAATACACTTATTCCGGAAAAAATGCCCAAATTTCAGTCGGTTACGTAATACGTGTAGTGAGATATGGCCACAACCCTTTACTCAGTGAACGGAAATTCATAACAGAAATGCGTTGAGATATAAAAGTCGTCCTAAACAGAAGAGACGCCTTTAGCATTCAAAAAGTGCAATGTGAAATCAGTTTAGAATTTATTGTGATACAAATTATCGTTTATCAGTTTCTTCTTAACAGATTAGATATCGATATTTACAAGGAAATCGGTATTTCGATTTTTTATGATTTTTCTTAAACATAACCCTTATCCTTAACAAAATTTTACCAATTCCAGGCATTTAATAGCCTCCGGTACAATTGTTTTCCAACAATATTTCTTAAATAAGGTATAAACTTATACACTTATATATTGACAACTTACATATAAAAATTAAATGAGTTTGGTCGAATAGATTCGGCACAGATAAGCCCGAACCCTTCACACTGGTCGGGTGATGCAATATGCATGTACGCACGATAAACATGGTCGACGCAACCAAGTATTATTAAAACCTGCGGTTTGTTCACGTGATTGTGTCTGTCTGCCTGTAATAGACATTATTAGGTCATATTTTTCTATTGAAATAGTTTCAAATGAATTCTAGAGTGCAGATAACCCTTATCTTTGAAACAATTTAGATACCTGTCTTACGTCTTTTTAGACTAATAGACCTATTTTTATCGGAAAGATTCCTTTAAAATATCATTTTCTCACACAAAATTATATTTTTACCTTTTCCCGGTGATTCTAAAAGCGTTAGGTGGAATAGATTTTTGACAGATAAGCGCCAATCCTTTACCCTCGTATGGCGCAAAATTGGGGTTCCCGCACTAGAAAGCTACCGAACGTCACATAGAAATAATGAAATCAACGTTTTTCTACTCGGAATCGTGTTCTCCTTTACACAATGAAAATTCCACTGGGGCATTTCACTATTTGAATTATACACAGATGAATTTAAGAGTAAAATAACCCTTATCTTTAAAACAATTGAGGATTTTTTCCAAATTTTTTCTGATAAAATGATGCTATCTAATTAAAAAAGATATTACAAAAATCATTTTTCTTGCATGGAAACACGTCTTACATATGCATTAAACTTCAAGTTAAATTTTAAAGCATCTTTGTGAAATGGATATTAGGTAATAAAGTGATTAACGCTTCACACCGGGCCACGGAGGAAATGTTATTGTATTCCGTCCGTCGTTGTCGGATTTCACCAAGAAATTGACAAAATAACATTTTCTACTCCGAACGGGGCTCCCTTATTACTAAGGAACATTCAGCTGCCGAATTTCATACACCAAATCTATTTTCACATTATTTAGATTAAAGAAATAACCCGAAAACCCTTATCCTTGTAACAGTTTTGCCACATTTTTTTTATTTATTTTAGACTGAATACCACATTTTTATCCGTAAATTTTCTGAAATAAATCATTCATTTCACGTAAATAGTTTTCACTCTTCGACATAAAAGTATTTAGATGCATTTGTACCCATAGGCCTTCATAAACAAGGACATAACCCTTTGCATCGGTTCCCAATAAAAGTCATGTCCGTGTACACAATACTTACCGAACGACGCATGTGATGTTAAGAATTGGACTTATTCGCTTTATTCAGGCCTCGGTTCTATATTAAACACCTTTTCTGCCTGAATTGAAGTAATGAGAGTCACGAAAGGCAAAATTTTGAACGAAAAGGGTTTCAAAACAATGCAAAATTGTGACGTCAGCGTGTTTTTTAACAGCTGATCGACAGTAACTATGGGACGAATGGTCCCTTTTTGCTTGACATCCCGTTGAATTATCTGTTTTTTCATGGGCCTTTAAAAAAGAATTTGTTAAGATAGATTATATCAACCGGAAGAAGAAATGAATTGAAGGTCAAAAAGTAGATCGACCGTAGCTACCTTCTCTATTACATTTAGGTTACAGGGAACTATTCCGTTTTCCATAGGCGACCATTATAAGAAAATAGCAAATAGCTCATCCCCAAAAATTGCAAGGGAGTCAAACCATATATCAAATTCAAGAACAATCATTCATCCGTCAAAATAACTGAATTGTGATATGGCATGATCCCTTTTATCAATGAGTTATGACGTCATTTTTAAGATAACCCTCTTCGCGCAGCTAGTTTTACTTCATTTTTCGAAAACTACCCTAGGGTATAGAAACCGCCCCTCAAGGGCCGAAATACATTAAAATGTTATCCTTTTTGCTCCTAAGTTATTAAAAGAGTATCAATTGATCGGATCAAATCGTTAGATTTCGCCTTGATATTTTATGGACCAATCAGAGGTCACCTTGATCTTTGTTTACATGCCCGGACTTTCCCTATACAAAATGTGACAGATGGTGGGAAACTGTATTAGTTCCCTGTAACCTAAAAGAAATAAAATATTTTTTTATTATTGCATTTTATTACATCATAGCATAAATACACTTATTCCGGAAAAAATGCCCAAATTTCAGTCGGTTACGTAATACGTGTAGTGAGATATGGCCACAACCCTTTACTCAGTGAACGGAAATTCATAACAGAAATGCGTTGAGATATAAAAGTCGTCCTAAACAGAAGAGACGCCTTTAGCATTCAAAAAGTGCAATGTGAAATCAGTTTAGAATTTATTGTGATACAAATTATCGTTTATCAGTTTCTTCTTAACAGATTAGATATCGATATTTACAAGGAAATCGGTATTTCGATTTTTTATGATTTTTCTTAAACATAACCCTTATCCTTAACAAAATTTTACCAATTCCAGGCATTTAATAGCCTCCGGTACAATTGTTTTCCAACAATATTTCTTAAATAAGGTATAAACTTATACACTTATATATTGACAACTTACATATAAAAATTAAATGAGTTTGGTCGAATAGATTCGGCACAGATAAGCCCGAACCCTTCACACTGGTCGGGTGATGCAATATGCATGTACGCACGATAAACATGGTCGACGCAACCAAGTATTATTAAAACCTGCGGTTTGTTCACGTGATTGTGTCTGTCTGCCTGTAATAGACATTATTAGGTCATATTTTTCTATTGAAATAGTTTCAAATGAATTCTAGAGTGCAGATAACCCTTATCTTTGAAACAATTTAGATACCTGTCTTACGTCTTTTTAGACTAATAGACCTATTTTTATCGGAAAGATTCCTTTAAAATATCATTTTCTCACACAAAATTATATTTTTACCTTTTCCCGGTGATTCTAAAAGCGTTAGGTGGAATAGATTTTTGACAGATAAGCGCCAATCCTTTACCCTCGTATGGCGCAAAATTGGGGTTCCCGCACTAGAAAGCTACCGAACGTCACATAGAAATAATGAAATCAACGTTTTTCTACTCGGAATCGTGTTCTCCTTTACACAATGAAAATTCCACTGGGGCATTTCACTATTTGAATTATACACAGATGAATTTAAGAGTAAAATAACCCTTATCTTTAAAACAATTGAGGATTTTTTCCAAATTTTTTCTGATAAAATGATGCTATCTAATTAAAAAAGATATTACAAAAATCATTTTTCTTGCATGGAAACACGTCTTACATATGCATTAAACTTCAAGTTAAATTTTAAAGCATCTTTGTGAAATGGATATTAGGTAATAAAGTGATTAACGCTTCACACCGGGCCACGGAGGAAATGTTATTGTATTCCGTCCGTCGTTGTCGGATTTCACCAAGAAATTGACAAAATAACATTTTCTACTCCGAACGGGGCTCCCTTATTACTAAGGAACATTCAGCTGCCGAATTTCATACACCAAATCTATTTTCACATTATTTAGATTAAAGAAATAACCCGAAAACCCTTATCCTTGTAACAGTTTTGCCACATTTTTTTTTATTTATTTTAGACTGAATACCACATTTTTATCCGTAAATTTTCTGAAATAAATCATTCATTTCACGTAAATAGTTTTCACTCTTCGACATAAAAGTATTTAGATGCATTTGTACCCATAGGCCTTCATAAACAAGGACATAACCCTTTGCATCGGTTCCCAATAAAAGTCATGTCCGTGTACACAATACTTACCGAACGACGCATGTGATGTTAAGAATTGGACTTATTCGCTTTATTCAGGCCTCGGTTCTATATTAAACACCTTTTCTGCCTGAATTGAAGTAATGAGAGTCACGAAAGGCAAAATTTTGAACGAAAAGGGTTTCAAAACAATGCAAAATTGTGACGTCAGCGTGTTTTTTAACAGCTGATCGACAGTAACTATGGGACGAATGGTCCCTTTTTGCTTGACATCCCGTTGAATTATCTGTTTTTTCATGGGCCTTTAAAAAAGAATTTGTTAAGATAGATTATATCAACCGGAAGAAGAAATGAATTGAAGGTCAAAAAGTAGATCGACCGTAGCTACCTTCTCTATTACATTTAGGTTACAGGGAACTATTCCGTTTTCCATAGGCGACCATTATAAGAAAATAGCAAATAGCTCATCCCCAAAAATTGCAAGGGAGTCAAACCATATATCAAATTCAAGAACAATCATTCATCCGTCAAAATAACTGAATTGTGATATGGCATGATCCCTTTTATCAATGAGTTATGACGTCATTTTTAAGATAACCCTCTTCGCGCAGCTAGTTTTACTTCATTTTTCGAAAACTACCCTAGGGTATAGAAACCGCCCCTCAAGGGCCGAAATACATTAAAATGTTATCCTTTTTGCTCCTAAGTTATTAAAAGAGTATCAATTGATCGGATCAAATCGTTAGATTTCGCCTTGATATTTTATGGACCAATCAGAGGTCACCTTGATCTTTGTTTACATGCCCGGACTTTCCCTATACAAAATGTGACAGATGGTGGGAAACTGTATTAGTTCCCTGTAACCTAAAAGAAATAAAATATTTTTTTATTATTGCATTTTATTACATCATAGCATAAATACACTTATTCCGGAAAAAATGCCCAAATTTCAGTCGGTTACGTAATACGTGTAGTGAGATATGGCCACAACCCTTTACTCAGTGAACGGAAATTCATAACAGAAATGCGTTGAGATATAAAAGTCGTCCTAAACAGAAGAGACGCCTTTAGCATTCAAAAAGTGCAATGTGAAATCAGTTTAGAATTTATTGTGATACAAATTATCGTTTATCAGTTTCTTCTTAACAGATTAGATATCGATATTTACAAGGAAATCGGTATTTCGATTTTTTATGATTTTTCTTAAACATAACCCTTATCCTTAACAAAATTTTACCAATTCCAGGCATTTAATAGCCTCCGGTACAATTGTTTTCCAACAATATTTCTTAAATAAGGTATAAACTTATACACTTATATATTGACAACTTACATATAAAAATTAAATGAGTTTGGTCGAATAGATTCGGCACAGATAAGCCCGAACCCTTCACACTGGTCGGGTGATGCAATATGCATGTACGCACGATAAACATGGTCGACGCAACCAAGTATTATTAAAACCTGCGGTTTGTTCACGTGATTGTGTCTGTCTGCCTGTAATAGACATTATTAGGTCATATTTTTCTATTGAAATAGTTTCAAATGAATTCTAGAGTGCAGATAACCCTTATCTTTGAAACAATTTAGATACCTGTCTTACGTCTTTTTAGACTAATAGACCTATTTTTATCGGAAAGATTCCTTTAAAATATCATTTTCTCACACAAAATTATATTTTTACCTTTTCCCGGTGATTCTAAAAGCGTTAGGTGGAATAGATTTTTGACAGATAAGCGCCAATCCTTTACCCTCGTATGGCGCAAAATTGGGGTTCCCGCACTAGAAAGCTACCGAACGTCACATAGAAATAATGAAATCAACGTTTTTCTACTCGGAATCGTGTTCTCCTTTACACAATGAAAATTCCACTGGGGCATTTCACTATTTGAATTATACACAGATGAATTTAAGAGTAAAATAACCCTTATCTTTAAAACAATTGAGGATTTTTTCCAAATTTTTTCTGATAAAATGATGCTATCTAATTAAAAAAGATATTACAAAAATCATTTTTCTTGCATGGAAACACGTCTTACATATGCATTAAACTTCAAGTTAAATTTTAAAGCATCTTTGTGAAATGGATATTAGGTAATAAAGTGATTAACGCTTCACACCGGGCCACGGAGGAAATGTTATTGTATTCCGTCCGTCGTTGTCGGATTTCACCAAGAAATTGACAAAATAACATTTTCTACTCCGAACGGGGCTCCCTTATTACTAAGGAACATTCAGCTGCCGAATTTCATACACCAAATCTATTTTCACATTATTTAGATTAAAGAAATAACCCGAAAACCCTTATCCTTGTAACAGTTTTGCCACATTTTTTTTATTTATTTTAGACTGAATACCACATTTTTATCCGTAAATTTTCTGAAATAAATCATTCATTTCACGTAAATAGTTTTCACTCTTCGACATAAAAGTATTTAGATGCATTTGTACCCATAGGCCTTCATAAACAAGGACATAACCCTTTGCATCGGTTCCCAATAAAAGTCATGTCCGTGTACACAATACTTACCGAACGACGCATGTGATGTTAAGAATTGGACTTATTCGCTTTATTCAGGCCTCGGTTCTATATTAAACACCTTTTCTGCCTGAATTGAAGTAATGAGAGTCACGAAAGGCAAAATTTTGAACGAAAAGGGTTTCAAAACAATGCAAAATTGTGACGTCAGCGTGTTTTTTAACAGCTGATCGACAGTAACTATGGGACGAATGGTCCCTTTTTGCTTGACATCCCGTTGAATTATCTGTTTTTTCATGGGCCTTTAAAAAAGAATTTGTTAAGATAGATTATATCAACCGGAAGAAGAAATGAATTGAAGGTCAAAAAGTAGATCGACCGTAGCTACCTTCTCTATTACATTTAGGTTACAGGGAACTATTCCGTTTTCCATAGGCGACCATTATAAGAAAATAGCAAATAGCTCATCCCCAAAAATTGCAAGGGAGTCAAACCATATATCAAATTCAAGAACAATCATTCATCCGTCAAAATAACTGAATTGTGATATGGCATGATCCCTTTTATCAATGAGTTATGACGTCATTTTTAAGATAACCCTCTTCGCGCAGCTAGTTTTACTTCATTTTTCGAAAACTACCCTAGGGTATAGAAACCGCCCCTCAAGGGCCGAAATACATTAAAATGTTATCCTTTTTGCTCCTAAGTTATTAAAAGAGTATCAATTGATCGGATCAAATCGTTAGATTTCGCCTTGATATTTTATGGACCAATCAGAGGTCACCTTGATCTTTGTTTACATGCCCGGACTTTCCCTATACAAAATGTGACAGATGGTGGGAAACTGTATTAGTTCCCTGTAACCTCAATATCGCATTTAACGAGATTGGTTTGACGCATGCGCAGTGAGAGCATGAAAAGGTGTATTGCTCTAATAAATAAATACATACTTTGACTGGCTGTGTATCTCGTTCCCTCGAAATAGCGATTCCTTTTGTTTGCTTTATGTGTGTTTTTTTTTTACAACACACACATTATAAAAAAAAAAAAAAAAAAATAATAATAAAAAAATAAAAATAATGAAAAAAATAAATAAATAAAAGACAAAATATAAATAACTAAAAAAACAAAGAAAAAAGAAACGTGTTTAACCGTTCTTTAAAACGATCTTTTAAAATGAAAAGTAAATAGAAAAGAAAACAACAAGCATTGTCATCTCCTTGCCCCCCCCCCTTTTTTTACGAGATAGATCTAAATGATAATAATAAAAAAAACACACCTTACTTCTTTGCACAATTTTCGAGATTTTTTTTTTCTTCTTTTGTTTTAGATCATAAACGCGCACATGTCATTCTTAGGCAAGCGTATATAGAGGAAATTGTTTAATCGTTTAACTTTTATTTTCGTCATATGTGACGCTTACAGACGAAACTGTTTAGCAATTATTTACGTCGTGATTGACGCCTATAGACGAAACAGTGTTTTCCATAGCTTTATTTCATCGACGCTTAAAAATGAGGTACTGTTTTGGAATGGGTTTGGACTTTTATTTGGAGAAGCTAATTACCGCGTAAACGAGCTTGTGCCTCGATGCAAACGGGCGTTAACCCTAGTAATGCTGAACCCGGAATATCCCGGGTTTAGCCGGAGGTATAGACAAAGATCAGACTGAACATAAGTGCAGCCTGATCTTAGTCTACACCTCCTGTCTGTCCTTTTGAAACCAGAGTTGTTTATAAAATTAATTTTCAAAAGAAGTATTGACAACAGAACAACAAGTACTACCAGTGCTTTCAACCCTGTGATTTTTATATAATTCTGAAAAGGATTTTATTCAGCTTTACATGGGTTAAGATTGCCAACCCATAATGCCATATTATAGAGCATCGGATAAATAATACGTCATTATAGTAATTTTAATGTAACGACGTTTCCCGAAGAATCACGACATCGTTCCGAAATATTGTATTACGGGTAAACAACCTATGAATAATTTCATATCGTACGTTCCTGTTACACGAATTATGATCATATTTAACCCATTCCAACACAATCACGCCTTTTTACGCATCTCAAGAAAATAGCTTAATAACAAACATTGTGGAAAATGACGAAATTGCTTCTTACAAGCAATTTCTTCATTTTCCACAATGTTTTCTACCCTAAATGACAAAGATTCCAAAAATCCCACCAACTTAAAATTGTCGTCTGCAGCTTATTTCAATTTGGACAAGTCTAAAATTTCATTGTGTGGGAATGGGTTAAGTTTGGACAGCATTAACCCTAATCAGCATGCACAAACTGAGCAGAGAGCTTTATTTCTCTTATCGAAGACTCGTATTCAGCATACGCTTACGGATAGCCCCTCTTCTTTACTTCAAACTAAACTTGTTTTTGACATACTGACTAAATCAAAAGACTGTCCCTTTTCAAGCATTGTCCGACGTATAAATTTTCGTTGGGTGAGCAAAATGTCGAAACTACAGCTTGAGTTAAGCTGAGGTTACTACATATTGCACGCCCAACGACGCCATGGACCTTGATAAGAAAGTGTTAAAAAAAACCATAATAGGCAACGGACCGGATAATCACAGATAGCTCTTTCAAAAAATAAAAAAAAATGGTATACAGCGAGATAGAATGACCATTCTAGATTCTGAAATTTTTTGAACAGTCTAGACCCTGATAAACCTGCGTATTTATCCTAATCTGGCAAGAGTTGTACGTTAGATAATTTCCCGAAATGTCCCTTTTGCTGTACGGGCCAAATTCATTTTGCATACGAATTTATAAGCATGTGCTTTAACCTATTCCCACACAACAACATTTTAGACTGGTCCGAATTCAAAGGAAGCTGGTGATGACAATTTCAAATTGATACCTTTTCCCTTTTTATTTTTTTGCTTTTATTTTTGGTCTTTTTGGATGGAAAATATTTTAGAAAATGAAGAAATTGCTTGATACAAGCAATTTCTTCATGTTCACAATATTTTCCAAAGCTTTTTTCTTAATAGACGTAAAAAGTAGAGATTATTTGGATTGGGTTAAACGGTGTGAAAACACAGAAACGTGTTCACTTTCTAGTACGTGAATCTTTCATTTAGACGAGTTCGCCGTGTTCTTAGCAGCGAAAGAATCCAGTGTTCTAAAACATGATCTATTGTACAGGTTGTTTTGTGTTTAATTGTATCCCTTATAATTTTTCCTATGACATAATTCGATGATGAAAAACTGTTGAAGATTATGGCTTTTTTTGATTTTTGAATCGGTAGCATTTTGTTCACTGAAAAAAAAAAGACCAGAGATATAGATAGATAGATAGATAGATAGATAGATAGAGAGAGAGAGGGAGGAGACAGACAGACAGACAAACAGAGATAAAGAGACAGTGAGAAATGGGGGATGAATAGAGAGGTAGACAGAGAGGGAGAAAGAGAGAGAGATAAAGATAGCGAGAAAGAGGGGGAGAGAAAGAAAGAAAGAAAGAAAGAGAGAGAGATAAAAGAAGCTCGAAGCAAGCCAATATTTTCTTTCACTTAAATTTAATCTATACCTAAGATTTTTGATGACTTGACCCAAAAATTCGGACATAACACATTGTCACAATGTTTTTGCGAGGGTATGTGTACAATTAAAAAACTCTTGGCATATTTATGGTGTAATCATTTTACGGAAATTCGCCCCTTTCTGATCTCATTCCCCCGTAACATCTTTAGTTTATTCATAACTTATCTATCTACCTAATGATGTCGATTATAGATGGGCAAATATAACTGTGTGTTCGTGACCTTGAATTTTCAGCCGAAGTGTAACTTATTTGTGTGGTTAAAATGCCAGGTTTAGTAAAACCGTTGAAAGTATTTGGCGTGTAAAATCGCTTATTTAAGAATGATTTTATATCGAGTATAGATAATAACAGTGATATAAAAACAACAACAACAAAAATGGAATTAAAGGAAGTAGTGTCGGAATCACCTCCGACTGTCTCCGATCGAGTAAACAAGGAATTGGCTGACCCGCTCCAGAACGAGGCATGTCGATCACGCCGTAGAAGTATCAATGCTTTCGTGCATTTTATTGATAAAATCGAGAACTTTGCGATGGTAAACAAGTCGAAATTCAAATTGCTGTTTCTTTGGTCCCTATTACTAGGATGTTTTGTATATTTTGTGTTTGCGTTGTTTCATCATGTGGGAGATGAAGGATCATGGCGTCTGATTGGTTGTACGATCCTTGGAGTTTTATTGTTATCGTGGCGCGTGTTGAAATCTCGTGGTTGGACTCGTGGCTTGACGTCATCGATGACGAAACTTTTGATAGTTTATCTATCTGGAAAGAAGAGTAGCATCGTTCGCTGGTAAGTTGTTTAGAGGAAATAAAATCATTTTAATTGAACCTTAAACAGTCGAGCGTTTCTGATTAACTTGATTCGTTAGCACATTTACTTATCATCTCCATCTTAGCTTTCAAATATCTAAATTAACTAAATTTAAGATAGTTGACAACCCGGACCACATTCAACTACATGTAGTTTAGCCCCGTTTATCTAAAGAATATATTCTTATGTCCATCGTGCCACCATACGAGGGTGCAGCGTCCGTCTGAAAGCTTTTCCATTACTTTTGCTTTCATCAGAAACTGCTTGATGGATTAAAGTCCATTTCCAAAGGGTTGATCCTATGGTGATCCTTGATCAGACTCCTTGAAGACATTATCTTCTCATCATTCATGTAAATTAATCGCTAGGTTTCAACCGTATTTTATAAGAATGCCCTTTGATAACTCTTTATTCGATTCCTTGGCTTTAATGTTTTCTCAAGAAAAAAACAACACAGCAACTTTATATCCCGGTATTGTATAGGAAAGCGTTAAAGACCTTTTTATTATGATCAACTAGTTGTATTTCAATAAAACTTTACAGGAATAGTCCTTCAATTAATCTTTATGAACAATTTTTTTCCATATACATGTATATCAAACACAATCTGTGCAATTTTCTCCGCCCAACTACTGGGTGTATTTCAACCAAATTTTGCAGAACATCATTATGTGAATTTTAAAATGCATTAAAAAAACCCTTTTCACTCAAGGTCGCGACTTTCATAGCTTGGGCTCTTTATCTATATGTATATATGATAAATGTATATATAATTTTGTTCCCTTTTCATTTGGCGCACTAAATGTCGTAATTACAGCTTAAATAAAGCTGTATTTACGACATTTTGTACGCCCCTGACGCTCTCTAACAGTAAATTGAGACAGATGGAACAATACAGGCATCTCCGAGTTTTTGAGACTGAAACATTCCAACTAAAATCTAGTTTATCATTTCTCGTAATTTTGTATATCTATTTCATTTCTGCCTACAGGTTTCTATATTTTGCGATGTCCCTATTTATGGTACTGTATGTTGTCTTCGCTGTTGCCATGAAAACACCAGAAAATTTGAGGTCCATAATGGGGATAGTTGTTCTACCGTTCCTGTTGTTTTTGTACTCTAATAATAAACGAAAGGTAAACTTTAGTTCTCTTTTTTCTTAATGTCTCGGCTTTATATTAGATTGGTTGGTGACAATCTAGAAATGATACTTTTCTTCCAAAAACTATGTTGTGGGTAATCTAGAGTACCCGATACTTAGGCTTCAATCGACAAATGATAAATAATTGCATTTTGAAACCAAAACTCTGCCAGAGTAGTTAAACGCGACAAGATCCTTTGAAGACTGGTGAGTTTGGATATCACACCTTCCTTGGATTACAGATTTTGAAAAATCATCATTGATAAAAACGCCATACTTTCCCACGAACAGTTACTCAACCTCGACATGTGTTAAGACATGGACTCGTATTTCATACTTGATAACCAAACTGCAAAGTTTGAAATATTCCTACCCTATTTTCATGAATCGAATATTTATATTACATATGAATTTTAAAATTGCAATAAACTATAAACGCTGCCAAAATGTTCGTGTATGCATTTATCGTCTCATCTATGTATTTGCTAATGGATCTAATGGATCACTTGATTGAGTGAAAATCAAAGGGTAACATTTTCGAATCCATATGACAGCATATAACTTTATAACTTTTTAGACGTGCTTAAAAATTCACTATGTAGACCTCACCGGGTCTGAACTAGCTATTAGAGTAAACTGGATTAGAATGCACATTAATGTTCCCTTGTAACAAGCCTCGCGAATTTTTTCTCGGGTTTAGTAAAATAGTATTAAAACACAAAGCACACCAAGCACAGGTCATTCAGGTTATGGTATTTTTTCTAACATCGTTACACATTTTTTGAAATAAGAATATTACTCCAAATAGACGAGTTTCGATCAAGCTAAGCCTTCTCGGTTTGCACAGTTTGACCAGGGTAACTTCGCATGTAAGAAGGCGCCTTTTTGCGTGACGTGTCATGATTTTCTTTAGAATTTGACAAAAATCGTTCAATATTACAGGCCTTTGAAATCGATCAATATTTGACAGTTCGATAGTGTGAATTAAGGTTCATAGTATTAACTGATCGATAATTTGACGTCCCAGTGCTCAAAGGTCCAAAACGTAAATACATTTTATTGATATTTATGTTCTATATCTGTTGAGACGTTTTAAGCCAGTAAAGCGTCAGATTTGAAAGCCTAAGTTAACAGACAAAATTTTGAGGTCTTCTAAAAGCTCAACGAGCGCAAACTGCCACGGGAGGCTTAACCACTAAATCTATTGAATTTATTTCAGAAATGTTGCAAACTCTATTCAGTTGTAGAGTACCCTTTCAAAAGTATGCTATTTCACCCGTTCCCACTCAACTCCGCTTTTAAGCATCTTAATAAAAAACGTTTGGAAAACATCTTTTACCAAACAATTTCCTCATTGTCCAGAATGTTTTCTACCCAACAAGGGAACGATTTTCTAAATTCAACCAACTGGATATAGTCGTCTGCTACTTCTTTCAGTTTGAACCAGTCTAATATTGCGTCATGTTGTAATGGGGTAACTCCTAGGATACTTTTTACCTCGTTTTATCTATCATGGTAACCTTTGGTAAAGAAGATAAACGAACAAAACTCTGCTTTGCTAGCTTACAGTACTTTCAGTACTTTGATTTATAACGTTTGCATGTTTAAATGTGATAAATCTAGTACACCTCGAACACCTCGGAATGTATGTTTCGATTTCGACCAAGAAGGGTTAATCTTTGTTAATCATGACCAAAACCCTTTAAACTCGTCGAAACAACCTCTAAGTAGAACATATAATTAATTCGTTGTCACTAATTATAAATTCTCCGCGTTACGCAGTATAGCGGAGAATTTTTGTCTTTACAGGGTTAAAACACATAGGTACATCGTGGTATGCCGTGCACGGGGAGCACGGGTTGGCCGGAAGTTTGTATGTTTTGAATTGTATCTATTTAATTCCACGTCAGACTTTAGACGAGACGGCAGCAGTTTTCTTCAATGCCATTCGATTTGTCGATTTGTGCAATTAGCGTAGGGATAATTGCGAAAGGCTGAAATCCGCCAGCCTATATTTCCTATGGATAGTCTGAGATTCGTTCATGTTGCGGATACACGGTTCCTCTCACTGAGGGGTTATACGTTGACGGCCAGTATCGCAAATCGGAAATTTTATCTCATGTTAGTAAAATGGTTATCCCCAATAGGCAATTTTATCTCACGTTAGTAAAACGATTTTGCCTTGTACTTGTTCGCAGGGTTTCAGGACCATTTGTTTATCTCATTGCTACCTCAATAAAGCGTCCCTGTCTGGCTGTTGCAAAATGGTGTTTGCTTATTTAAATGTGAGTCACGTTGTTCAGACATTAAAGAATCGACAGACTGATAATTTCGAGAGCCGCCTTCTGTTTGCGGTAGTAAACACACGACTGGATTTCAATATATTAAACGCCTTCTGTTTACACCAGTAAACATATTACAAGATATCAAGATATTAAACGCCCCCTGTTTACGCTAGTAAACATACCACTAGATTTCAATATATCAAACGCATTCTGTTTACACTAGTAAACGTACTACTAGATTTCAAGATATTAAATGCCTTCTGTTTACGATTGTTAACGTACTATTAGATTTCAAGATATTAAACGCCTTCTGTTTACACTAGTAAACATACTATTAGATTTCAAGATATTTAACGTCTTCTGTACATAGTTCTAGATATCAAGATATTTAACGCCTTCTGTTTACACTTGTAAACATACTACTAGCTTTCAAGGTACATGTATTAAACGCCTTCTGTTTACACTAGTAAACGTACTATTAGATTTCAAATATCAAACGCCTTCTGTACATAGTTCTAGATATCAAGATATTATACGCCTTCTGTTTACACTAGAAAACATACTACTAGATTTCAAGATATAACACGCCTTCTGTTTACACTAGTAATCGTACTATTAGATTTCAAGATTTTAAACGCCTTCTGTACATAGGTCTAGATATCAAGATATTAAACGCCTTCTAATTACACTAGTTTGTTTGTTTGAATGGGGTTTTAAGCCGCTTTCAACAATCTTTCAGTTATATCGCGGCGGCTGGAGCACCTAAAATGGAATCGTGGTATTTCTCACACCAGTACTACCATTACATCCTTTCCTAGCCTCCATCTGCTATCCCACATAGGTGTTTACACTAGTAAACGTACTATTTGAATTTCAAGATATTAAACGCCTTCTGTGCATAGTTCTAGATATCAAGATATTAAACGCCTTCTATTTTACACTAGTAAACGTACTACTAAATTTCAAGATATTAAATGCATTCTGTCTACGATAGTAAACATAATTCTTGATATCAAGATATAAAACGCCTTCTGTTTACACTAGAAAACATACTACTATTGATATCAAGATATTAAACGCCTTCTGTTAACACTAGTTAACATACTATTAGATATCAAGATATTAAACGCCTGCTGTTTACGCTAGTAAACGTACTACAAGATATCGAGAATTTCAACGAACTTCAATTTGCCGTCTGCAACTTCTTTTAATTTGGACCAGTCTGAATTGATTTGTCGCCTGAAATTGGGTTGATAGAATCTCGAAATGTAACGTATATACCTATTTTTTTCCGTATAACTTTGTCGGAAATAATGTTAGCAAGGGTTAGCAGGTCTTTCAGTGCTTTCGTTTTGAAGTCGTCCATTCGTTTACATGACATTACAGTTATATATTAGATTTAACAACAAACCGTAAAATATCATAGCTACGTATCCAAACAAAATATCTTTTGCTTTATTAAGCTGTAGTTACGTTTTTTTGTGTGTCAATTTGCGATATGTATGGTTAGACATGAAGAAATTTTGTACTTGACGCCATATTGCTGTGTTAACACCGTATGGCAACAACGCTGAATTCGTTGACACTGTGTAAAAAAGGAACCAATGCTTTTCGACGTATTGAACCAGACCAGATTTACAACATATGTGTTGTTAGTGCGATCCACGAGTAATTAACCCTTGTCATGCTGAGCCCGGAATATTCCGGTTTTGGCAGGCGGTGTAGACCAAGATCAACCTGCACATAAGTGCAGTCTGATCTTGGTCTACACCTCCTGTTTGTAATTTTTCCGCCAGAGTTGTTTATGAAATTGATTTCTAAAAGAAATAATGATTTTGAACGACAAGTTCTATCAGTGCTTTCAGCCCTTTGATTTGACAGCAATTCAGTAAGGTAATTTATACAGCATGACAAGGGTTAATATATGTTTATTGTTTAATACTTCAATTTTGGTTTCGTTTATCAAGATTCAAACATCTTGTTTGGGTGATACTTTCTTTCTGTACTAGCATGAACAAAACTTTGAGCACGAAATTCATTCCATTTTCAATTCGGGTTCAAATAGATTTTTGACTTCTTGCTGCTGTTTACGGGACTACGCAGGTTGACTAGGGTAGATATTTTTCTTAATTAAATATTACCAGTACAGATTTTTTTCTGCTTTACTTGTATTTTAATCTGACCTCGATTTGGTGAATGTACCACGGTCTCTCTTTAATCATTATAATTTACAAGACTCTAAGTTGGTAAGTTTTTGAAATTTGAAGTAGGTTAGATTAATTTATTCCCGCACAATCTCACTTATTTCACGGCTCTCGAAAACATTGTGGACAACGAAGAAATTTCTTGTAACAAGCAATTTCTGCATTGCCCACAATGTTTATCAAACCCGAAAGACGGATATATTCACATTTCTATTGACATGAAATTGTCATCTGCAAATACTTCAAATTCGAAGTAGACTAAAATTTTGTTGTCTGGAAAAGGTTTAGAACAGTTTAAATCTACATGTATGTCTGTGTATATACTTTTTTCTTCTAGGTTAACTGGCATACCGTATTCTGGGGAATGGCTCTCCAATTTATCATGGCGCTGATTATTTTAAAGACCAATTGGGGAGCGTCCATTATACGATGGGTGGGAGATAGATTGACTGAACTGATAAGCAATGCAGAGGCTGGTAGCGTGTTTATATTTGGAGAAAAATGGAAGGACCATCCGTTTGTATTTGGCGTAAGTAAATGTGTCAAAGATAAAAGAAATGAAATTCGCGCGTAAGTTTATTAATCCACTCAATGTGGACCAGTTTAAGATTTTGCCGTCTGGTTATGAAGCTCGTTCCGAAATTGACAGATCACATGAAATGTACTCTCGTGCGTCACACAAAATACTTCTCATAGCAAAAGTGCATGTTCTTGCATATATGATTTAAAAACGTGACATATTTATCTATCTATATATACTGCCCAACTCCCCTTTCGGGTATTACTGGCAGGTAAGGGTTAGGGTTATTTTTGTTCTGTTCGGGTGGGTGGACATTTTTTCTAATACTCACTGTCACTGTGAAAGATATTTGATTTAATTTTTATTCTAGTCGATGGTCCAGGCAATAGTTCTAATCGTGGCTATCTCTGTGCTGACCTATCTGGGTGTGATCAAGTTTGTTGTAGAAACTGTCGGTCGAGTGTTGGCTTTTTGTTTACAGACAAGTCCACCGGAAGGAATTAATGCAGTGGCTAACATGTTTTTACATGTGGTATGTTAACATTTCAAAAGTAGCCTTTATGTTTATGTTTTAGGGGATTTCTGGACACGGATCTTCTGTCCAAACAAAACCTTTATATTCGTCAAAATTTTACTGTTGTAGACTTCATATCTAAAAAAGGTAAAATTTAGAAAGATTGTTTATTTTTTCTTCTTCTTCTTCTTGATTTTGGATACTTTGTGAAAATAAAATATTTCCTGTTTCGACGAATTTCTTATTTCCTAGCATTAGTTAGGAAGCTTTTCTTTTGATTGACGAAAAACACTAGATCGTATGAAGTTGGGCATGTAACCCCGTATAAAGGCATATAAATATGAATTGAAATCTAACAACATTCTTGAATATCATTATTCTATATTTATCTATTACCTGAGGACAAAATTTTAGACTGGTCCAAATTAAAATGAGTTGCAGACAATCAACGTTGTGCCAAAACTGGAAAATAAGTGCCAAAAAGGGTAGAAAACATTGTGAGGAAAGGGCGAAATTATTTGTCACAAGCAATTTACCTCTTTCCATAAAAGTTTTCTATGATGTTATTGTTTGAGGGTGTCAATAGTATCACTGTATGGTATTGGTTTGAACGGCCTGCAGTAGTTTGTCATTGTGAAGTGTCCTTCCCTGCTAGCGTAACCTTTTCTTTATTAAACCTCCCCAGAAACTGCTGGCTTTACGATCGAGGCTAGTTGATGGACTCCATAGGCGTCCATCAGTGTTACCCAGTTTAGAAAATCTAGTAGGATGATACTGTGTTAGAAGAGAAATAATGCCAAGTTAGATTCGATTTAGTATTTTTCAAACATGTTTCCCCCAAAACAACTGTACATTTTGAAAATGGCGTAATAAGTGGATTCTAAATGATTCTTAAAACGCGTAAAGACATCTATTTAATACGAAAACACCTATCAATAACCCGCTTAACGTAGATGCGGTCGCGGTTTCAGTAACGGGTAATCTTAAAATTAAAATAGTGAGTAATTTGCATTCTACTTTTAGACCTCAGCATACCAGCAGTGAATTTTTTCTTTCTTGCCTAACGCAGCTTTCAACACTTTCCAGTTATATCGCGGCGATTTGAGCACCTAACAATGGATTCCTGGTATATCTCGCACCAGTACAACCTTTACACCCTTTCCTAGCCTCCAGCTGCTATCCCACTTAGGTTTACGATTATCAACCCATTGGTGAGAGACAAATGTCGGAAAGAATATGTGCCGCCGTCGGGGATCGAACCCACGGCACCCCCCTGATTGAAGATTGGGAGTCTGATGCGCTACCAACTTCGCTATGACCAGCAGTGATAAGCTATACAGTTATATATAGTAAAAGATGTTCATTATTATTTGAAATAGCATTTTCAATCCATTACCAAAGGACAAAATGTCAGACTAGTTACAGACGACAATCTAAATCGCTTTGAGATTGAAAACTAATGCCAAGATAGAAATTCTTCCGGGGCGTAAAATAGCGTGATTGTCTCTTAAATCTACTAGAGCACGGAAGGTTTACAAAATCTCTCAATTCCTTTTTACAGGTAATAACTCTCAATCAATATTGCTAATCTAATATTGTCCAATTTCATTAAATGATATCTGAAGTATTTGTAGAATGTCTCCGGTAAAGGATAATCTCGGAAAGTAAGCAAAAAGTATTGATCTTTAAAGCTTGTTAGACTGCGATCAAGTGAATTTGGTTTAACGTGACTTTCAGTAGTATTTCAGTAAAACTGCGGTTGGTAGGCGCACCCAACCATGTTTTTTTGGGTCGAAACCAATTTTCATATTAGTACATACAGTTAACATTTTGAAAAACTCAGAAATGATCTTTGTATGATATTTAATCATACTCCTTCTAGGGTATTTCATCTGTAGAACAACCTGGGCTCATAGTCCTTCTAGAATTTTTTTTTCTGTTGAAAAATCCTGGCTTTTTATGCCCTTCAAGAAAAAATCTTAGCAAAAGCACTGTAGGAAGTGAAGAAATTGCTTGTGTCAAGCAATTTCTTCATTATCCATAATGGGTTTTTTTTTACCCAAAAGAAAAAAAATCTAATTCCATCAACCTGAAATTATCGTCTGCAACTTCTTTCAATTTCGACAAATCTATAATTGTGTTGTGTGGGAATGGCTTATATGGGCGGAGTTCATTTCTATATGGAACTTGTATTTAGTGAAAACTTTGAATTTGCTTTTCAAAATTATCAAGGAGATTCCTACCAAATTTAACATGAATAGTCCTTATGCGATCCTTTAGCAAACTATTTAGGAAATTTTTGTCAGCTGAAAAGCATGGAATTTATGATCGGGGTTTATCTCTACGTATGAGGAAATGAAAATATTGAAAAATACCCCTTCTCAACTCACTGCACTGGTTTCTACCAAATTTATCCCGAGAGCTCTCAACAAGATTCCACAAAGAAAAGTTGATTGGATAAAAACAGGCTTCTTTTTCATCGAGAGCTCAAATTTCTGTTCTTAGTATAATGAAATATTTCAACAGCTTTACTAATTTAACTAAGCCAGCTGAACAATAAAATTTTCTGTGATATCTTTCTAACTTCAGCCAGAATCTGCTCTTCTAATTCAAGAATACTTGCCGGAAATGACGCCATCGCAACTGTTCGTGACGTGTGCAGGAGCCCTTTCGACAGTGGGTGGGGTTGCTCTTGTGATTTTTATGTCATCTGGGGTAAGCATACCAATTACTTTTAGAAATTACATTATGCAAAGGCATTTATCTAAAACAAATTGCGTTCTTAGGCACTTTAACCATATATCATAAGATCTAAGATTAAACAGTCTTCTTGTTTTCACACATAAGTGATGTCAATCCATTCACGATTTACTGAGTCTCGAATAATTTCGTTTTGAAAATATGAAACTATTTTCATCATTTCTCATACGAAAGAACTTTTTTTTTGAAACGATACCAGTGGTTCTCAAATCTTCCCGTTTGATAAAGAAATTTTGTGAAGACAAGTTCTTCTTAACTAAAGTTGCAACATTCGCATTGTATCAAAACTTTGATTGTTAATGTATATATCTGTATGATAGATAAGGGGTGTCCATAATAATGTCAGCTTTACTCTTTAATCGCCAGGTCCCCGCTGCTCCTCTTGTCGCCGCCTCCGCCATGTCGGCCCCTGCTGCCCTAGCCGCAGCTAAGTTAGTGTTCCCTTCACACGATGATGAAGAAATCCCAAAAGCCCCGGATGATAATGAGAAACAGTGCGGACCACTAATTATGCGGTAAGTGTAAATGATTAGTGGCCTTTACCTAGACGACAAGTCTCGGGACATGTCGAATTCGAAAAAGGTAACAACTTTCCGTACAGACTCTAGGGATAAAACATACCCTTTATAACCATTGATCATGAAGATAGAAGATAGCGATAGAGACTTTGTTTTTATGTTTTTACCAATTCATTTACTGAGACCTTAAATACTTGATCCAAGAACTTAGTTAAGTCATTTTAAATGGATACCTGGAGCCTTAACCCTTTACTGTATTGCAAAATTTTAGACGTATCCAGATTCAAAGATTTTGCAATGACAATTTAAAGTTATTTTTATTTGAAAAATAATCATAGAATAGGGTAGAAAATACTATGGAGAATGAAGAAATTGCTGTTACAAGCAAATTCTTCTTTTTTTTTCCAATGTTTTCTCAATAACATAAACTCAGGGACGTGAAAAAAGGTATTTAACTGGAAACGTATAAAGTGCTGCTTTCCAATTATTTATTCATTCGAACTTGTAGAATGACGTAGGTTCGAAACAACAATAATAATAACAACAACAACAACAACACAAAAAAACCAACAAAAACACACGCATTTTTGAAATATGTCTTCATTCTGTTATAATGTAATTGTAAGTTTATTTTTTTAAAAAAACGAGCGTTCTAGTTGGCCAAAATAAATTATTCAAACCTCCATGAACAAAATTTGAGCACGCAGTTATTATTTATGATTGCGCACATAATAGTACAGAACAGAACAGAACAGAAATTATATTAATCGACAAGTACAAAACGTACATATCCATAAAAACATATACAAAGTAAAACATTTCAGTCACAGTTATTGGTCTTAATCTATAGGTAAAAGAAGAGAGCAATGATACATGTTTTTTGATTTTTATTTATTTATTTATTTATTTTTTTTTTTTTTGGACAAAATTTGGGAAATACTTGTAAATGAATAAATATATCGAACATGTACGTTACTATTGTATTAACATTAAAAACATCCAGAAAAACATAGAAGAGTGATGAGCATATAACCATGGCAAATGCTCATGCTATACTTAAGTGCACTTGCACTACTTTTACCTCTAATTGCGCTTATTGGTTCGTATGGATGTAGCGGTTATCAGACTTTTCTCTTAAATGTAGAGCAAGTTCAATAAATTTTACCAGTTGTTTTAACGTGATTACATAACACGTGGACATAAGTAAGTTAAATTTACAGACAAAAGGCTTCTTGTGACGACACATAATAGTTCCTTAAAAATGTATCAAAATTCGTAAAATATTTGTTGTTTGTGTCCGCTTGATGTAATTCGGTTATAAGAAATGAAAAAAATGCGTTTTGTTTTTATGGAGATATGAAACGAAAAACCTATCAAACCATAAATCCGATTCGCTTACTCATACAGTGTGATTAGATTTTTCGTTTCATACCTACATGAAAACAAAAAGTATTCTCTTCATCTCTTAAATTAGTCCAAACCTTAGAGTACTATCGATCGCTGGCCCCGCCACTGAATCCGCTAGCTCCGCCATATGACCCTAGCTGCGATATCGTAGCCCTCTTCCTGATAATCTGCTGGCGAGGGCTACGACACTCCCCTTCTTCGCTCTTTGTTGCAGTGCCCGGAGTGATTCACTCCGGGCACTTTGGGGTGGATTATTGTAAGTTTTGTAAATAGTACAAACACAAGTTTAATACCAAAATTGACCTTAACCATTAATCTATCAATATAAATAAATGTAAATCTATAAAAAGTCGGATATTTTATGCAATTCAGTCTCAATTTGCTGCACTATCGAAAACTTGTAGCTTTTCGGCCATTTTGAATCAAATGTCGGCCATTTTTGCTGTTTGACAGCGAGATCTCTTGAGATCTCGCGTTTCCCGCCAAAATGACAGCAAATGAGAATTTAGGTCACCATATTTGGAACATATAGTATTTTTGAAAACAGGACAGTTCTGATAGAAAATAAGAAAAAAAGTTGTATGAAAGTAATTCAAGAGTTAATTTAATTTGATAGATAAAATAAAGATATTGAAGATTCAGTATCTTTGAACATAAAATTTTATCAATGGTAGGTAAAAACGGATACTATGATTTATCACGAGCACCTGTTTTGACAGCATGACAATAGTAAACAATGTGACGTAATAATAGATCACATGACTAACCAAATGTCATGGCCGCCAAACTTGGGAAATATTTTATAAACTCAAAAGAAACCGGTATTAAACGATTGATACAATTGATATTCTTATTATTTTGATAGAATTGGTCCATAATATTAACGTATGTAAGGAATTCATCCAAAGAGATTCGCTTATCACCAAACATACAATATTAGGACTTGCAACAAAGCGCAAAGAAGGTGGGACTCGTAGCCCTCGCCAGCAGATTATCAGAAAGAGGGCTACGATATCGCAGCTAATATGACCCCAACAGGAAATTCAACTTCGATGTTTCACGGCGTTATTCGCAAAATTTATGACAAGTATCACGTAACAAAATAGTAAAATTAATAGTTGACTATCTAAAGTCGCCAAACCAACAAAAATGTTTCAAATAAATGTCGGCTAATGTTGCAGTTCGAAGTTTGGTTCCGGTCTAAATAATCGATTAAAATAGTCGATATATTCTGCAGTTTGAGTACTTTGGTGATGTAAGGCAGCTTTAGAGGAAACAACATCTTTTGTTTCAGTGCATCTAGTAAATATTTAATTCTGTCATTTGTTTATTCATTATTCATGTTCCTGTTGTTGTTGTTGTGTTTGTTACAGAAAGCCTAAATCGCTGATGGATGCGGTGATAGTTGGTATAAGTCAGAGTGTGGCCCTAATTGTACAGGCAGTCATGTATATAATGACATTTGTGATTATACTAGAGTTTATAAACAACACTCTCACCTGGTTTGGAGACAGGGTTGGTGTAGAAAAACTCACTATTCAGGTATATACAGCTTTGTGATATTTCTCTATTTTTCCATTCCGATACTAAATGCAGTTTAATGGGTTTCACATGAGTCGTTGGTTTGGGTGTCCGTGGTCGTATGATGTTCATCTTTTCATTTTGGAATGTCCTTAGGCAAGACATACAGAAACCGAGTAATCTACTCTAAGTGCTCAGGAAACAAACGGCGTTGAATACATTGTGTATCTTGTGTTAGAAATCGTCGCCACCGTATTAATTACGCATATGAGCAACACCACCTTGTTATGAAAGATAGTACAAGACACTGAGAGCTCCACCTAGTTCTCTAACGTGTTCGATGTACGGCGACGTTACACGGTGCCTCGGTTTTATTCTATTCATTTATCATTGTAGATGGCATTTACCGTATTAAAATCATTGGCATTAATATGGAAAAAAGAACGAACGATCTGGGTAGACAACATTGTGGATAATGAAGAAATAGCTTGTTACAAGCCATTTCTTCATTTTCCACACTGTTTTCCCAAACTTTTTTCCTGGGGGGACGTAAAATAGCGGGATTATGTCGGAATTGATTAATTTATACAGACCTTCGATCAACTTATTCTAGAAGGTTTGGCGAGCTACCTATATCAAGATAACACAGCGTTTAGTAAATATCATACTTGAAAAGTCCAAATTTAGAGAGTGATTTTGATTAATGATTTTAAAAATCTTTATTCTTCTGTCATCTCTATATAGTGGGTACCCAAGATATTTAGATTGTTTTCGCTTCTTTTATTCTGAAGTTCTTTCAGTTTACTAGTACTTAGGATAGCTATTTAGATATTGTGTTTCCTGGCCGTGTCATGAAATAATTTCTAACCCATTACCACACAATGACGCTTTCTTACTCCCTAAAGAAATGTTGTCATGGAAAGGGAATATTGCTTGTATCAAGCGATCTCTGTTTTTCTCATGCCCTATTTGGCATTTATTTTCGTATTTCAAAAAGTTGTCTGCAACTTCTTATGATTTGGACCAGTCTAAAATTTTGGCTTCTGGTCATGGGTTAAGAGTCTGTATTGTTTCTTTTTTTTTAGTTTATTTTTAGCTATGTATTTTACCCGTTTGCATTTCTCATGGGTGCAAGACATGAAGATTGTTTATTCATCGGAGAACTTTTAGGGATTCGAACTTTCAGTCTGGCCGTTGTGGCTTACCCCGAACTCGGACCTATCATGCTAGTAAGTACCGAGGACAATCGTATTTGATTCGGGCTAGAATATCCGGATGATGTGAATCGAGTTTCAATTCATTCAGTCACTGGGACAAAACTTCAAAACAACAACAGCAACAACTATAATACAGTTTATTGTATATGTCAATATTTGTCACGTCAAATTATGACTGAATTAATCAAATCAGACAAAGTATTAAGACAAAGAATAAAAAGTAACCTCAAAGGATAACACACCTCGGATACCATACACCGCTAGATCATAAAAGTGGAAATTGAGTACTTTGAGCACAAATGAGACAGGATGATATTCTAATAATCTGACTTTTTGAGATTTGAAAACTAAAAACTCTAAAATTACAAAGAAAGTGAAGAAAGGGGAAAAGTGAGAAAGGTAGATAAAAAAAAGAAACAAAAGTATAACATGTAAATTGTTAAAAAAAAATCCTAAAACTACGTCATTTAATATGTCGTAGGAGGAGCGTTAGTCAATTAATGTCAAAATTCGACTACCCTTTCGTTCGCAGCAAGAATTGAATTCCTCAGAAGCAAAAGATTAATCAGAAATGTTTCTATTGACCGTAAGCCAAGATCGATTACTCTTACAATGAGAGCCTAGTTGTTAACGCTATTTATCAGCCTCATTAGCCAAATTGGTAGGGCACCCGACTTCAAACCTCGAGATCACGGGTTAGATCCCTTGTTTGAAAAGAAAGTCTGTTAGATGTAACGTAAAACCGAGGCCCCGTGTGACAGTGTAATCAATTAAAGAACGAGGCGAGGCTCCCAGCAAATTCGTGCTTTAGGGAAGTCGCTCTTATGGGCATGTGGTACGGTAGCAACGATAAATAAACAGAAATATTAATACAGACAATAACAACACAATAAGGAGAATAACTATACCTGAGATATACTCTGGTAGGAAAAAGGAGAAACATATGAAATAAAAAAATCTAGATAACTAGTTCTTCTACCCTTCAATCTTCCAACTATCAATAACATATTTGTAAGCTTGTACACTTCTCGATATACGCTAGGACAATGTTTATGTTAGAAAACAAAAATCAACCCAACTCATTAACCCAATGCTTAAACATGTCTTAATTCAAAGATGTAGCAGGCAAAATTGTTAAGTTAGTGCAATTAAAAAAATACATCTTATATGATAGAAGATTTCGTTGGTAAAGGAATAATTGTCTGTTACAAGCTATTTCTTCCTTTCCACAAAGTTTTCTAAAGTACAATTTCATAGGAACGTTAAAAGGGGATTGTATGGGTAAACGTTAAAAAATAGCTGGACAGGATTTTACTTGTTGTGCACTACAATTTTCACCATTGAGATCTAACCACCAATTAAGGAAGGAAGGACGAACAGATGGACTGACGGGTTCAATTGTCATATGTCCTAGCCGTATTCTTTATGATGATAAAGATAAATTTGCCCGTGAGGCCAAACGTCCTACTTACAAATATATTAGTTACCCCAATGACGATAAAAATGATGTGACTATTGTTGGACTCGCGGTAGGGTTTAAATAGGCTTTCTACATTATATTGTAAACGTTAATAATAAAAAGGCAAAATAACACAAGGGATTAAAAATTATATACTATTATAAAAATTTGGCCATTAGCTAGGAGGTTATTAACGAAAGCAAATTGAGTTTCCCCAATGTTTTCTTTTTTCTATTTCTCTAGAACGGGAAAGAATTTCGGACTTATATCGCAGAAAGTCCCAACAACACGTGGACCCAAGTAAATAGTGACGTCATTTTGGACAATTTAAACAAGACGTTAGTTGGCGGTGTAATCGATGTAAGTAGATCAATAATCCTTTTTGTGAACCAATTACCACACATTTAAATTAGGTAAGGACGGGTCTTTATCAAACGCTGCTGCAGACGACAATATGTAAAAAGAAAAATAAATATAAACGTAATACCAATATTTTTATAACCAGTTTTCTCCCTTACTCTAGGCTTTGTCCCGCGGTACATTGTAGTTAAAAAGTTATAGTGAGTGAATAGACAAAATTAACCTTTGATCACTCACTACAACATGTGCATCTATTACACATTTGTATTTTTGCTAATTTTTCCACATAGTAGTTTTTGTTTTCTCCATCTTACAGGCTCGATCGGAAATCATAGCGACCTATGCACTGTGTGGGTCAGCCTCGTTTGCCATCATGGGTTTGATCATTGGTTCTTACGAAATCATGGTCCCGCATCGGATCGCTGAGGTGACGCAGCACGTATTTCGAGCAATGGTTGCTGGCACGGTGGCGAGTTATCTAACTGCGAGTTTTGCAGGTAAGTATACAGATGAGATCAGAATTGGATCACGAAGGACGCATTATTTTATTGAAGATTTGTTCGTAATTTGACGATCCTGTTAACCCACACCTAAGTTTAATTATATGTTACATTTGCAGATGACCATCGACCATAGCGCAGTTGGCAGTACATCGGACTCTAAGTCATGAGGTCCAGGCTTCGATGCCCGGTCGTGGCAAATAACCTTTCCTACATTTATCTCCCACCAATTTCTGGATAATTGTAAACTTATATGGGATGAGTGGCTGGAAACTCGGAAAGGATGAAGTGGCAGTACTGGTGTAAGAAATACCAAGAATCCATGGTTAGGTGCTCCAGTCATCGCGATGTGATTGAAATACTGTTAAAAGTGGCGTTAAACCCTATTCAACAAATATTTACAGATGAACGTGGCACCAACTGAATGTATTCGTATGCTTGTTATTATTTATACAATGGGCCAGAGGCTTATCGAAATATTTAACGAATTGATTTATATTGTTAAGCACTTACTTTTACTTGGGTAGTAAATAGGCATATGTTTAAAGGAACACGTATAACTTAAAGGTGTCATAGCACAAATACAGCGTTCCTCTTCCTCGATGCATGAGCAAAATGTTGTAACTACAGCTTTATTCTTTATGACATGATACTTTCGCACCGACGGTATGAACAATAATAAGCGATATCATTTTTGAAATTTATCATGCTTAGGTGTCGAGACTTAGTGCAGTGTTAAATGGTTTTTCTTCTGGGGTTTATGAGCATTATGTTTTGTGACAAAATATAGTTTAGCTTAAGTGAGGTCTTACGTAACATTTACGTGTATGACTAGCAAACATGCATAGAAACAAGAGGTCCATTGGCCCTAAAGCGCTCTTCTGAGTCGATGACTATTCAAGTAAAAAGCGCAAGCGACCGTATTTAGCCAAAAGTGACCCATTATTAAATGATGTCTAAGAAATCAAGAACAAAATTCTTACCAAGTTTAAAGGTGAGAGAAAAGTATCAGATAAATTGGAAAGAAAATTTCTTCATATTAGACATTGCGACCTATTATTTGACCCCATATCAACCTTGACCAAGTTTTTATGTGACAAACATCGGAATAAATATCTAGTCATTTGAGTAAGTAATGTGTCCTCTAGAGAAAAAACAAGGGTTTTCTCAGATTTGACCTAGTTTTTTACACAAAATGACCCAAATTTGAACATGGTTAAGATGGTTTTAAAACAGACATTCTGGCCAAATATAAAGCCAATTAGGCTGAAAGTGTGGTCTTTGGAGTGTAAAAGCATTTCTTAGATTGACCTATCGACTTAGTTTTTGACCCTATGTAAACCAAAGTCTTACCAACCTGGCCAAGATATTATAGACGCAAACAGTCTGACCAAATATCAATTCAACTGAGCCAAAAATAGGGTCTCAAGAATAAAAACAAGTTATTTCCAAGATTTGACCTAGTGGCCTAGTTTTTGACCCATGTTACCCAAAACTGAACTTGGCTGACATATCATTGACACTAATATTCTGACCAAATATCAAATTAATTGGCTGATATAACATTGACACAGACATTCGGATCAAATATCATTCGAATTGAGCCTAAAATGTTGCCTCTAGAGCGCACACAAAATTTCTAGAATTTGACCTAGTAACCTTGTTTTTAGCCTCAAATAACCAAATATCAACATACACAGCTAGATCAAAAAAGCTCACCTTGTACACTTTGTGGTCAGGTGAGCTATAAAGTGACGGATAAGAAAACCCTTAATGTGTGAACAATGGTTTTCTATCATTTTCATGTTGATTAACATCATTACTTATGCCCTAATGATAGGCTGATTTGTGTGAAATGAGTATAGTATACACTTTCAGGTTTATCAAAGCTTTGTACAGTAAAACCTGTATTAAGCGACCGTACAATGGGTGGCCAAAAAGTGGTCGCTTAAGAGAGTGGTTGTTTAGCACATTTTTGGTGACATGGTTATTTTGGTTCGATTTTCTTGCATACATTCATTATCGAAGAATACTTACACAATTTGTTTTTCGAAATGAGTTGAAATGACCTGGGACTAAGTTACGATGCTTTTATTAGCGAATTGGTCAATTTCTCAAACTGTATGCTTTTGGAAAGTGAACTTTGACTATGGTCGCTTAAAAAGTGGTATATTAATAAAGGTGGTCGCTTAAGCAAGATTTACTATACTTTTGTAGGTCTATTATTCGAAGAAGGAGTTGGAAATTAATACCTCGTTTACCTGTGTGATGTGTTTGACGACAAGAAAACAACTCGCTGAAGCTGAACCACAGAAAAGCCTATGGAATATTAGCCAACACCTTTGCCGAAAATCAATGTTTTTTTTAAACCAGTTCCCACACAATCACGTTTTTTACGACCTCAATAATAAAAGCTTAAGAAACAAGCAATTTATTCATCATCCACAATGTTCTCTACATCAAAATAAATGAGTGAGTAATAAAGAAAAAAATGAAATAAAGGAAATAGATAAATAAAGTAGAATCATTATAGAAAAATAAGACTCCATCAACTAGAAATTGTCTGCAACATCTTTGAATTTGAACCAGTCTAAAATGATGTTGTTGCCTGGTAATGGGTTAAACTTAAACTAAACGAGTATATTTAACAGGATTCTCGTCTGTGTTGTCTTTCTTTCGATTTATCTTCCCTCATTAATTATTCACCAAATTACGTGTTAACGTACTAATTATTCTAGGAGAAAGTTTCCTTACAATTTTGTAGTATCTCGAGGCAAAATAAAGAAAAAAGCTCTCCCCAAAAGAAATGAGAAGTTACTGCATATTTAAGTGGAAGCCTTTGAATCCTGTCACGCAAAAACGAACTATCTCGAATGTGTTAAAATATCGCATTATGTATGCCTGCACAGTCTGATCTCGGTCCACTCACATTAAGCTAAATTCAGGAATAATTAACTTAATACCGCACCATGCCGCATTTTAACGCGTTTAGAAATTAAGTTATAGAGAAAATTGTGTGAAAAGGAGAATTTGCTTGTTAAAAGCAATTTCACCTTTTCTCACAACTTTTTTCTTCTTTATCTATTAGCTTTCTATTCAGTTGTACAACATTTGAAATGTTGTCTGCAATTTCGTTCAATTTGGACCAGTCTAGGGTTTGGTTTCTTGGTAAGAGGTTAACGGTCATTCTACCATATGGTACGTTCAATTTTAATTACCTTTCATTACAAAGTTTATAATATTCTAGTAAAACTTATTTTAAATCTGGTATATTTGTAACTTATCTTTTTTGTGTGCGATAAAACAACAAAACAACAACAACATAACAAATCTACGGCATAAAACAGTGCGCATAATTATCATGTAAATAAAATATTGTATTTCACAGAATATGGGAAACATAACAGGTTAAGTCAATAAAGATGGCAATCTGTGTTAAATAGACACAATGTTCTGTGTTAGTTCTGTCCAAATTAGTCCAAATTAACGGAGACCTGACAACGCCCACTTGGCTTCAACAGGAAGTTCAACTTCGATTTTTGAACAAACTGTAGTTACGACATTAAATCACGAAACCAAACCAACAAAATGGTTGGAGTTCAAAGTTGTTGGAGTTCAAAGTTCATTTCCCGTCCAAATTAATGATTCATTTGGTCGATTAATTCTTTAATTGACGGTCGCGACCATTGTTGAGTGTAACGCTATTATGCGTGGACACTGTATCGTTCCTAGACTTCAATAAGAGCGTAATGACAACGTAAACACGATAGAATTACGAGCTTTTAGTAGGCAACTTTATGGCATGACCTAAGACTTAGCCCGTTTAATATTTTGGTTCTACATTAGTGATATATCACTAGTGAAATAACGCATTTTCGTGGTCGTGAAAATGACGTCACATAATGCATATAATTGGTACATATTGTCGCGTAATGACCCTTTACCAAAATACTTTAAAGAATTCGCCTACTCTGCAAATTAACCCTTTTTGTGCCATCCCTGATTTTACAAAGGGATTTGGAAGGAAATCGTTGAAAATCTCCCAAACTATAAGATCTAGAGCTTTTATATTTGGTATGTATCATCAACTATTGACCCTCTACCTAAATACTTCTAAGAATTACTGTATTCTGAAAATTAGCCCTTTTCTGTGCGACCCCTGATTTGAGATAGGAATAAAGGATGATATCTTTTAAAATCTTCTCCTCCTAAACCATAAGGCATAGAGCTTTGATATTTGGTATGCATTGATGTCTATTTACCCTCTAACAAAATACTTCAAAGAATTACCATATTCAGGAAATTAGCGCTATGTTGTGGGGTCATTAATATACGTAGGATTACAAGAGAAAATCCTTGAACATCTTCTCCAAAATAATTAGACAGAGGGCTTTGCTATTTTGTATACAAAGTCATGAACCATCACACTCATCATACTCAGGGGAGCGATTTAGAACCAGTTTGGTCCTCTTGTTATCTATTTTAAGATGACTAGTTTAAGAAATTCGCCATTACATGACCATTAACTCAATATCCTGTATGGACGGTATACCATTAGGACCATTGCAGTTTTCTGTTTAAACTTGGAACACGGGGTACGACAGTACGATTACGAGAACACGAGAGTACGACGGTGAGGACTGGAGATTACGAGATCTAGATGGTGAGAGTACGAGATAATCTCGCGTTCTCGTCGTAGAACTCTCGTGTTCTCACCGTCGTACTCTCGTGTTTTCGCCGTCGAACAAACTCGCATGTACGCACGCACACACACACACGCACACACACACACATATCCCGGACATTCATTTTGTTATGGCACTTATCTACAAAATACCTGTAACTTTGTTATTTTTAAAATAATGACATATTTCTTTCATTTTGAATCAGTAAGGTGGCATTTGGTAAAACTGATATACCCAAAAGACCTAATTTGAGTTCAGTCAGAGAGAGAGAGAGAGAGAAAGAGAGAGAGAGAGAGAGAGAGAGAGTAGGAAAGAGAGAGAGAGATAGAAAGAGAGAGAGAGAGAGAGAGGGTGAGGGAGGGAGGGAGAGAGAGAGAGATAGATAGATAGAGAGAGAGAGAAAGACAGAGAGAGAGAGAGAGGGGCGGAGGTGGGAGGGAGGGAGAGAGAATGAGGGAATGAGAGAGAGAGAGAGGGAGAGAGAGCGCATGGCGATTTCTTTCTATAATTCATTTCAATAAAATAAATATTATTCACTTTAGAATCTGCTGTTCAACGCTACCCTAATATTTAGATATAACCGATTGTCGCAAATATTTCCGTTGTATGGTAATCTACCCCGTGGTATGAATTATAATTAAAAATTGTTGCCATAGTAATGATGTAATTTCATATGTTACTGAAAATTTGAGTCTGTCTTATCTGTAACTAATTCACAACTTATCTATCAAATTTAAGACGCCAAATGTAGATGGGACGAATATAACTATGTGTTCGTAACCTTGAATTTTCAGTCGAAGTGCAAATAATTTGTGAGATTCAAATGCCAGATTCGGCAAAACTGTTGACGTGTAAAATGGTTTATTTAATGTTGATTTTATGTTGATTATAGATAATAACAGTAATCATACAAAACAAAATGGAATTAAAGGAAGTGGTGTCGGAATCACCTCAAACTGTTTCCGATCATGTAAACAAGGAACTGGCTGACCCACTCCAGAACGAGGCATGTCGATCACGCCGCAAAAATATCAATGCTGTCGCGCATTTTATTGACAAAATAAAAAATTTTGCGCTTGTAAACAAGTCGAAACTCAAATTGCTGTTTCTTTTGTTCCTGTTTCTTGGATACTTTGTATATTTTGTGTTTGCGTTGTTGCATCACGTGCGCGATGAAGGATCATGGCGTCTGATTGGTTGTACGATCCTTGGAGTTTTGTTGCTGTCATGGCGCGTGTTGAAATCTCGCGGATGGACACGTGGCTTGACGTCATCGATGACGAAACTTTTAGTGGTTTATCTTTCTGGAAAGAAGAGTACCATCGTTCGCTGGTAAGTTATTATCCCCCGCCGTTTTGGCGAAGGGGATATAGTAATGGTCTCCGTCCGTCATTCCGTCCTTCCGTCTTTCCGTCCTTCCGTCCTTCCGTCTCTTAACTTGTCCAGAGCATATCTCTGAAAGTATAATTGCTATCAACTTGAAACTTCATAGGTCGATAGATCTCATTGAGGAGAAGCGCAGTGCCCAAGAACCACAATTTTTGCTTGCATAATTTTGAAGTTATTGTCCTTTGTTGTTTTAAAGACTAAAATTTTGTCCGGGGTATATCTCTGAAAGAATAATAGCTATTAACTTGAACCTTCATAGCTGGGTAGGTCTCGTTGAGAGCCGCCGTCAAAGCGCAGTTGGTAGCGCGTCGGACTGTCAATCTAGAGGTCCCGGGTTCGATTCCCGACGGCGGCACTCATCCTTTCCGACTATTTGTCTCTCACCAATGGGTCGATAATCGTAGACCTATGTGGTATAGCAGCTGGAGGCTAGGAAAGGATGTAATGGTAGTACTGATGTGAGAAATACCAGGAATCCATTGTTAGGTGCTCCAGCCGCCGCGACATGACTGAAAGATTGTTAAAAGCGGCGTAAAATCCCATTCAAACAAACAAAAGATCTCGTTGAGGAGAAGTGCAGTGCATAAGAACCACAACTCTTGCTTGCTTAATTTTAGAGTTATTGCCCTTTATAACTATCAAGCTTTTACGGCGGGGGATGGCCATGTCCGACATGGCTCTTGTTCGAATTGAAATGGAGAGTCCCATTTTCGAGGAAATATTTTTTTAGCTGTATATATGCAATATCGGTACATTTCTGATTAACTTGGTTTTTGAGCAAATTCTTAAATCAACTCAATTTTTTCAAGATATTCGTAAACCGACCACATTCAACCAATTCAGTCCCGCTTATCTAAGACTAACGAAAATATTCTCAGCGTTTTGTCCGTCATGCCACCATCAGTGGATGCAGAGTGAAAGCCTTTTCATTATTTTTATTTTCACTAGAAACTGTTGGATAGATTATAGTCCAATTTCACAGGTTTGATCCTGTTGTAATTCTTGATTAGATCTAGGGAAGAAATTATCTTTTCATTACATATGTATATCAATTAAAAAGGTATCAGCTACATCTAAAAGAATGGTCCGTTGATTACACTTTATTCAATTCCTTAAACGAAGTCCGGTGGAGCAACACAGGATCTTTTCAAGTGTTTCTAGTTTTTGACATAGAAATGAATTGAATTCGAAATCTAGTTTATCATTTTCCTAATCTTATATACATGTCTTATTTCTGCCTACAGGTTTCTATATTTTGCGATGTCCCTATTTATGGTACTGTATGTTGTCTTCGCTGTTGCCATGAAAACACCAGAAAATCTGAGGTCCATAATGGGTATAGTTGTTCTACCGTTCCTGTTGTTTTTGTACTCTAATAATAAACGAAAGGTAAACTTTAGTTCTCTTTTTCTAAATTTCACAGCTTTATATTAAATGAAGTGGTGACAATCTAAAATTGTTATTTCTATTCAAAAACTTATATTGTGGGTACTCCTGAGTACCCGTCACATGGTTCGATAGAGAGATGATAAATAATTAGATTTTGATACCAAATATTTCCTGAGAACTTTTGACTGTTAGTTTAAAGCGCATTTTGAACAGAATTTCAAAGGAAAGCATCTACTTTCCAATAAACATTAATGTCACTTTCCTGATAAATGTTGTGTCTTTGTGTTGAATCTACGAAATTTCATATGAATTTAATTTTGATGTAGTATAATCTTTGTGCTCTCTTTTGGAACATCGAAATTTATTGAGTGATGTTGTTCGTCTTCGGATAATGTCGATAAGGATTGAATGGCTAGATGAAATCAATTGCGTAATTGATGCGCCACGGAAACTATAAATAATTATAGATCATCCGATGGATTCCGCTTCCATTCGGGTTGTAGTACATTGACCTATTTTGCGTTACAGTATGCAAAATATTTTTGCTTCTTTTCTTTCTTTTTTTTTATGAACAATCATTTTCATTACAACAACAGCCTACTTTACTTCTTTCACAAACCTGAATGCATTAAAGTACAAATTTTGGAAAGTTTTATTCCATCTATTAGCTGTTCAAGTGCCGCTTTAATGTAACCATAAACGGATCTAACAGGATTGGTGAGTTTGGGAACGACCTGATTAAAGATTTTGACGTTACAATTTAAAACACCATTAATAAATGCCATTTCTCCATAAATAGTTTTTCAGATATGATAAATGTGAATGCATGGACTCGTATTTCATACCCGACAACGTAATCCCAAACAAAGCAGACATATTTTAGTTTGAAATATATCTACTCACATCTCATGTTTCGAATACACTGCATATTAATTTCAAAACTACAATCAACTAAAAACGCTAAAACGTATTCATGATTGTATTAATCTATTCGTTTATTTATTTGCTGATGTATCTGTCGGCAACGCGATTGAGTGAAAATTCAAGGGTAACACGTTTGAATCCCAAAGACAGCATATAGCCTTTTCACTTGATCGACCTTATTGGGTCCAGACTACTCTCTAGTGAGACTTAATGAATATTTGACTTAAAATGTGTGAATTAAGGTTCAAATTTCCACCTGATCGACATTTTTGACGTGCAATGGCTGAAGAGGTCAGGTCTTTACATTTCATAGATACATTAGACCGTGTTGGAACATTACTTTTTAACAAACATTTACATGTTTAAACGTGGTACGATGGTCGAGGTTTAATATACTGCTCAAAATTTGATAAGGATCACTTGTTTTCCACTTTATTATTTTGTCTCTTGGAGAAATTACACAAGTAAGTTAGTGACTTGACCTTAGTGTTTTATGTATTTTTTTTTTTTTTTTTTTTTTTTTTTATTAAACATCGAATGTTTCGGTTTCGGTGTTGTTTTAAGAGTAAAATTGCACGAAGGACGTAATTGTAAAAAATCAAATTTTCGGTGCTAACATGAAGATAAAGAAATCGAATATTTCCATATATTTAGAAGATTTGCAGACTTTAAAAGCTTGTGTGATATCCTCGTGTTTCAATACCGCCTGCCAACGCCTCCGGATATCCTGATCTTATATTCTTCAAGAAGAGCCTGTCTTTGCTCCTGTACAGATGCTGGTTGCACGGGGAGTGATGAACTGTCTGTAACATATCCCAAGCATGCTCTATTGAATTGAGTTCCGGGGATCTAGACGCCCCTTGCATAGGGACGAGTGTGGCTTGTTCGAGATATTGATCGTAGATGCGGGATCGTTGTCATCTATCAGAATAAAATTTTCACTAACAGCACCTGCATATTGGCGAACGAAATCATCCAGGATCTTGTTTACGTACCCGAGAGCCGTCAACGTGCAATTGTCGTAAAGGACGAGGAGGTCCGTTTTCTCCTGAGCACTTATTCCCGCCCAAACCATGAACGAGCCCCCGCAAAACCGATTATGTTCTGCCACACAAAACGGAGCAAAAGGCAAATTTTTTATTCTCCATACCATTGCACGTCTATCAGAAAAGTCCACACAAAACATAGACACGTCTAAAATTAGGACTGGAGCGAAGTCATTTTAGGTCCAAGCGACATCATCCCGTAAAAAAACACACACATACGACCGTTATATTCCTCATGAAAATAAATAAAAGAAAATATACATCAAGGTTAATTTCGGAAATTTGGGCGCTGTAAATCTCTTGCAAATCATGTTAATTGCTTTTACAATTTTAAGAAAAAAAATTCAATGTTACTCCCTATATGTATTTTCAATTGAATACTTATTTGTATTACTAAATTAGCTTGTTATGAACAATTTTTTCATCAACCACAAAGGTTTCTACCCTTTAACACAAAGATATCTAAAATCCCATCAGCTTTAAAAAGTCTTCTACAACTTTTATGAATTTGAACCAATCTGATATTTCGTCTGCTGGCAATGGGTTCCCAAAGCTGTAACGTATCAACACTCGTTCGTCTGTTTACATACAGAGTTACATACTAGATTTAAAAATATCGTAGCGAGATATCTAAAACAACATATCTCTCGATGAATTAATGCGTAGTTACGGTTCTCTGGATGTTGTTTTACGATATAAATTATGTATGGTTAAACATGGAGAACTTGTCCGTTTTGAGTATAAACAACATCGAGTTAAGCAACACAGTAAAATAAAGGGACCGCCGCTTTTCGACTTATTTTATTTTTTGAACCAGAATTGCAATCTATGTGTTGAGTATACATATTTTTTTTTACTGTAAAATGCTTTATGCAAATTCATTTCGTATCAGTTCATTATTCAAGAAATTATGAAAATACGTGAAGATATATTTCTAAATAGAACATCAACTATATTACCTTTTCAAATAAAGAAGTAAAATGACGTAGGGTCCAATACGTACTACACACGTGCGTAAAGAAATCTTTAATTTTCAAAATTTTGATTAACATACCGTCATTAGATGATAAAAAAAAGATAGACATCATGGCTTATTCTAGTTACGATGACCATGAAACAAAGATTTCCTCAAAAGACACACCCTTTCTCCCGTTCACTACCAACCCCAACAGGGAACGATAAAGGGGAGGGAGGGGCTTCCGTCTGCCATTCTGACTTTTACGTGCATATAGTTTTCAAATCCCGAAAACGCTACCGAATAAGTCTTTAGATTAAATATAGAAGTCGAGCAAACAACCTTAATCTACATTTATGCCTGCTAGTGCTTTTTTTCTTCCAGGTCAACTGGCATACCGTATTCTGGGGAATGGCTCTCCAATATATCATGGCGCTGATAATTTTAAAGACGAGTTGGGGAGCGTCCATTATAAGATGGGTGGGAGATAGATTGACTGAACTGATAAGCAATGCAGAGGCTGGTAGCGTGTTTATATTTGGAGAAAAATGGAAGGACCACCCATTTGTGTTTGGTGTAAGTAAATAGGTAAAGGATAAAAGAAAATGAAATCCATGTAATACGTTAAAGCTTGTTCCGGAAATGACGGATCGCGCTTGTGTCAAACAAAGAATCAACCGACAGTTAAAACCACTCATTAAGGGCGGAGGTCAGCTTTGATTCCGACATTTATGTGAAGCATTTCTTTTGGTTTTCGACTTACGACGTGTCAGTCGCCAACGGACCATTTATCTTTTTTGTTACATGCTCCTTATGACACATTTTGCGAAACCACGCTGTTTTATATCAAGCGGAACGTCCTGTCGAAGCTCAGTTGGCGTGGTCATCGATCCGTGAAGTGAAAACGTTTTGATGATCTTCAAGTTTCGAAATCCAATTTAATTCCTATTTGAAATCGTGACTACCGTGTATATACATTGTATATATAGATTTAAAGCTGAATTGTCTCGTGTTGTATTGCGACAATACGTACATGCTCTTACTATAAAAGGTATATGTATGCGGACCCGTCACGGAAAAAAACAATCTTGAAAAACTAGACATAATTCGTTCTTGTATTTCATTCTTTTGAAAAATGATTTTTTTATATAATATTCAGTGTCGCTGTAAATGATATTTAATCTTTTTGTATTCCAGTCGATGGTCGAGGTAATAGTTCTAGTAGTGACTATCTCTGTTCTGACCTATCTGGGTGTGATCAAGTTTGCGGTAGAAACTGTTGGTCGAATGTTGGCGTTTTGTTTACAGACAAGTCCGCCTGAGGGAATTAATGCAGTGGCCAATATGTTTTTACACGTGGTAGGTTAACATTTCAAAAGTAATTTTTTCGTCAATATTAAGACAGTAAAATTAGTATTCCTGCACACAAATCTTCATTCCAAATAACCCTTTCACGCGCGACAAATTTTACAACATATTTAAATTGGTGAAATTTGGAAAGGGTGATTCTGTTTTATACTTTGTGAAAGTATCACAGGTTTTCTATACAGAGCGACTTTTGTCCGAAAACGTTAGGTCGCATAACGGTGGGATTTAAACTCCATTTGAAGGCACATAAAAACATGTATTGAACTCTAACAATATTCTTTAAAAATACTTATTCTATATGAAAATACATTCTACCTATAGTCATTTGGGGATTTCTTTAAGTGCGTAAACGTTTGCTTTATAAAATCTCCCTAGAAACTGCTGGCTTTGCGATCGAGGCCAATAGATAGTATGTATAGATGGTATACAGTGAACAGAAATGAGAAACTTCATTAGAGAATCTACCTGGCGTATTTCAACAATATACGAACCCACGATCCTTGAGTGACCATTTATCGGATTCCTTAAAGAAAGTTTGATGGATTGAAAACATAGCTTTTGTGCGTGCAAAATCTTGTTCAAGGGGAAACATTTAAAAAATATCAGGTAGATTCCAACCGAATTACATAGGAATGCACCTTAAACGACCCTTTATCATACAATTTTAATAAATTTTCATCGGGTATAAACACATTTTATGTATGATATATGTTGATAATGAAAACGTTGAAGAATATCTTTTCTTAACTTACTGCATTGTTTTCTGAACGAATTTGATACGTGTACATTTCCTGTGTGTCTGTAACCGGATTCCCTAAGAAATTTTGATAATCTTAACGTCTGAGAGGATTTTATCAGCCTAGCTGATCTGTCCTAAATGTATCATAAATATCATATTGAATCACGTGTATATTAAAATATCTTCCTCAATCTCGCTTTCAATAATTTCAGCCAGCTGAACAATAATTTTTTCTGTGTTATCTTTCTAACTTCAGCCAGAATCTGCTCTTCTAATTCAAGAATATTTACCGGAAATGACGCCATCGCAACTATTCGTGACATGTGCAGGAGCACTTTCGACAGTGGGTGGGGTTGCTCTTGTGATTTTTATGTCATCTGGGGTAAGCAAATGGATTAATTCAATAATTATAATAAGCGAATATAGATAGACGCTCTTATCCACTTTAAATATAAATTATAGAATCTCAAACATCTTTCTTTTTCTTTTTTAAATTTGAGATGCCAATCTATTTAATGTTTCTAGTAAATCGTTTAGAAAACAGGAAGGTATTATCATGTTTTTTATCTTAAATGAAATATCTTTTGATTGAGATAATACTCATGTTTCTCAGAAGCTTTTCGTTAGATCAAGAAATATTGTGAAGCCTACTCCTCCGTAACTCAAGTTGCAACATTCGCATTGTATAAAAACTTTAATTGTTAATGTATATTTCTGTCTGATAGATAAGGGATGTTCATAATCTTTAATCGCCAGGTCCCCGCTGCTCCTCTTGTCGCCGCGTCCGCCATGTCGGCCCCTGCTGCCCTAGCCGCAGCTAAGTTAGTGTTCCCTTCACACGATGATGAAGAAATCCCAAAAGCTCCTGATGATAATGAGAAACAGAGCGGGCCCCTAATTATGCGGTGAGTGTTGATAGGGATTACCTTTATCCAGACGACAATATACAGTAAGATTCGAAAAAGTTAACAAATGATTACTTAAAGTATGCGTAAAGACAAGCAGGGTCAGGGAATGAAAAGTGCCCTTTATTCAATAATTCATTGTCGTGAAAAGAAAATAGAGATTATATAGGCCATGTTTACCCATTCACAGATGATACAATTATAGAATGATCCAATTCGCAAGCAGCTGCAGACGATAATTTCAAAAAAGAAATATTTGCCTTTTGGGGTAGAAAACTTTATGGATAACGAAGAAGCAGCTCGTTACAAGCAATTTCTTCATTTTCCTCGGTGTTTTCCAAAACTTTTTTTTTCTTGGCGCGTCAAAAAGTCAGATTATTTTTTCTTTTAAGTGTGTTTGTTTGATTGTGGTTTAATGCCGCTTTTAAAAATTTTACAGTCATATCGCGGCGGCTGGAGCTCCAGTACCACCATTACTTCCTTTCTTATCCACCAGCTGCTATCCTACTTAAAATAACGATAACCCACCCATCGGTGAGAGACAAATCTTGGAAAAGATAGATGCCGCTGTCAGGGATCGAACCCATGACATCCCATGATTGAAGATTTGGAGTCTGATGCACTAACAACTGTGCTATGACGGCAACATAAGTGGAATTACTAGGGGATGGTTTTAAGCCATTCTTTACATAAAATAACTTCGACATTCAATACTGAGACCGTATGAACTTCATCAAATAACTTGGATAAGTCATTTTTAATGAATACCTTAATCTTCTTACTTGGGATACGGGACAAACGTTTTTGTTTACCTTTTTTTTTAAATCTTCTTTCAGTGAAATTTATAGAATATCGTTGTTTTGAATTAGAGGGAAAAAACACAACTTTTTTACAATAAAAAAATTGCTTTATAATTACTGAAATGAGTGTTGATGCTCTATGATTTATTATGTTATTAATCCTAATCTTTAGATTGCAATTACGATAAATTTTGAACGTAATGTCGTATTCTTATGAAGCTCTGGATTAATGCACCATGGGAGGAAATGTCCTAAAATCACGCTTTTGTTTCAATTCAGTATGTATATTCAATCTATAATTAACGTGTATTTATTCACTATTTATGCCCTGTTGTTGTGTTTGTTACAGAAAGCCTAAATCGCTGATGGATGCGGTGATAGTTGGTATAAGTCAGAGTGTGGCCCTAATTGTACAGGCTGTCATGTATATAATGACGTTTGTGATTATACTAGAGTTTATAAACAACACTCTCACTTGGTTTGGAGACAGGGTTGGTATAGAAAAACTCACTATACAGGTATATACAGCTTTGTGAAATTCATTGTTTTCAATTCAGATACTACATAATTCAGATGATACATGGTTAGGGTGGCGGATTTATGATGGGGAAGGTGCCTATGCTCATATGTTTGAATCCCGTACGTTCCTCTGGTCGTGCTGGTATATCCTTGGGCAAAACATACAGAAGCCTAGCTTAGTACTATTAATATCAAGGAAACACATGAATAGGGAACTTCTACGTACTACTTATGGAACATCTTTAACATGTACTGCGGCAACACACATAAATGATATTTATCATATCTAAGTTTTTTACTTAAATATGACATATTTGTATAGAATGGTCAAAGATTGAAAGATCCGTTATTAAGAGGCAGGGCGAATTTCACTGACTCTTTATTTGAATGTTACTGAAACTCAGCAATTATTGTCGGTTTTAATACAGAATTATGATCAATTGATTCTAGATGCTTTTGTTAGTGACTTAGAAATAGGATTTCAAGGCATTTAGCAAATATTATACGATGTCAGAATGTTTGAAAATGTCCAGTTTCGAGAGTAAAATTTAAAAAAGATCTTCTGTTCGGCCCTGTGTTGTGAGTCTATAAGACATTTGGACTGGTATAAGTCTTTTCGTCTCGAGTTCTTTTCAGTTTACTGGTACTTATGGTAGCTATATAGAGGGTGTTTTCCCTGACCACATTATGAAATACTTTTCTTAACTCGTTACCAGACAAAAACGCTTTCTGGCGTCCGAAGAATTATTATCCTTGTAAAATTCGTGGGAAAAAGGAAAACATGCTTGTTTTAAGCAATATCTGTTTTTCTCACAATGTTTTTTACCCTATTTTGCATTTATTTTCCAATTTAAGCGCAATTTAAACAGTTGTCTGCGACTTCTTTCAATTTTGACCAGTCTGAAGTTTTGGCTTCTGGTCATGGGTTAAGAGTCTGTATTGTTTCTATTTCAGTTAATTTTTAGCTATGTATTTTACCCGTTTGCATTTCTCATGGGTGCAAGACATGAAGATTGTTTATTTATCGGAGAACTTTTAGGGATTCGAACTTTCAGTCTGGCCGTAGTGGCTTACCCCGAACTCGGACCAATCATGCTAGTAAGTACCAAGGACATTTTTATTTTAATCGTTTTAGATTCGGACTGGAATAGCCGTACGATGTGAATCGAGTTTCAATTAATTCTATCACGGGGAAAAACTTTAAAACAACAAAGCCAGTTTATTATAAAATGTGTCAAAATTAGTTTTATATCATTTTCATTTACACTATAATATAGGATCTCTATAAATTAATCACATGTGAAATAAGCTCCAGACAAATTTTAACCATGTACCGTACAATCCATGTTTTTCTCGTTCCTGTGTTATCATATGTAGAAAACACTATGGAAAAGAAGAAATTACTTGTAACAAACAATTTCTCCTTTTCCGACGTTATTTACTTTCATAGAGGATGGTTACATCTTGAATTGTGCTAACTTCACAATATTGTCTGCTACCTCTTTGAATTCGGACAAGGGTAAATGGCTTCTATTTGTTGTTTTCTGACTTAAACTTAATCCTAGCGTTTATTGGGAATTGTGCATTTTTAGCTAGCAAAGCGTCAGCTTTGATAGTTTAAGTTAACAGACAAACTTTTGAGGTCTTCGCTTGGTTCAACGAGTGCAAACTGCCACTGGAGGCTTAACCACTAAATCCATTGAATGCCTACGCCATAAAAAGTAGTTCTTATGTATTTAAGGAATATTGCAAACTCTATCAAAATTGTAGAAAACTCTTTCAAAAGCATGTTATTCCCATTCCCACACAATTCCGCTTTTTACGCATCTTAAGAGAAAAGTTTTGGAAAACATTGTGCTTTTTGCAAGCAATTTCTTCATTGTCCAAAATGTTTTCTACCCTTAAAAGAGAAAGGTTTTCTAAATTCAACCAACTTGAAATTGTCGTCTGCAACTTCTTTAAGTTTGAACCAGTCTAAGATTTTTTCATAAAGTAATGGGTTAAATCTTGGGTCACTCTAACCTCGTTTGTTAATCATGATAACCTTTAGCTAACATAACTATGCTTTGTTAGCTTACAGTGCCTTCAGTACTTTGATTTATAAAAAGATAGATATCACCAGGGCGAATTGAAGGGTAGAAGAACTAGTTATCTCGAGTATTCTATTTTCTGTGCTGTCTTCCTTTTTATCTTAGATTCAGTACAGAGTATTTCCCAGAAAAATATATTCCCCTCTATGGGTTTTGGTTGTCTGTGTTTGAGTGTGTGTATTTCTGTTTATCTATCGTCGCTACCGTAGCACATGCCCATATGAGCGACGCCCAAAGAAGACGGTTAGTTGTAACTGGGGCTAGTTTAAGGATACAGGACGAAACTGCTAAGAGCACCGGCTGGTTCTTTGATGGATTACACCGTCATTTCGGACCTCGTTTTTACGTTCCATCCGAAAGACAATTAGTCAATTGCTTTGGTCAGCCAAATGATCTAACCCGTGATCTAGAAGTTTGAAGTCGAGTGCTCTACCAACTGTGCTAATGAGGCGGTCGCATAGCGTAAATACCAGGCTCTCATTGTTAGATTAGTCGATCTTGGTTTCCGTAAATAGCATCACTTCCGCTTTATCTTTTACTTCCTAGGAATTTCAATTCATACTGTGAACTAAAAGGTAGTCGAATTTTTAGATTAATTAACTAACACACCTCCTAGGTCACATTAAATTACTTACAGTTAGGATTTTTATAAAATAATCGGGAGTACATGTTTGCCCTTTTCTTTCTTTTTTCAGCCTTGTTCACATTTCCCCCTTCCTTCACTTAATTTTGAGTGTTTTCGTTTCCAAGTCTCTAAAAGCCAGTTTATTTGAATGTCTCATTTGAGCCCATACTGCTCAGACTTTTGTGATCTTATGGTGTATGGTATCCGTGTTGTGTCATCTTGTGAGGTTACATTGTATTATTTGTCTTAATACTTGATCACATTGATTATGTCTGCCATTATATCTGTCATATTTTGATAACGTTGGAAAAGGATATGCCAATTTAAAGATACAAACCAGGATGAACTATATACTCTTCATAATTGACTTTAATTATAATTTCGAGACTCTGAATATTAGTCTCAATGGCATAATAGACCAGTTTGACAAGAATAACGATAGCTTGTGATAAAAATCAGATCACCTAGTCAAATCTGTGAAAACCTTGTTTGCACTATGTGGGTTATACTTTTTGCACAACTATCCGGAAATGTTTCCCTCAAATTCATCTTTGGCAAATTTGATATAACTAAGCTTACCTAGAATCTATAAGATGTCAATGCCACTCCTGGGTCTATTAGTCCAGCAAGAGGTTCCACTTAGATATTAAACAGCGTCATTTCTCAAAACTTATAGCGAGTATTAGGTAAAAAGAAAAGGTTGGTTGGCGACTTAAACATCGTAACTATGGATCGAATAAGCTGTACTTACGACGTTCAAGTCCCCAAACCAACAAAAAAAAGCTTGTCAGATCTGTAGGTCAATGTCGGAGATAAGAGTTCACTTCTTTGATTGGTTGATTGATTCTTTGATTGACAGACTCGATCCGGCAAGAATAAAATGTACTGAATATTGTTAAATTGTAATATGCTGCATACTGAGAATTATTTCGACTGTTGTATTATTAGACAGTCTCGGCGGAGACTTGCCATGTCAAAATGGCTCTTGGTATATTTATGTGGACCTAAACTAACGCGATATATAAATGTTTTAAAACGGGAAACGGTTCTAGCCTGTCCTTCAATAAAGCCAATAACACAACGGTTTGAAAATGACATCCCATTAGGAAATTTGGAGGGGTAAATGACGTAAGCAATCTGAGTTTCCTCAATGTTTTCTTTATTTATTTATTTTTCACTAGAACGGGAAAGAATTTCGGACTTATATCGCAGAAAGTCCCAACAACACGTGGACCGAAGTAAATGGTGACGTCATTTTGGACAATTTAAACAAGACGTTAGTTGGCGGTATAATCGATGTAAGTAGATCAATAATTCCTTCTGTTGTTTTCTTATGGGCGTCCTTTTTTGTAAACTAAACAGCCAAATTAGGTAGGAACTGGTCTTAATTAAACAATTTTACAGACGACAACGTTTAGTTGGAGGAATATAGAAAATCTTTGCCCTTCAAAACAATGTGGGCATGGAAGAAATGGCTTTCAATAAGCAATTTTTCAATGTCCAAAGCTTTTTTCTTGATGGGTGTCAAAAGCATGATTGTGTGGGCATGCGTAAAGAACAACTTATTGGCATTAACATACACACTGGGCTGTAATTTAGATTTGAGAAATTCCTATATCTAAAAAGAAAGATAATAATATGTAATTCAAAAAAAATTACAGCCAGTTTGCTCCCTTACTCTAGGGTACTTTACATATAGATAAGCTATTGTTAGGTGCTTCAGCCTCCGCGATATGACCGAAAACTGTTAAACGCGGCGTTAGGCAAGAAAGAAAAAACGAGTGATCATAGGTCAATTTTGTCTCGACCTGATCACTCACTAGAACTTGTGCACACCTTTTACCATCATTTTTACTAATATTCACAGAGCATTTTTGTTTTCTCAACCTTACAGGCTCGATCTGAAATCATAGCGACCTACGCACTGTGTGGATCGGCATCGTTTGCCATCATGGGTTTGATCATTGGCTCTTTCGAAATCATGCTGCCATATCGGATCGCTGAGGTGACGCAGCACGTATTTCGAGCAATGATTGCTGGCACGGTGGCGAGTTATTTGACAGCGAGTTTTGCAGGTGAGCATACAGATGGCAACAAAATATTTTCCTGCAGGACTAATTATTTGATTGAAATTTTGTACGTAATATAACGATCCTGTTAACCCACACCAAACTCTGGTTATAATATATTTTCTGTTTGGCTATAGTGAGGCCTTTTGTAATATTTCAGTCACACCATTTTCGTTTATGACTAGCAGACATACTTAGATAAGAAAACTCTCCATGTGTGAACAATGGTTTAACTATATACCTATTCTGTCATTTTCATTTTTGATTAACATCATTACATACACTCTAATGATAGTCTGATTTACGCGAGATGAGAATAATTCGTTCATAAATATCAAATCTGTATACAGTAAAACTTGTTTTAACCCTTCCCTGTTTTTTGAAATTTTAGACTGGTCCAAATTGAAAGAGAATACAGACAATAATGAAAATCGGGTGCAATTTGAAATAAAATCATCCTATGTGGTAGAAAAAATTGTGGAAAAAATATCAATTGCTTGTTACAAGCAATTTCTTCTTTTTTAACAATGTTTTCTCAAGTGTAAAATCACAACACCGTTAAATCCCGTGTTTGTACAGGAAAGGGTTAAGCGAGCACACAATAGACGACCAATAATGGTCGCTTAAGAGAATGGTCGCTTTACACAGTTTTGGTGATAGGGTTAGTTTGGATTGATTTTCTTGCATATATAAATTTTTTAAGAATTCTTACCCCATCTTATGTTTTTCCAAATCAGTTGAAATATCGTTGGACTTTGCTATTTTTAGCGAATCGGTCAATTTCTAAAACTTTATGCTTTTTGCAAAAACAAATTTGACTTTAGTCGTTTCATGAAAGTGGTCGATTAATAGAGGTGGTCGCTTAAGCAAGATTTACTTTACTTTTGTAGGTCTATTATTCGAAGAAGGAGTTGGAAATTAATACCTCATTTACCTGTGTGATGTGTTTGACGACAAGAAAACAACACGCTGAAGCTGAACCATAGAAAAGCCTAATGAATATTAGCCAACACCTTCTGCCGAAAATCTATGTTTTATAAACCAGTTCCCATACAATCACGTTTTTTACGACCTCAATAATAAAAGCTTAAGAAACAAGCAATTTATTCATCATCCACAATGTTCTCTACATCAAAATAAATGAGTGAGTAATAAAGAAAAAAATGAAATAAAGGAAATAGATAAATAAAGTAGAATCATTATAGAAAAATAAGATTCCATCAACTAGAAATTGTCTGCAACATCTTTGAATTTGAACCAGTCTAAAATGATGTTGTTGCCTGGTAATGGGTTAAACTTAAACTAAACGAGTATATTTAACAGGATTCTCGTCTGTGTTGTCTTTCTTTCGATTTATCTTCCCTCATTAATTATTTACCAAATTACGTGTTAACGTACTAATTATTCTAGGAGAAAGTTTCTTTACAATTTATAGTATCTCGAGGCAAAATAAAGAAAAAAAGCTCTCCCCAAAAGAAATGAGAAGTTACTGCAAATTTAAGTGGAAGTATTTGAATCCTGTCACTCAAAAACGAACCATCTTGTTAAAATATCGAACCTTGTATGACTTTGCGGTCTGATCTCGGTCCACTCACATTTAACTAAATTCATGAAATATTTAACTCAATACCGTAAAATATCGCATTTTTACGCGTTTAGCAATAGTGTCGTGGAGAACACTGAGTGTAAAGGAGAACTTGCTTATTACATGCATTTTCTGCTTTTCTCACAATATTTTCTACTCCATGCAGATTTTTTCTAATCGACACAAGCTTTGAAATGCTGTCTGCTACTTCGTTCAATTTGGACCAGTCTAGGGTTTGGTTTCTTGGTAAGAGGTTAACGGTCATTCTACAATATTGTACGTTCTAGTTTAATTACCAAACACAATCGAGCTGTGTTGGACCAGATCCGATTTCAAATGCTATATACCAAATATATCATATGCTTTCCTTACAAAGTTTATATTCTTTTAATAATTACTTAAAATTTGATATAGTTGTTACTTATCTTTTTTGTGTTATTCAAAACAACAAAAAATCAACACAACAAAATCTACGGCACAAACAGTGCTCGGAAATATCAGGTAGATAAAATCGTAAATTTCACAGAATAAGGGAAACATAACGGGTTGAGTCAAGGAAGATGGCAAGATGTATTGAAGAGAAATAATGTTCTGTGTTAGTTCTGTCCGAATTAGACAAAATTAACGGAGACCTTATCACGCCCATTTGACTCCTACAGGAAGTTCAATTTCGAATATAAGCGGCGTTGTTTTGCAAAATTTGAGCAAAATGTAGTTACGGAATTAAGTCACCAAACCAAGCCAACAAAATGGTTCACATAAACTTAGGCCATTGTTGGAGCTCCAACTTCATTTCCCGTCCAAATAAATGACTTATTTGGTCAAATGATTCTTTAATTAACCGCCACGATCCATCAAGACCAGCTTTGCCGAGAGTAACGCTATTACGCGTGAACACTGTATCGGGCCTAGACTTCAATAAGAACTTGATGATATCGTATTCATGACTGAGTTACGGTCCTTTAGAAGGCATTTTACGGCATGACCTAAAACTTGAGAGAGAAATAATTCTGTTTAATATTTTTCGTATTAAATGAGTGATATACCACTAGTGAAATAACGCCTTTACGTTGCCGTGAAAATGACGTCACATGATGTATGTAATGACGTCAATTTACAGACGCTGTTATAGGTTTCGTTGAATATCTTTTATTACATTCCTAGCTGTAAAATCTTGGGATTTTCGAGTGTAATAAATTTTGATATCATCACTAGTGATGTAATATTCAAAGCTAAGATTGCCAATTTCATATCGAAATAAAGAAAGCTTTTGACTAAATCCTCTACATGAAAAATCAACTGTAATAAGATTAAAACATAAGTTACATATTTACAACTTTTCTGTTAAAATAATGGCGAACGAGGTTTGGGGAGAACGAGAAATGCACGGTGACCTTACATTCAATTTCTTAGGCTACAAATCAATTCAAAAACAATAAAACAAGAAGAAATTAACGCTTGCTGATTGACTCAAACAAATTCATAATTTTCCGTAACGACTAAAATTATACCAGACCTCGAATATTAATATATTGCAGTTAAAGTCATATACACTCAAACCTCACCCGCATGACCTTGTTTTGTACGCTCAAGTCAGGACACTGAGTGATCATAGATTGCGTATTCGATGATTCTGTCCAAGTCCAAGTCTTGAATGGTCGATCGATGTTCGAAATATCCCGGGGCCTTTAGATAGACGATAAGATTGTCACCCTTAGACACAGTATATGTTTCGCAAAAATTATTTTCATGTCTGACACTGCAAATCTCTAATTGTCTTAGAATACGGACTTTCCCACAAAAAATCCGTGCAAACCCTCGCCCACTTGGAAAGGCAATCCAAGATGGCGAACAAATATTATTGAAAACAAAATTCGCTGATATTGGGCCGAAGATGACGAATATGACTAAAATAATTAGATAAAGATTGATTTAAAAAAACTGTTTCAAAAACAATGAATAGAATAATCAACTGGTTATTTTTATATGAAAAATCTCTCATTAAATCCGTTTTTATGCGTTAGAAAAACTCGTCCTTCGGACTCGTTTTTAAACGCCTAACAACGCATTCTCGTGAGAGATTTTGCATATAAAAATAACCAGTTGATTAGCCTCTTTATATCTATAAAGATCAGGATTTAATGATTTATCGCAAAAAGTATATTCTAAAAGGAATATTAAATTCTAACCCATTAAAGACCGATTTCGTAAAACTCGTCATAAATATAACTAAATAAAAAAATGATAATACAATTGGGCGTTATCTCGTTTCTATCTGTCATAAGAAGACTAGTTTAGGAAATTCGGTACGTCATGAACTTTAATTGAATACCAGATAACAAAATTTTAGACTGGCCAAAATTGAATGGAGTTGCATACGAAAAATTTAAAGTTTAAAGATTTAGATTTTTCAACTTTCTTTGTGGAAAACATTGTGGAAAATGAAGAAATTGCTTGTTATAAGCAATTTCTTCATTTTCTAAAATGTTTTCCAAAGCTTTTCTTCTTGGGGGAGGGGGGCGTCTAAAAGCGTAACTGTGTGGGAATGTATTAACTCAGTGTTCTTTATGTGTAGAAAGGAAGTAAGATCAATATTGCTTTCGCGCGTTCAGTACATCATATAACTAAGTTATCCTCTCTCCGCCAAATGCGTCATTACGGTTGGATATAATATAAACCCACAGGACAGATTTATATTCTTTACGTAAGCAAAGAACGAAGATGTAAATAAACTATCACTTCAAAAGAAGTCTCTTATATACAAATAAAAAACTAACAATTTTGAAGATATAGTGATTGCTATTAATTCTACCTTACTGTGCATAATTGTTTACTTTTGATGTAGTGTGTCCCATGAATATAGACTCGACTTTAACACATATAAGGAAATATGGGGATCATCTCGTCGATCTCATCGACAAAAACATTGTAACTTCATCTTAACAAGGCTGTAATTAGAATTTTTTATCGCACGGAGGCGTCTTAACCTGTTTAAAGACATGTGTTGATTTTTTTTCAAACACTTTTAGAAATAATAGACTAATATGTAATCCTACTCACTCGGCTAATTTAACCCTTGCCATGCTAAATATTCCTATTCTTAAAATTGTTTAAAAACTAAAGGGCCGAAAGCACTGGAAGTCCAGACTGAGGGTCAATATTTCTGTCGAAAATCAATTTTATATACAAGTCTGGTGTATCAGAGATAAACAGGTGGTGTGGACTTAAATCAGATTGCACGTATGTGCAGGCTGTTCTCTTTGTGTATACCTCCTGTCAAAACAGGAACAATCCGGGATCATCGTGAAAAGGATTAAATAATGATGCACGTTCAAGGTCACAGAGAAATCACAGTAGACCAAACAAACTGATTTTATTTATTAGTATTATTCACAATGACGTATAAAACAAAACGGTTATTATTTACAGCTACTTTTAACAAATAAAAACACTTATCTTCACCCGTCTTAAACAAGTTGATCTGATAATCAGAAACTAAAACTTTGTTTGGCCTATTGTTCAAATGACCTAAAGAAATGTCCTTAAATACATGTGTTTAACTTTTTCATACACTGTTTTTGGAATATCAATAACCTTCTTAAATATGACGAAAATTGAATACATTTACCATCCCCTTCGATAATTTCTAATTATAATTCTGGTGAGTTCTGATTGGCTGAAAATTTTGTTTAAGTTACCCCTTTCCTGTTCAAACCCGGTATTTTACGTTACTGTGGTTTTATACTTGAGAAAACATTGTGGAAAAACAAGAAATTGCTTGTAACAAGCAGTTTCTCCTTTTCTCATATATTTTCTACCACATAGGATGGTTTCATTTGAAATTTTCATTGTCGTCTGCAGCCTCTTTCGAATTGGAATAGTCTAAGCTTTCAAAAACGGGAAAGGGTTAAAAGCCTCCATACAAAATATTGAACTATTATTATTTTGCATTATTGCGCAAAAATAGTACCGAAAAACGACTCAACCTTTTAAAGCCTTGTTATATTGCTACATACAATGTCATTTCCGTACCTTCATGAAAAACAAAACAAACAAGGGAAAATGCTCCATATCTTAGACAAAGGCAGGTCAACCGATTCTACTTATGATACACTGTATGTTTTCCTGTCGAAATAACAACGATACAAATAGCATATAAATATACAAATTATAACATTTAACAAAGAATAACAACCCACCACGCGAAAAAAAAATCTCGAAATTCCATAAACAGCTATTCGAGTAGGAGATCGTATCGAGCACAAGTCATTTGAGGTTGGTATTTTAAAAATGGGTGTACAGTCCGGTAAGACGGCAATGTTCAATCCGGAAAATCTTCTACAAGCTAATCATTTTACCAGGTCGGTATGAATAAGTTCAATTCCGATTTAGTTTAACCTTTTCCCACACAATCCTGCTTTTTTGGCGCCCCCTACAAAAATTGTGTAAATGAATAAATTGCTTATCTCATGCAATTTATTCATTCTCCGTAATATTTTCCTGTCCCATAGACAAAGAATTTTAGTATTTTATCAATTTTGAATTTTCATAGGCAAGTAATTTCAATTTGAACCAGTCTAAATTAGTCCCGTTTTGAAAATCCCCGGCATGGTTCCTTAAACGAATGATGGGTCATCAAATTAACATATTGTAATCCTTGTACGCAACACTTCATGTCTTCAGTTTTTCCATTTCTACGTCGATGACGCTAAAAATGACGTCACAACATTTCGACCATGAATCGTCTGTAAAGACGTCATACTCTGCTCCTAAGCTGTCTTTCATCAGTCGTCGAAGTAAAGACAAAATGAACTGAAATGAATAAGCAAATTTTGATGTTGGCATTCATCTAACCCCCCCCCAATTGTTCAGTAAACAATGTTGATGTACAGCAAAAGAACATGCCGGTACAATTAATGAGGTGCACCGAGTAGCGTAGTTGTTAAATTGACATACTCATAATTGGTGGAATATTGATATTTAAGGAGCACCGAGGGAATAATTTGTTCAAGCGACGGAATCGTCATTAACGGTTTATTCATGTTTGAGGGGTACCGAGTGGATCAGTTGTTAAAGTGGCAGACAAGTAATTGGCGGTTTATTCATGTTTGATGAGCACTGTAAGGCTCAGTCGTTAAAGTGACAAACTCGTAATTAACGGTTTATTCATGTTTGAGGGGTACCGAGTGGCTCAGTTGTTAAAGTGGTGGAATGGTTATTGACGGTGTATTCATGTTTGAGGAGTATACCGATGGGCTAAATTGTAAAAGTGGCGGAAACGTTAAGGACGAATTATTTATGTTTGAGGAGCACCTAGTGACAGTTGTTAAATTGACATACTCCTAATCGACAGTTAAATCATGTTTTAGGAGTACCGATTAGCTCAGTTGTTGAAGTAGCGGACACATTCCTGTATTAGGAGCACAGAGTGACTCATTAGATAGAGGACGGACTCGTTACAGACGGTTTATTTATGTTTGAGGATCACCAAGGGGCTAAGTTGTAAAAGCAGATGACTCGTAACAGATGGTTTATTCATGCTTTAGGGGCGCCTAGTGGCTCTCTTGTAAGACTGGCGTACTCTTATTGGACGGTCTATTCATTTCGATGAGAGCCTAGTGGCTTTGTTGTAAAAGTGACAAACTCGTAATGGACGGTTCCATCATGTTCGAGGGACGCCTAGTGGCCCTGTTGTTAATGTTTCGGACACCTGATGGACTGTACCATCATGTTCGAGGGGCACCTAGTGGCTCTGTTGTTAATGTGGCAGATACGTAATGGACGGTCCGATCATGTTCGAGGGGCGCCTAGTGGCCCTGTTGTTAAAGTGGCGGACACCTAATGGACGGTTCCATCATGTTCGAGGGGCGCCTAGTGGCCCTGTTGTTAATGTGGCGGATACGTAATGGACTGTACCATCATGTTCGAGGGGCACCTAGTGGCCCTGTTGTAAAAGTGGCGGATACGTAATGGACGGTTCGATCATGTTCGAGGGGCGCCTAGTGGCCCTGTTGTTAATGTGGCGGATACGAAATTGACGGTTCCATCTTATTCGAGGGGCGCCTAGTGGCCCTGTTGTTAAAGTGGCGGACACCTTATGGACGGTTCGATCATGTTCGAGGGGCGCCTAGTTGCCCTGTTGTTAAAGTGACAGACTCATAAAGGACGGTTCAATCATGTTCGAGGGGCGCCGAGTGGCCCTGTTGTTAATGTGGCGGGCTCGTGATAGATAGTTAACTCATGTTCGAGCAGCACTGAGAGGCTCTGTTGTTAAAATGGTGGACTCATTAAGGTAGGTTTATTCCTATTCCAGGAAAACCAAGGGACTGTGTTGTTTAACTGGCGGACACGAAATGGATAGTTTATCGAAGAAGCACCTAGTGGCTCTGTTGGTAAAGAGACCGACTCGTAATGTACGGTTCATTCCTGTATGAGGGGCAAAGAGTGGCTCATTTGATAAAGTGACGGACTCGTAATCGACAGAATCATTCATGTTTGAGGAGCGACGAGTAGCCCAGTCGTTAGAATGACAAACTTGTATTGGACGATTTAGACGTAAGAGACGGTTCGTTCATGTTCGAAGAGTGCTCTGTGAGCGCCGATTTGCATAGTCGTTAGTTTTGCTGATTTGTAACCGGATAATATTTGAACATTAATGGTTCAATTGCATCATTTTGTAAAAAATAGCTTATTTTTTAATAGTTTGGGTTTTATAAACTTGTCCCTGTTTTATAACCAACTTTCGTCAAGTTTTGAGATGTTTGATTGCGGCTATTTAGTTTATGGCGCGTACTTTAAGGCCTGAATTTTCTCTCTACAAGGAAAAGATATTAATATACTGTCCTCGAGAGACAAAAATCTCATAATTACAGCACGGAACGATGATATGATATGGGTACGAAGATGCTCATGAGGTTTATCCATTAGTTTGTTAGACAGTCTGGCTCGTTGGCCGAGTGGTTAGCGTGCTCGACTCGTAATCTGGTGGTTGCGGGTTCGAGCCCCACCGGAGGCTGGTAGTGTATTTGGGCAGGACACTTTACAGACAGAGCCCCAGTTCACCCAGCTGTAAAAGTGGGTAGCATTGGTTAGAATCCATTGCCTCTCTCTATATGTGCATGATAAGATCTTGTCTGAGTTAGGACCACGATGGAAATAAGAGTCTTTCGACCCTTTATCGTGTTATCCTCGAGGAAAAAAAATAGTATCTCGAGATTTGCTTGTCATTATTTAAAATCTTTACTTTAAGACCAGGAAAATAATATTTAACCAATAACCAGAAAGCACAATTTAGACTGTCTTATTTTTTAATAGAAAAATGGTAACAGACAATCAGAGGGGTTAAAAAACCTTTCAATATTTATATAAATTGAAGCAATCCATCCTATAGGGTAATAACATTGTTGGGCGATGAGAAATAAATGTACCGTGAATCTCTTTTCTACCCTGATTTTTTAAATTCGTATTTGATATTATTTTAACTGAAAAATCGGTTCGTATTATGATAAAAATGTGCTAGACAGTTTTAACAAAATGGGATCTCGTATTTTCAATGGTCCTAATTTGTTCTAAATAAGCCTTTGGACGCAAGTAAATGATTTTTTTACTTCCACATAATAGAAAATGAATGGTCGGTTTTCGGTGAAAAAGCAGCCATGTCCTGCTATACAGATAGAAGGGGCATCTTGTAAACTTATTACAAAGTCTGAGAAAAGGCACGTTTAACCAGACGCCAAAATTTATACTTTCCAAATTAGGAAATTGTAGGCGACTATTATAGAGGGTGCAATTTTAGAAATCTTTGTCTTTCAGGGTAGAAAACATTGTCTATGAAGAAACAAGCAAATACTTTATTTTACACGATGGTTTTCCAAAAATATTTCTTGGGGTGCGTAAAGAGCGTCAATGTGTGGGAAAGGGTAAAATGGCACTGAGGGGCGTTCTCTTCAGCATAAGAATTGTGAATACGGAATAGGCTGAATGAATGTGGTTAAAAAGCTAGATACACTTATTTGAAAGACTACTTACTTGAATGTCCTGAGAGCTGACGTTTTGATCGTGATGTATAGATGAGAGTTTCTGTAGAGATTCTATGAGTATTTGTTCATTGTCAAGATTGTTGACCAAGTTCGTGATGCTCAGCATGACATTAGCAGCGTGGTCTCGGACCATGCAGTTTTCTCGCATTTGCTCCTCGGTTAGATTCCCGAACTTGTTGAAGTAGAGCTGCGTGCTTGGTCGTTCCTTAAATAATCTGTGAAAAAAAAACGATAGAGAAATTGAATAAAGAGTGACTGACACATCGCTTGCCCCGCCCACTAACCACTGACAGGAACGCCCACTTGGATATTAAACAGCGTTAATTTAGAAAAAATATGACCAGTAACAAAAAGTGAAACAGCTTGTTGGCGAGCCAAGACCCAGCTATTGTTTAAATTATTTGAAATTTCTTAAAGATTTCTGCCCAACGGGTATAGAGATTTTGTTCATAATACGACAAGTTTATGTTGAAATCCCTCTTTGTATGATACAGTTTTTGTGCATGGCTATTTATATTAAAATATGGTAAAATATGGTAAAATAACTGTTTTGGCCATGTCTTTGGTTTAAAACAATTCATCTAATCACATGATGCTTTTTAGGGTTATTTGCTTAAAAGTCAATTCACACCAAACCACCTTTTGGTATGAAACGTTACGGGAAAGGAAAAGTCGTGAAGTTATCATATAATTATATAATTTTAGTTTCGTCCATAAAGATCCCAGCTTTTTGAGTTGCTGAATTTTTATTTTCTTGTTGCCATGATGAAATTTATGCATGCACCTGTTTTGTATGGTTGGTGCACAAAGTAGACCCTTAAAATTCTGCTCAAAACTTGTACAACAATTCTTTGTTTACTTTGATGGCGTTGAATTATATAAAATTAAGAGAATATTTATTTCTATTGAGGTATGAACTATTAAAAAACTTAATCACACTATTGTATGAATCTGCTTCGCGTATTGATACAGTTTTGTTAAGTCTTTAGGTTAATAACTCAATGAAAACAAAAATATTCTCTTGAATCATTAAATTAAGAATAAAACAAGATGTGTGTGAAACACCATGCCCCCGAATCAGGTATTCTTTAGAAACGGGTGATTTTTATTGTTTTTTTTTTTTTTTTTTTTTTTTTTTTTTTGTTTTATAGGGAAAATGGTTAAAAATTTTACCTTGACCTTGATGAAATGACCTTCCCCAGTTGCGCCTTGTTGAGACCTATCTACATAACAAATATTAGCATTGTAACTTAATCAGGGTTGAAGTTATAGGAAAATGTTTAGTTGGCAGGTTAAGCTTTGCAGACAGACAGACAGACGGACAGACAGACAGACTGACGGACGACGGTAAAACAATATACCCCGATCTACCGACACGTGGGCATAAAAAGTATACGGAGTTTCATGAATGACTTATAGTCCCCTTTTAAATCACACGACAAAATCGGTCATATAGAATTCACATATTGAATTTCGAACTTTGGCTCACCAGAATTTGCGAACAATACTCATTTTCATTCAGTTTTGTAATTGAGTATTTTATCGATATCTTTTTATATCGAGCAATTTACTATCTGAGTTTAATCAGGATGATATATAAGTCACTGTCAAGTATCAGTAAATTTGAAATTTGTAAAAGGTAAATAAAGTGCACGGGAATGCGTGGGGTAATCTGTCATACCATTCCTTTATTTACTTTAACTTCTTGCCTTAGTTAGACTTGAAAAACCTCCGCTATCACTCAAAACAATATTTAACCAATTAAACCACTCATTCGGCCGCCGTCATAGTGCAGTTGGTAGCGCGTCGGACTGTCAATCTAGAGGTCCCGGGTTCGATCCCCGACGGCTAGGAAAGGATGTAATGGTAGTACTGGTGTGAGAAATACCAGGATTCCATTGTAAGGTGCTCAAGCCGCCGCGATATAACTGAAAAATTGTTGATAGCGGCGTAAAACCCCATTCAAACAAAACACTCATTCCGTCCGAAGCCTCTCCCGTTTATCTCCGACAATACTATATAATCGTGTTTTTTTCCCGACGTTTATGTTGTCAAGAAGAGATTGACTGATCGTTTATTTCACAGTGTCTAACAAACTAATATCGTCTAATGTCTCCGACACTCTATCCTGTCGAAGTTATCTCCGACACTCTGCCCTGTCGAAGTTATGTTAGAAATGACGGTGATAACGAGTATCCATTTATAGCGCTGAAATATTTCGATATTTAGTCATCGCTTAACCCTTTCCTTGTTAATCCCTGGATTTTACGTCCTTGGGTTTTTATACTTGAGAAAATATTGTGGGAAAAGAAGAAATTGCTTGTAACAAGCAATTTATTCTTTTCCCACAATATTTTTTACCCTGTAGGTTGGTTACTTTTACAATTTGCACTCACTTTTAATTGTCGTCTGCAATTTCTTTGAATTTGGTCATGTTAAAAAGGGTTAAATGAACCAACTTCGATTCTCGGTGAGTATTGGAGTGTTAGTCTAATCTTTGACCCTAAACTTTGTAAAATGAAAAGGCGAGGTTTCCTATCTATTTCAACATTTAATGTATTACAATAAATTGTTATTCGCCTATTTTTCATGTATGATACTTTGTTTCAAAATATCTTTAAACTTTTCAATTTTCAAGACTGAAATTAAATTCTTTTTCTACAATGTTTTGTATTCATCGAACGGTAACTTATCTGTAGGAAACCAAAACACCGAAGCTTACTGCAGCTTTACGACAGTTTGGCGGATTACCGGGGCATTTTTCTTTATTCTGACATTTTTGAAACCTACATTGGCAAATGTTTATTTTTGTTCAGTGAGTAAGTGTCATCGTTTGTTCGTGTGGGGTGCTCTCTTCTGGCCTTCCTTTATCTAGCGGTATGTTGATTCTTCCCTTTTCTCATATCCGGATGACAAATTGAATTTTTATCTCAACAGGTGATGGCAAGCATATATTTTTAGACTTTGGCATTTATAACAGATCACTGACAACGCCCACTGACTCCGCTGGCCACGCCCACTGACTCCGCTGGCCACGCCCACTGACTCCGCTGGCAACGCCAACTGCACCCGCTAGCCACGCCCACTGACTCCAACAGGAAGTTCCACTTCAATATTAGACGGCGTTATTATGCAAAACATGAAACACAAAAGTAAAATGGTTGATTGGCGATCTTAACGTCATAACTACAGCTTGAATAAGTTGTAACTTCGAGGTAAAATGCTTCAAAGAAATGTCGGTTAATGTCAGAGTTCAAAGTTCACTTTCGGTTTAAATGAATTACATGATTTGTCAATTGGTTTTTGGTTGACATACGCGATTAGTAAATTGAATCCCATATGGAAGACAATGGTGAGATATCAGACAAAGTATTGTTTTCAGAAGCCACTCTCTTTGATTGAAAGGCAAAATTTTAGACCCGAACAATAACAAAGACTTTTATGATGACAATTCAAACCGGGGCAAAATCGAAAGTAATAATAATTGTCACGAAAAGATTTTTACATGATCAAAGTGGGGAATGTGACTAGTTATTTCTCCTTTTCGCGTGATATTCTTTATAATTATTATCTTAAGAAATCATCTAAAAGTAAGATAGTGTATTGTTAAATTTCAATTCATTCTTGGATAAATATGGATTTGCATACAGATTATTTCAAGAATGCGTTTAATTTATTGACTGGCATACAGATAATTCAATTACGCGTTTAACTCATTAGTAGACAGAAGAATTTTAGACTGGTCCAAATTGAACGGACTTGCAGACGAAAATTTTAAGTTTATGAAGTTTTAGATTTTTCCAACTTTCTGGGTGGTAAATAATGTGTAAAATGAGGAAATTACTTTTTAACAAATGCATGTCTTCATTTTATACAATATTTATGCATTTTTTTCTTCTTGAAGGGGCGTCAAAAACTGTCAATCTAATGGAATGAGTTAAATATCGTCATTGTACCACGATCGAAACTGGAGATTTTTCATCACCAACAAACGATATTCGTAAACAATCAGTGTCTTTTAACATTAAATTTGTGTGATCAACGAATTAGCTCTCATCAAAGTGATAATCTCAAAAATATTTCAATTATCTCTCAATTAACCCAAGTTATCAGTTAAATGTCTACTATTATCTGTCAAATATTCACCCCCTACATAGCGATTCACGATACGATAAAATCCGGACACTACTCGCATACTTTGTTGATAAGTGATTAAGCAAAATAGTTTTGTTGTGATAAAATATTTACAGGGGACAAATTGTCCAAATGACAGATCGCAAAGTAAGCTTGGCTACACCGAATGAAAAACTACGACCGCAGCCATAGCGCAGAGGTGGCGCGTAGGACTTCTAATCATGGGATCCCGGGTTCGATCCCTGGTTGCGGCGAATATCCCTTCTGACATTTGTCTCCCACCAATGGGTGGATAATCGTAAACCCAAGTGGGATAGCAGCTAGGAAAGGATGTAGTGGTAGCTCTGGTGTAAGAAATAGCAGGAATCCTTGGTTAGGTGCTTCAGGCTCCGTGATATTAATGAAATGCTATTAAAAGTGGCGTTAAACCCCATTCTATTCAATCTACGATGAATGAAAATTACAATAAATGTAGATTTATACTGAAGGAAAAACTATACTGCATGAAAGAAAAAGATGTTTACAATGACAAAGTTAAAACTCCATGTCTTGTAAGACGATGGTTGAATATTTGAAGAAGACATTACCGCTACCCAGGAAAGACGTTTTGTGTGGATAGAGACCGAAGATACCTAGACGTCAACATATTATCAACTTCTAAATACAAATTACTTTTCTTAGAAATGTACAGTAACATAAGAAATGAGAATGCATTTAACACCCAGGTGTTACAAGAGTGACCAGGGAACAGCAACATTCGACTGCTGAAATATAACATCTCATATAAATCTCAATCTAGCATTTCGACGATGCCCGGATTATTTGGAAATTGCGTTTTTCAGAAAAATCGAGTTTATGAATTATCTTTCACCCCCTCTCCCCCTCTCTCTTCTCTCTCTCTCTCTCTCTCTCTCTCTCTCTCTCTCTCTCTCTCTCTCTCTCTCTCTCTCTCTCTCTCTCTTTCTTTCTTTCTCTCTCTCTTTCTATCTCTCATTGTTGTTAATTTGTATTTTAACGACAAAACTAATTAATTTAAAACCTTCTATCTAATAACTTACCGTACTAATAATTCCACTCCACTTGTCTCTGGATCCGCATTAACCAACTTCCAGCTTTGTCGTATGGCCTCCTTTTCCCGTGGCGTCAAACCAGTGGCGTCATCATTAATATTACCATTTGACTTAAGGCCCGTGGCGTCACTATTTGTATCGATCCGTGACGTCAAATCCGTGGCGTCCTCATCTTTATTGCCACCAGAACACGGCATGTTACAATTTTTTTGGGTTTCCAACAGTTTTCTGTACTAAGCTCTGACCTTTGTAACGTCAATTATATACCACTTTTAAATGCTCAACAAAGATCAAAGTCTGTTTCCAATACAGCCGTCAGCGTCTGTACAGACCGTCTGTTTCGTTTCGTAGAAGGTGGCTAATTAAATACGTCTAGGGTTCATCTGTTAGCCTGAGAAAATTGTAAAATAAGTTTACCCTTTTGGAATTCTATCTATCGTTTTGTCTACTACCTTTACTGTTGAATATTTGAAATCCTATGTATTATACTGTATAACATGATTTCATAAACTACGACAAAGTGTGTCTATTTCAGATTATATCGGGGAATCATATCTTTTAAAAAAAATTGACCGAAAAACAAAACCGAAGTTGTTGCTTTTTTTCAATCAATTTGAACATGACGTTCCTCTATCGATTTAAATATATATATAGTTGATTTCTCTTTTAGATGTAAAGTATTTAGGTTGAGGGCTTATTTGCCGTTAGCACATTTGAATTTGAATTGAGAAATATGTAAACCTTCTCATAAAAAGATGCACTTTAGATATAGAATGATTCTCTTTCAATTATTTCTGTTTTACACGAATGATAACAAATATGAACCGTCAGACAAAAAGGGAAATCTTGTGTATTTCATAACCCATTCTCACTCGAGAATATTTTGGACTGGTCACAGTTCAAAAAGGCTGCAAACAACAATTTCATGTTGGTGGAATTTTCAGAATTCTTCATATTTATGGGTAGAAAATACTGTGGATAATGAATAAATTGCCTGTACAAGCAATTTCTTCATTTAACTCAACAGTTTTAAAAGCTATTTTCGTGATGTGCATTAAAAAGCTGAATTATGTAGGAATTGAGTAAATCAAATTTTTGAAAAAGAGATTAGAAGCATATTCAAATATATAGTTAGGGTGATCATCTTTATTAAACCTGTCCTGTTTTGTGAAATTTTAGACCTGTCCAAATTCAAAAGTTTTGCAGATGAAAATTGAGAGCGGATTTAATTTGAAAAATAACCATTCAGTAGGGTAGGAAATATTGTTGAAAAAGAAGAAATTACTTGTTACAAGCAATTTCTTCTTTTCTACAATGTTTTCCAATTGATATATTTATAGGGATGAAAAAACAGGGATTGAATAGGAAAGGTTTAAAGACATGTGCAAAAGCTAAAAGTTTCAATCCTAACCAGTCTGCACAGTCCACACGGTTTAACATTTAGCACCTACATAGACAGGTCACAAATGTAAAAATTAGACGGTAAGGAACCATCATGAATGTGAGACCTACCTTGTAGGTCGGATTAGGACTGGTGAGCATCGAAAGTTTTCATTTATTGAAGACTTTCTGAACACAGTAAAGTAATTGTAGCTTACAATTTATTCGTTTATCTTTTTGTCATGGATGGACCAAATTCATTCCCCTGTACTTACGGGTAAACCTATGTGGGATGGGCAGCTGGAGGCTCGGAAAGGATGTAGTGGAAGAACTGGTTTGAGAAATGACAGGAATACATTGTTAGGTGATCCAACCGACGCGATATGACTGAAATACTATTAAAAGTGATGTTAAATACTCATTTGAATAATGAATACATAACGTTGAGTGTTTTCAGCAAAATTTGATGTAAAAAAGTTTTTTATGTAAATGAACAATCAATATTTACGGATGTTGGGAGAGGTCGAATTTAGTGTGGCTCGGTTTGAAAGATATTCTTCATATGTTCAGTTCTAAGTCCATTACAGGCTTACCATGTAAAAGAGATGGCTCCGACCGAAATCTGTAGGATTATTGAACATTTCAGAGGATTTTAAAACAAAGAGAAACTGATATTATTGTTCAGGGTTCTTTAGAATATCTGAATATTTTCTTATTTAGATCTCATACTATTATTTTCCACGAAGCTATAATCGGTTGCTTTATGCATCATCTGTATTCTCTTTACGATTTTTACAATTAAAATTCCTTCCATAGAAATCTTTTACTTGTTCATATTTTGTCAAAGTAATCAATAGAAATGGGATCACCCAACCAGACCTTGAATCTTGTTACCGTGAGCCACCCTGACTGACTATGATATGTTTTATGCTTTTTACATGTTTTGAATATTACCTCATTGATTTTCTTTGGAAATACGCCCTAAATCGAGATTGAAATAACTAAGAATTTGCGTAAAGGAGTACGTTTTTGCGGTTTGCTAAAAATGTTCTATAGAAATCTACTATTTTGCTCGCTTTGTTCATTCAAATCTAGTTTGATTCAGAAAAAAATGGGGTCAGCGTGTCCCACAGGGGTCCGCCATTAGAGTTTCTTCCACTCCATAGACCAATATTATAAACAAGGGATCTTTCTTCATTCAGCCCAATCGCTCATCCACATGTACGAAAGCTACTATATCTTTTTTCAAATGAACAGATGTTTTAATCACTCTTTCAAAAAAATGAAAGACAATACATTTTTCTACAAAGAAAATACAAATGTTTGGGGGCTGTTAGTGTAGACTGAGTGTAACAGGGGCTTGTTGCCGAAATTCTGCGTCATTGACAAGGGTTCGTGCATGATAATAATAATAATGATAAAATCTTTATTCAGAGCAGGTGGCTCATTAAGTTTTAACATATAAGAACAATGTAATGAAGATCTCATTTACAAAGAGGCCGTCTGTCTGAAACGATCAATGACAATTTAAGAGGTAATAATATCTATCATGACCTAAATGCTTATAATAATAATTGTACTAATAAATAATGATGATGGTTAAGGTAAATGTTGAGCCAAGTGATAATGATAGCCTAAGAAACAGAATAAATGTAAATTACCGTTCCGTAAAATCATACATGTATATGTGTATATACACACATGCAAGAACGCACTAACACACACACACACACACAAGCATACGTACATCGACATTCAAGATATATAACGCACTTTAGGTCCAATGAAACACAATTTTAGCTTTACATACATTTGAATTCAACTGACATATCACACTGGTCTTCTTTGATGCATTACAATTCTACAATCAATGAATTTCTCGTTCAGCTTTAATATTTACGAAGAGGCTGACATTTAAAAGATGTATGATGCTATTTTGCAACACGTAATTTCATTGGCCGATATGTATTGACAGTCTGGAGGGGAAATTGACTGGCGAATCAATTCACTTGTTACGTTTAGCTTGACTTTTGACCCAAGATGTAGGCCTCCATACGAAATTTGACAACTCATTTAACTCTGAAGTGTTTTGCCATTATCGAAGACCATTGTGATATGTTTCAACTTATTTCAAATGTATGTAAAGTAAAAATCGTGTTTCATCGGACCTAAAATGCGTTTTATATCTTGAAAGTTGATATACGAACCCTTATCAATGACACAGAATTTAGCAAAATTTAAAATTCAAGCCTCTGATACAGTCAGTCTGCACTATCAGCCCCCAAACATTTGTATTTGCTTTGTAGAAAAATGTGTTGGCTTTCGTTTTTTGAAAGAGTGATTAAATTATCTATTCATTTGAAAAAGATGTAGAATTTTTGTACATGTGGGTTGGAGATTGGGCTGAATGAAGAAAAATCCCTTTTTTACAATGTTGGTCTATTGGGTGGAAAGGACTCGAGTTAAGGACCCCCAAGGCGAGTTCGTTGTATATGATTTACAACGCCTCGGTTAAATGACATCACGTATGCTCCCAGTAAGATTACGATCGATCAAACAGTTCCCCCAAAAATACAATTTTTGAACAATTTTCAATCTAATACGCGAAAAAGAGATTTTAGCGTTTTATGTAAGGGGGTGGTGCGGGATAGCGTCATTTTTCCCTTAATTGCTGATTTTTTTTTATTTATTTGTGTGTGTGTGTGTGTATGTGTAAGTGTGTGTGTGTGTGTGTGTGTCTGTGTGTCTGTGTCTGTGTGTTTGTGTTTAAGGGAAAACTATTACAGCACCCTCTACATCTCCAAAATAAACGTGGCAGATTATGTACATACATTTATTAAACGTGACAGATTATGTACAAACATTTAATAAACATGACAGATTATGTTCATACATTTAACCATAAGTGATTTAATCCAAACGAGAAAGAATTTGGAGGTTTTGAAACTAGTTCAATTTCGATAGGTTTCACATATTCAAGGAAAATACAGTAAATAAAATCAAACTAGGTTTCTGTCAAAATCTTATAACAGTAAAAGAGGCTGCTATTTTTCGGATAGAGTGTGTACTATTTTGATGACGAAGTTCTCACAAACCAGTTCCTGAAATCCGCTGTTATAATAGCTATAAAAGAGGTGCAAGACAAAAGTACAACCCGTCCGTTGGCGAGCAAAATGTCGTAACTAAAGCTTGAATGAAGTTATTGTTACGTCATTCTGCTCGTCGAACGACGGAAGGGGCTTTTAGATTTTTCATGCCTTAGCTGATCATTAATTTTTGTTCACGTGAGAAAAACAAAACGCATCTGTTCTCAAATTTCCTTCGTTGTACTAATCAATCTAAATTTGGTGTTTGTGGATCTTTCGCAGACTAATGAAAACAAATGGGAACAATTAGACTTTAACAGACAATTTACTTTGAAAAATTTAATCACTATAGTTCACTATTTCATTTTGCACTTTTAACTTCATGTTCAGAAAGTTTTGCTTTCATATCCTCACCAATACATATTTTCTATCAAGGTCTTTATGAATGGCAAGTAGCCGCTATCATAGAAACGAGAATTGTCAGTTAAAAGGGGATTTATACCCCCACGACTCCTTGCTACATGAAAGCCTGTGTCAATGAAATGATCAGAATTATACGAAAACTTTGGTTTCTGTGATATCTATTTTAAGCGCCAATTTTGATAGCTTAATATAACAGACAAAATTTTGAGGACGTCTCAAATATCAACGAGTGCAAAAAGCTAGTGGAGAATTAACCACTAAATCCGTTTAATGCCTACGCCATAAAAAGAAGTTCTTAAATAGTTCAGGAATATTGCAAACTCTGCATGCAAGTTCATCTCCTAGGTATTATAGCTCACTCTTCAAAGAAGTTTCAGACGACTATCTCAAATGTAAAAATGTAAAAATCTAAAATATTTATCTCTTCAGGTAGAAAACTATGTTGAAAATAAAGAAATTGCTTGTAACAAGCAATTTCTTCATCTTCCACATTGTTTTCCACAACTATTTTCTTGGGGGCGTAAAGAGGGGGGTTGTGTGGGAATGGCTCCTTGTTTACTTTAACCTAGTTTCTTTTTCATTATAACGTTTGGCAAAGAAGATTATTGAACTAAACAATGCTTTACTAGCTTACGGTACTTTTCAGTACTTTGATTGAACCAAAGGGCTAGAATCACATACTGGTATTTCCGGTCCTGTTACGAATTTTGATAAAATTATTATCACGCGATTGTACTAGGTCGATACGATGCACAACTGAAATCAACAACACATTTAACTTTTCATGCTTTGTCATGGCAACCACATACTTTGTAGATGTTGCTATGGTAACTACATTCCTTCTAATAAAATGAGACAAATTCTATAAAGTAACATATCAGGTAAATTCACTTTTATCGTGTCAATCTTTATTGTCGTTTTAAACTCATAATTCGTAAAATACCTACTCGTAACTACATGCTAGCCTCTTATTAAAAGTATGTGTTACCATGGCAACAGATTGTCAAGCATTAAAGAAATAAGTTTCTGTCAGGTGTTTCATCATAAAAAGGAAACTTTCGAGAATTCATATCAGTGATATGAATACAGTAAGATAATTGGAAATAATTCTTAGAAACTCGTCCAATTTTCTAGATATATTTAAACGATACCCCAGTTTTGTTGTCCATAAGATTGTTACTCGGGTGCAAGCAGGATCAAATTCGCTCAGTTTGTATGTTCTATAAAAGAAGATTTACGAGCAAATTGATTTATTTCCTGAAATTTGGTAAGCCAGTCGGGCATCTCGAGTCATTTAATTTGAAAATCCTTCATGGCCTCTATTAAGATCGCGCCAAATTTTATAACGACTCTTTCACTACATTCTGTCACTTTTGTAAAAGCGGATACAATGTAACAGCCTGTAAACATATTTTTCTGTACTGTCCAGCACATCTGATTTACACCAAGACTTAATTCAGGGTATCAAAATGAAGATCGAATAAGATACTGCCAAAAACTTTGAAAACCTAAATAGTCATAACAAACTTGTCGTCCTTTTTTATCTTGATTTAGAATCTCAAAGAATCATAAGATTCTCAGAACAATTGACCAATCGCTGATCCCATCCACTTACTTCGTTAGGCCTGCCCATTGACTCTCGGTGGATTTTGTATGAAATCAGATTGATATTTTGGCTTAATCTGCGTCACAATGCGGTTGAATTCCATGAACTCTTCTTAATATGTTTAGAACTACCTATACATAGATTCTATGAAAAGTAAAAGTGGTTAGCATTTTTAAAGGGGCTGGCATCTGAAGAATACGTTTAGGGCTTATATATGTTTGAAACCCAAAAGGTGAATTACGCACATTTTTGCTTGATATTGTATGTGAAGTTTGAATCAAATCTACCAAGAAGAGAATTAGAGCTGCCAAGCAAAGCTAAAAGCCGACAGACGGGCTGATAAGCTTTACCCCCTCCCCCCCCTAACAGTGAGATATACTAGTCAAAATTTGATAAGGATCACTTTTTCCTAGTTTAATATTTTTGTATCTGATAAGCCTACTGATCTTATATTGTGAAATTTGATCCCATTCTTCAAGAAGAGCATGTCTGAGCTCCTGTCTAGATGCTGGTTGCACACGACAGCATTCAAACCCAACATCTACTATTGGCCAGAGTCGGATCATCCAATAGGTATGAAAGGTAGAAACCAGGTGCGTTTCTCCAATAGGAAGGAATTACGAGGGCAATCAATCAAGCATGTAATGCCAAAAGATGGTATGGTCCGTCAGGTCAAGTCAATAAAAAAAATGGTGATGTCAGTTCCTTATAGTCGCTCCTAATTAATCTGGTCTAAGTTTATATGTATCGCGTGAATGAAGATTAGGGTAGACAATTGACCAATCGCTGGTCCCTTCAACTTAGTCCATTGGCCACGCCCATTGACTCCAACAGGAAGTTCCGATTCGATTTTTAACGGCGTTATTTTACAATATTTATGGCCGGTAGCATGTAACAAAAGAGTAAAATAGTTGGTTGGTGATCTAAACGTCGTAACTACAGCTTGAATATGTTTAAGTCGCAAAACCAACAAAAAGGATTAAAAATAGCGGCAAATGGCGGAGTTGAAGGCTCAAGTCCGGGCTGAATAATTGATTTGATTGGTCGGTTGATTCCTTGATTGACAGCAGCGATTGGTCAATTGGCCATTTGGTTCAATCTGAAATCAATTTCATGTTCAGATTATACAAACGAGATAATATGATAAAAATCAGGATGGCTTTCAATTTGAAATTGATTTTTTACTGCAAAACTGGCATAGAATAGACCAACAAATATTATATCATAAATAGATCCTATGAAATAATATTTAGATATTTAAATAAAAGCAGAGAACATAAAATACTGAGGGGGGGGGGGGGGTGGAACAACATTTTTAATAGAAATAAATTTCAGAGCGTAAGATATGCAGTTATGTTAATAAATACAAAATGTTTCATTATAAATAAGTTTGGCAAAGGAAATACAAACTAAACGATAAATTTTGTCTCGACAAACTTCGCTAACCCTGAAGTAGGAATGCAACACTTACTCAATTTGCCACGCCCATCGACTCCGACAGAAAGCCCCGTTTCGATTTTTAAACTGCGTTATTTTGCATTATTTTGTAATAGTATATGGCAAGTGGCATGTAACAAAAAGGTAGAAAAGTTGGTTGAAGACCTAAACGTCGTAACTACAGCTTTGAAAACCAAAAAGGTTAACAAAAATGACGGTCAATGTCGAAGTTCAAAACTTGTTTCTCTTCTAAATGAATGATTTCAATGGTCGACTTCTTATTTGATTGACAATCGCGATTGTCATTTATCATTAATATACCTTGTATTTCATTTTCAAAGGCCGATTATACAGGCATGTAGGCAGCGCTTGAGTGAGGAAGGCTAAGAATTTGCCTGATATAAGTAATTTCTTCATTTTCCACAATGTTTTTCAATTCTTTTTTCTTGATGGCAGTTAAAAGGAAGGGACGTGTGGGAAAGAGTTAAAAGTCCCAAATACAACAACTTTTATCTGCTTTTTTTCTTTCAACGTCAAATCAGCCAGCGAACATATGTAGAAAGACTTTGTCTAAACTCCGAAATAGTAATTCTATCCCATTTATCTATGGCAAACTCCAATAGAAACAAGAGCCGTCAGAGACGGATTATGCTCCCCGAATAAGGCTTTTGTCACAAACTGTAGGCCATTATTGGGACAAAAAATCTTCTTATTGAATGCAGCTATAGTTTGAGAGTTCAGTTCACAAGAAATTTGGAAGTTTAACAAACATTGAAGGAATCTGTTTGGCTTCACAGGCCTGATTCTAGTAAAATCCAATATTATTATATGGTAAAGGGTTAAATATTTTACCTTGACGAATGAAAAATGTCTACATACAAAAAAATGAAGACTCTAACATGAGTAGTCTTACAGAATTAAAAGACTGATTTATTTTAGAGTAGGAAATATACAGATGTCGGTTTTCTTTTGCGTTTTAAGGGAAACTTGCGTCTAATATTTTAAATAAGTTCTTTTCGTATTCGGTCAGCCTCCGGTTGTAAACGGTAACTGTATCTAAGAATAAATTTACCCATCTTTCACGTGAAAATTAAACTCAGGATCTTTAATTAACTAGTATATTTTGCGGAGGAAGTCCAAAAATCGTAAAGAGTGCGTGGAGTATAAAACCTTAATTTAGATCAAAATTTGGCCTAAATACTTTTTGTTTCAGTGTCTTCGCCGGGGCCAAATAATAGAAATAATTAAAATTCCCAGAGAAATTCTTTTCCAAACTGATGAAAAATGAAGCATAGAAGGCAGGAATTTATTTATTTTGGCTCTAGGCAGTTAATGCTCTGTTGATATTGATTTCCCGTCGCTGATTATTTTAAGTAACATTCTGTAAGTATCTATCTGTAGAAAGCTTTAGTTAGTAATTTAGTGTTCAGAGTCCTTTAACGTCGTGGTTCTTAAAATCTATATTATTAAAGGATTTGCAAGGGGGAGGGGGCACTCTTCCTCGAAATCTCCCTACCTATCCCCATATTTGGTTTAACCCATTCCAACACAACAAACTTTAAGACTGGTTCAAATTGAAAGAAGCTGTAGACGATAATTTCAAGTTGATGGAATTCATTTTTCCATCTTTTTGGATGGAAAACAAAGTGAGTAAAGAAGAATTTGCTTGATACAAACAATTTCTTCATTTTCCACAAAGTTTCTCATTTTTTTTCTTTTTTATTTATTTATTTATTTTATCTTATTTTATTTTTTTTTACTTTATTTTATCTTTTATTTTTTTAGGGGAGTAAAAAGGAAGGAGCGTGTGGAAAAGGGATAAAGATCCCAAATACAACAACTTTTATTTGCTTTTTTTTTTTTTTTGCTTTATTTTCTTTTATGTCAAATCAGCCAGAAAACCTTGGTAGAAAGACTGTCGAAACTCCGAAATAGTAATTCTACCCTTTTTACCCATGACAAAATCCAACAAAACATATACTGTCAAATAATGGTTTACACCACTTGCATCTTATTGTAACATTTGAGTTATATTTCGATTGCCATACAAGGATTGTGATTAGAAGTGTATGTAACCCATTCCCACACAATGAAGCTTCCTATACGCTTTGGGGAAATGTCATTATGGAAACCGTGGGAAAGGAACAAGCATTTTGTTCATTTTCTCAAAATGCTTTCTCCTATATTTTGATACTTTCTTTTTCCACTTCTAGCCCAATTTGAAATGTTGTTTGTAACTTCATTCAATATGGACCGGTCTAAATTTTTTCGTCGGGTGATGGTTTAATCAGGTCACAGGTCAAAATTATCCCTTAAAGTTGTTAGCATATCTGTCGGTCAGTGCGGGAGTAAAGTTGTTAGCATATCTGTCGGTCTGTGCGGGAGTAAAGTTGTTTAGTAAATCTGTCGGTCAGTGCGGGAGTACTGTTTACCTAATCATTATCCTAGCCTAGCAGCAGTCTATCTGATGTTCGTGTGTATTGTAAAATAAAAAAGGCACGTGTAAAACTTCAAAGAGAACTCCACGTGTATTTGGGTCAGGTATTTAATGAACTGATTAGTGGGGCATAATTGGCTATTAATTATTAAATAATTAATGACGCGTTATTCTAAAAAGGGCCCTTAGAAAAATCTTTACGCGCCTTACATGCACACACCATTTATGAAAATCAGGAACGGCCAATTTTAATGTAACAATAAGGATTCTTGTGGTCTGCTTAAAGGCGTAAACAGAGCTCCTATCTGTACGTGTGTGTGTGCGTGTGTTATTTATCTTTCAGTTATGATTACCCATTTTAGAGTGACGGCTGAAAATTATAGGAAGTGGAAACACCTTAATATCTCAAACAATCGCACAATTTCCACGAAGAATTTCGTTGATTTTTATACAATCGCCCCCTTTCCCTCTACATGTTCGTCTTGGTCTAGTTTGTTACCCGGTGTAGGCGGTTGGTACTTGACCCAGTCTCAGCTCTCAAGGTAAAAAAAACAAACAAAAAAACCGTCTGTCTGCTGACACTCTAAACAAACTAATAAGAAAAACATTCTAAAGTGATCGATAGTGGTTGTTTAGATGACCAAAATGATGAGTTTTCGTTCTCGAGAGAAAAAGCACACACGTACTTAAGAAGTTTATAGGTTAAAATGATTTATACCAGAATCTAGACAAAAATGTTTTGTCCCAAATGCTCAAAACGTGAACTTGTATGATTGAAGCCACAGGGAGCAGTTACGTATGCTAGACATTAGCTAAAATGACCCAAAAGTCAAACCAGGCCTTTTAGAAATACTATATATAGACAAGGGATACAACTCAGAATTCCTGAGATCCCACCCCTGTCTGTTTTAAAAGCCTCTAAAAACTACACTTCTTTGTTTACACATTTTACAGTTGTGCATTTTCGTCACACATATAATCATTTGTAACCTTGACCCATCCATTCCACGAAAACTATACAGCCTTCGCAGTACAGACAACTTTCTTACAGAAATACACCCCAATTTTTCTCGATTGTCGAGAAGTAGCACCTTCAATTTTCATCAGTAAATAGCAAATCCCAGATAAGCCACTCATTTCTATTATGCATAAAGCAATGGAAAATTATGAATTAAATACATTTTTACCTTTAAGTAGTTAATTCTGATGATTCCAGAGCTATCCTAAGCTTATGAAGTGTTACATCCTTTCTAGAAGTCAAAGGCAGCCATTTTGTAAATAAAACTGAAATATCCTTAAAAGCAAACAAGATGCAAAATTAGGGAAGAGGGGGGGTACAAGTTTAGACTCAAGTTGCAATAAAGGCCAACGACTGAAATATAGGGTAGTTGAAATGACAATTTCTCATTTATAACTCATAACCATACGATATGAAAATTGAATAATATGTCCAATATATATCAATGGTTCTCTAACCTGATACAAGACATCTAATTTCTAAAAAGAATATATTCTGAAGTTTGTTCAAGTTCAAAGATATGCATTTTTGTGAGAAAATCCACAGAGATAAAGATAAAGCTGCGGCGATATAGGTAACAAGGGTGCTCCTCTTTCCCCTAAGTTTTTAATAATCTCTCTTTCGGTTGCTCATTTAATACTTTTTTTATGAGAATAAGAATTCCACAAGGTTTTGTTAATCAAAAGCAAATAAATAAGTGTTTCGATAGAAATGATAAAACGACATGAGCAATAAGAAAAAAAAATTATTATTATATATTTAATCAATATTGAAACAAGATAAGAACAGGCTGCTTTTGGAGATAAGATACATCTTGTAACCCTCGAATTTTCTGAGTTATATTGATTCAGAGACTTTTTAGATAGCTATGCTGAATGTATTTGCTTTTCACTTTGTGTGTTTAAACATTTTTCCTTCATTAAATGATGCAAGGTTTATGTGCAAATTTCAATTAGAATCATAAATAAAGTATAACCCTTTAACGAGGAATGCAAAATAAATGATAACAATTACTATAATTCAATAGTAGATTTACATCAACTCATACAGCTTTTACTTCTTCTTACACAGAAACATTAACAAAAAATAATTTGATAACACCTACATGTATACGTGTATGAACGGATTACCAAATGAAATGTTCCTAGTATACCGGTAATTTACTTATTTAAAGCTATACGTAGACCTGTTCTTTTGAATTAAATCGTAATTGATGACCAAGAATTTACAGAGAAAAACAACCCAAATTACGTTGAATATCGTGCAAATAAACATGCTTTAACTACTAATATAACTACCACAGTTGGCATCCAATCCAATATAGGACAGAACAGAACATAAGTTTATTGCAGACGTTGAGCATATTAGCTCTTAGTACAGAAAAATACATGTTATTAAACACACAATGGAAAAAAAAAAAAAAAAACAGTCACATAAATAAACAATATTAATTTTACAATGTTAATAATGAGAGTATCATAATGTAGCGTAAACTTTATACATATTAGGATGTTTATGGTAAAAAGTAAGGATATACTTAGATCTAAAACCTTTATAATAGGGACAAATGAAGTGCCACAAAATTCGTCTTCGATATCTTTAAAGGTATATAGTACGCATGTTCGATCATTTCTTTTGATATTTTGGTGGCGACCTTTTAAATCGTGTGAGGATAATCTAATCTTTGCTAATACATTACCGCGTTTTCTATTTTCAAGGAGTATAATATAATTTGACATTTCATAACTCAATTTAAGGTTACGAAACAAAACTAGGGAGGAAGAAGCATCTATAGATAAGTGCCATTTACTTATGTATAAAATATCTTTGACTCTTTTTTCAAAAATCGGATTAAACTTTTCAATATGTACCAAATCAGGATAAAACCAAACTTCACTGAAGCCTGAAGTCTCTACTAGTTTTTTAACTCTATTACTCCAGTTTTTAATAACTTCAGCGTCTTTCCAATTTCTAACCACTAGCTTTGTAATATTGATGTTAAAATACAATTCTTCCTCCAATATTTGATTATACGAATATGTCTATTAACTATAAGCGGGTATCTTCCTATTTCCGATAAGAGGGAAAGAGAATTAGTTGACTGTTTAACATTGAGCATGCGCTTTAAAAATTTCCTAAGAATTCTTTAATTATTCTCCGATTGGATGAAGCCCCAGACTTCACAATTATAATTAACAATCAAATAAATTTGATACGACTTTCACAGGAATATCATTACCTTTATAAATTTAAATAAATGACTGTAGAATAGTCTTCTGTGTAAAAGAATTCATGTATTCATATTTTATTTTTCAGAATGGCTATCAACAAATAGCATATCACATTGTTTCATAAATTTCTGCATACTGAAAGTTATTTTTCAATCCATTTCCGGAAAAAATATTATACTATTCATTTGTTACTATATTCTCAATGCTTTCAATCCTGCTGGTGAACTTTCCATTAATTTAGAGATTCAGCTAGTGAAGATTCCATTAAGAGATGAGAGAGAGTTTTGTCTAGTGAAACAAAACTAATAAAATTAATTCAAGACTTTTCATAAAATAAGAAATTTGGCTAACAAACAAATATTTGATATCTCATTTTAGCAATGTACTTATTAAAGTCAACAACTTAACTTTGTTACAAAATGCAGCTGCATTGTATGTAGGGTGAGACGCTTTGTTGAATTTAACCCTTCCGTCTTAGAAGCCAAATAACAGTCGTCATAGGTGAGCTATGGCTTTTATTTGGCGTTCCACAGGGGTCAATCTTTGGTTTTGTTTTGTTTCAAGTTAACGGTGTTGAAGCCTGAACTAATTGTAGCTCATAAAGTCCCATTTTTTCAATTATTTATTTTTTTAACCTAACTAACTTTTTAACTAACTTTCAAATACATGCAATTCAATATCTTGGGCTCTAGTGAATAATTAGAGAGACATTGATATATAATGAATATTTTGTTTAAACTATAATGGTGTTATAAGTACCTTAAGAACAAAATTATCTCATCTAGTCTATTCTGAAATCCATTTTGTTGTTCTTTTCTTGGCATTTACATCCCAGTTGTGGCCTTTCTCGTCCATTACCCCTTTTTACACATTTTTGCATCTGTTTGGGCTTTATTGATGTTTATCATAAAAAACAACATGGCTGCCTTTTGACTTCTAGAAAGGATGTAACACTTCATAAGCTTAGGATAGCTCTGGAATCATCAGAATTAACTGCTTAAAGGTAAAAATGTATTTAATTCATAATTTTCCATTGCTTTATGCATAATAGAAATGAGTGGCTTATCTGGGATTTGCTATTTACTGATGAAAATTGAAGGTGCTACTTCTCGACAATCGAGAAAAATTGGGGTGTATTTCTGTAAGAAAGTTGTCTGTACTGCGAAGGCTGTATAGTTTTCGTGGAATGGATGGGTCAAGGTTACAAATGATTATATGTGTGACGAAAATGCACAACTGTAAAATGTGTAAACAAAGAAGTGTAGTTTTTAGAGGCTTTTAAAACAGACAGGGGTGGGATCTCAGGAATTCTGAGTTGTATCCCTTGTCTATATATATAGTATTTCTAAAAGGCCTGGTTTGACTTTTTGGTCATTTTAGCTAATGTCTAGCATACGTAACTGCTCCCTGTGATTGAAGCTGTATCAATTGACTCATTTGTGCATTGTTTTTCTTTATTTCAAGAAAATAATTAAACTTTCATTGTTTGACCTAGTATATTCCGTCTATATTTTTTCCTAATCATAATCCTAATTCTAATAATACAGTATTTAATAAAAAATGAATGAGCTATATCAATAGAGATCTTGGGTAGTTTGGTATTATTTATTGCACTTTATCGGACTATTTTTGGTGTTGCCCGGTCAGCTTCAGTTGTGGTCGTTAAGTATAGAACCAAGATTCTGTAAATCAATGTGTAAAATGTGCTGGATGATTGATATGAAAGGTAAATTTAAAGTGAGAGGCATCAGTATATAATCCGCCGCCGATAACGTGTCTTGTGACGAAGACGGACTAGCGTCTTCGCCCAAGTTTCAGGTTAAAAAGTTAAAGTTTTATAGATTGTAAATCGAAGACAGTTTAAACAAGTAGCCGATAGATACGAATTGGTCATAACAATAAAGACACCAATGTTAAAAGGTTTTGCTTGTAAACAAATGACATTTTATCCACATTGAAGTATACTTCATCGGGGTTAAATGTCACTTGTCTATAAACAGAAACCTTTTAAATTACAACATTGGCGACAATCGTGTTCTAACCAAACAGCGTTTAACGGTCACTAAGTTTGTGTTATGTGTTGTACAAGCTATAAAAGATTAACATGTTATCCTGCAGTATGTGACCGTCGACGAAATTCTGTCTGCTTCGCGTCACACACTATCGCCGTTGAAATGTAATCAAAGAATTGTTATGAAGCAAATACACTCACGAACCGCTATCGCATTAAAGGGGGGGGGGTCTTTACTTCAGCGTTTTAACGGTAAACTGCTATAAACAAGGTTGAATTCGAAAAGGCTGTTAGGTGAATCATTAATCGTTACGTATTTTGGGATTTCCTGTCAAGGCTAAGTGATATAAAAAAGGGGGAGCGCGACATATCAAACGTTAATTTATCTTTTAATCAATACAGTTTGTAAACTAAACAACTGAAATTCGGTCAACGTTTTACCGTGCATGTAATTTAATCACAAACAGGGCCAGTATTTATAATGATGCAAGACATCATAGGAAGTTACAACCCTAACCCTTTCCTGTACAAACCGGGGATTTTACGTCACTGAGATTTTATATTTAGAAAACATTGTGGAAAAAGGAGAAATTGCTTGTAACAAGCAATTTCTCCTTTTCCACAATATTTTATACCACATGGGATGGTTTCATCTCAAATTGATTCCATTTTCATTGTCTTCTGACAAAAAAAAAAAAAAATTCTTTCAATTTGGACCATTCAAAAATTTCATGAAATGGAAAAGGCTTAAATATGACTATACGATGGATTTAAGTTAGTCCAGATACCGCAAGTATTGAAACTCTACTGCCGTATGCCTATATAAATAAAATCTTAGTCGAAAATGTCACGAATTCAACAAAATACATTTAAAGCTACCTACATCGATGGCAATGTTTACTAATTTAATAGTGAAGATTATAATCCAAGTTTCGGGACAATACCTACGGTAACAATAAAGACAGATGGCGATAAAGATGCCAAGAATACTCGAATAGCTCGGGCTTTCTCCGAAACCAGATAAGCAAACACACCAAAGCTGGGTATTCCATAACTTTAAATATTAAAAGAACGTGCTAACTTAACTATTCCCACACAATCCTTCCTTTAAATGCCCCTAAAAAAGGCTTAGGAAAATATTATGGAAAATGGAAAAATTGCTTTTATCAAGTAATTTCTTCATTATCCATAATGTTTTCTATGCAAAAAGACAACAAAATTTTAAATTCCATCAGCTTGAAATTGTCGTCTGCATTTACTTTTCACTTTTGCAAATATAGTGAACGCAATAGAGCATTTCTAAACGTTCAAATCGGTTTCATTTTTTGCGTGAAAACCAGGTGTAGCGTGATTTGTTTGAACCAGCGTTTCGTTAGTTCGTACAAAGTCCTACCCTAGTCGTGTACCCTACCTACTACGACATCGTTTAGTAAATTAGTTGTACTTAAAACTCCCCTTTCCTAGGAGTTTTTTACGTACATCTCCTCTAATCTATCGTGCTTAATGGTATTTTTAAACATTATTTAAAAAGTATCATTTTAACACTAGTTTTGCTGAATAAAATCCATGACGGAGTTTCATAAAAAAAATCAAAGGTAGGACAACACTGAAGTAAATTATTTTGAGATGGTAATTCTCTTAAAAATCTATCTTATAAATAACTTTAACAAAGGCCAAACAGGAGGTGTAGCCTAAGATCAGACTGCACATATGTGCAGGCTGATCTTTGTCTATACCCCCTGTCTAAACAGGAATATATCGGGTTCAGCGTAACAAGGGTTAAACCTATTTGAAAGTATATAAAGCCGTAGTCGGTGACACGGGAATCTCTACATAAGTTGACATAACTTGATTTCGGGTATCCATTTTTCGCACATTAATAAATAACTATCGATATGGATGAAGTTTTTGACATAACAGTCAACCAGTGACTTGGCTTGTACATATAGAAACTTCGTCATAAAGACAGATAAATTCAGAACTTTAAAAATGTGACAGTACAAACTTCAGTAATATGAAAACGAAAAGTAGATGTAATGCTATAGCGAGCGTTTAAGAGATTTGCTACTATTATTAGAACAAAATTTCCGCACATGCCCCTCGCTTTCCAAAAGGCAGGACAAACAAAGAATGCCCTACCATATAAGAAACTCAAGTAAAAAATCTACTGAAAAGGGTTACCCGGGTCGGTAGCGGATCTAGACTTTTTATCTGGAATGTGTATCATTGAAATCGTTTAAAGCTGTAGTTTTGAGGTTTTGTTAACGATATAAGGAATATATATCCTCTTCAAAAGGCATGTACTTCTCTATGGCTTAAAAACATCCGGCGTCATCGTTGGTATTACGTTATATTAAAGTAACAGAGAAAGAAATGTATGCAGTCAGTCTGGGAATCGAACCCGGGACCTCCCGCTTTCAGGACGAGTACTCTGTAGACTGAGATAACCGTGCTCATTCTTGGTTGTATCTGAGTTCAACCAGCCGCATTAATATTTCATTTCTTTGTTGTATTCGGTAGAATATAGCGGTCTAAATGCGAACTAATGTTTCGAAGATCTGTCCAGATTCACTTGCCACCATGTTTCAGGTTAAATCTATTAATGTTGACCAATAATGATAAACTATCTTAAAATAACTTTATTTGTGTCGTCTATGAAAAACGAGCATTCTGATTTGCTGAAAAAAATTCATTCCTTCACGAGCAGAAGTTTCAGCATGCAGCTATTTCGCTTGGTACAGCTGTATGCAGAACAATATATACACGTGTACATGCATTTCATTTTGTGTCGACGCATTATAAGTGGTATTCTCATGAAACCAGCTTGGGCAATTAATATGAAATATGGTTGAATCTGATTCAAAGTCATCCTCGATAATAAATGACCAATCGCTGGCACCGCCCACTGACGCCTTTGGCTCCAACAATACGTTCCGCTTCAATTTTTAACGGCGTTAATTTGAAAAATATTTGGCCAGTAGTATGTCCCTAATAAGAAGAATAGTTGGTTGGCGACCTAAACGTCGTAACAAGAGCTTGCATAAGCTGTAGTTAAGACGTTTAAGTCGCCAAACCAACAAAAATGATTCACCAAAATGGCGGCCAATGTCAGAGTTCAAACTGAACTTCCATTCTAAATAAATGATTTCATTGGTCGACTAATTATTTGATTGACAGGCACGATTGATCAATTGTCCATCAAAATTAACGAAGCCCCAGTCCCGTGTACAACCTTAGAGTTTATTTCAAATAACGATGTGGGGAATCCATCAATTATCCAGAAAACCCTGGAGTCACACTAGGGCTCCTCAATGACACACCCTGTTATACTTTAAAACAAAGAGGGAAATCTTTGCTAACTTTCTTCTTTGTATCCCAAAAGCCTAGGACACTGTTCATTGACGGGTATAATTTCCTAGTTGATCTCATATCAAGTGCAACACTGTTTTAAGTACGTATATCTATATATGTATTTACGACACTGTAGCACTAGTCTATCGATATTTTGGAACACAGACGCGCAATATTTCACAGAGAAACAGAGACGAAAATCTTTTAAAGTATTCGCCTAATAATCAATAGTATAATTTTGTGATATGAAGGAACAAATGAAATACCACAAGACTTTTTTTTAACCTCTTAAACCGAAAAAAGTTGTCGGCTCGAACCCTTGCCAAGTTACTTTGTCCTTGGACAGGATATTTCAGAGTCCAACCCTAGCACCGGTAATACCGTAAATTGTAGCGTGATAAAACTGAAAAAAGTTGAAACGGCGTTAAACCTGAAGTAAGTGCACGGCATGCTTGTGCCAAGCTCGACTGCACCTGCTGGTAAGTTAGAAAAGGTTAGTTGATAAAGGGGTATAATTCTTAAAAAAGTAAAGAATTATCTTCCTTGGTAACATGGTTTGTTCTTACCATAGTGAACACATATATTTTACACATAAATATTTTCTGTAATAACGGAGATTTGAGCAAATTTAAAGTTTGTGACACCAACACCTACGCCAACACTAATGACGCTACAGAGATAACAACATCTATATTAGTCGTTTCTATTCATCCGAGTTTTATTTCTTGTTTAATCCAGTCCCACAAAATGACGCTTTTTGACGGAGATGAAGAAAGTGCTTTTCAAAAGAGATTTCTTCATTATCCACAATGTCTTTTACCAATTTTTTTTTTAAAAATCATTATTCCGTCAAATAAAATTTGCCATCTGCAGCATCTTTGAATTCGGACAAGTCTAATTTTTATCGTCTCGAAATAGGTTGAGGGAAGATTTTTTAAGAAGTCTGTGTTCGATAAGTCCAAGCAAGACAAGTAAAAGTTATTGAAACTTATATAAGACGGACCTAGTGCAACACTGTTGCAAGTACCTGTATTTGAATAAGTATTTACGATATTATTGCACTTACCTGTCGAATTATATTACTTTACCACTACAGAATTCGTAGCGATGTTTCATTACAACTAGTTTATCCTTAATTTTAATTGATTTTCAGGTTTATTTCAATTTTATTTTTATCACTCTTTTTTTATTGTTTTGAAAGGAATAGAAATGAGAAATCTTATTTAAATTACCAAAGCTTGATATTTTATATCAAACGTTTTTTATTAAGAAAAAAGAAAATAGGATAGAAATTCGTCATTACCTTTTAATTACCAGCCTAGATTCCTGATAATCCCAATTTTACAAAGTCAGTGTGTTTTATCAGTGAGTTATTTTATCAGATAACCCATAACATGTTGTGCTATTTACGTGCGAATTTCATTCACTTTTAGTGCATTAACTTGCGATAAACACACCGTACTCTGTGAGAATCTATTAGTTTTAAAACCGCCGACTGTATTTAACTGAGATAACAAAGTACAGTACTTAATCTAAGTCAGAACCTACTTTTTATAACAAAAGAAAAAGTTATGTTATGCCAACATTTAAAGAATGGTAAAGACTGTTTGTTTGTGTTCAGTTCCAGCACAATTATAGTATTGACTCTGAAGTATTTAATTGCGGACTTTAACCCATTACCACACAATTTTAGAAAAAAACACAAACAAAGGAAAACATTGTGGAAAATGAAAAATTGCTTTCTTTATCATTAACAGTGTTTTCTATCCAGAGAGGCAATAGATTTTTAAAATTTCGTCAACTTAGATTTGTCGTCTGCAACCTCTTTCAATTTTGACCAGTCTGAAATTGTGTCGTTTGGGAATGGATTAAGTAAAAATCAACCATAACTATATTCTTCTGTAAGCTTTCCTATCCATTTTGGGGCGTAATTTATTCTGTATTTAAGGTAAATCTGGTTCAATTTTTAGAATCCTAACCTGTGTAATGACTGCACATGTGAATTAATTCAATAGGTTTCCCAAGAAATTTCAGTGGAAATTTTGATATTTAGAATCATATATATTCATTGGGACATTTTTTTCTAACAGAAGTGGAATCATTTACAAAAGGGATGGTATTTGAGTTTTGTACAGGTGAAAAATTTAGACGATCGTCTGTTAAACAAAATCGTTGGCGGACAGACGGATAGTCACAAGAGAATTACTAGACTGGGTTATACTAATACGTCTTGGGGCAATGAAACGAATTGATACCCAGTCATTGAATAATATCTAAGGCCTTGAGTGTGTCTATGTGAATGCGTGTGGGTGTTTCTGAAACCCTTTTCTGTCCAATCCCTAGTTTTTATTGAAGAAAATATTGTGAACAAAGAAGAAACTGCTTGTAAAAAGCAATTTCTTCTTTTTTCCACAATGTTTTCTACCCTATTAAATGATTGTTTTTCGAATTAAATCCACTGTTGCCTGCAAAACCTTTGAATTTCGACGGGTGTAAAATTTTGAAAAAAACAACAACAGGAAATTAACACTATCGAGAGTGAAGTTGACCCAAAAATAAAGTGTACAATCTGCAGCACTCGATCCGAACTATGAACGCTGTACTTTATTCAGCAGGTTTACAAACGGTCTTATTTTGCGATGTTTACAGCAAGTTACAGATAGCAAAAAAAGTAAATCAAAGCACTGAAAGTCCTGAGAGCGGTTTTGCTGGCTTATCAGTAACCGCGCTCAACAATACCAACATGTATCATCAAGGTGAGTAAATAAATCGTACACCTAAGTGGGATGAGCAGCTGGAGGCTCGATAAGGATGTAGTAGTAGCACTGGTGTGAGAACTACCAGGAATCCATGGTAAGGAGCTCCAGCCGCCCCGATATAACTGAAATACTACTAAGTTGCGTGAAAAGCCCATTCAATCAATCATGACCCTGTTGATGTTTACCGAAATCACTATTTTGATTTAATCACAACGTTTTCTTTTAATGTATATTATTTAATCAGTGCGTGAAAGTTTGTGGTTGTGTTGTAAAAGGTTAAATGATAAAGTAAAGCAATCCAAGCAATCATTCAATTCTTTTTGCGATGAGCATATTATCATTATATTGAAGTGCTATGTGATATACATGTAGTCGAATTCGAGAGATAAAAGGGTGTTTTATTCGGTGATTTGACTCACGACAATATAACTTGGTTGTAACTTGTAACATATACTGCGTATACGGGTTGTAAATTTGCTCAGTCCTGCCAGGTAAAACTACGAGTTTGTTTACTCTCCACTAACCACTGACCTAGATTCTGGCTTGAAACGCGAGGAAATTTTTTCTCTCACTCAGACAATTCATTAGACAATTTACTGTGGATATATTGAGTCGAGGTTTTAAATCATATTCCTTGGTATTCATGACCAAAATGAGTCTGTTGGCATTCAGAAAGTAATTTATTTTCTTCGTCAACGATGAAACAAGATGGAGGCAACCACGTAGATTTTCACATCAAGTTTATGAGCATGCGTGGATATGAGCGGAAATGCGCGAAAACTTGTTTCCGGTTGATCCATGTGAAATACCGGTTTTGTCCTACAAAACCGCTAAAAAGGTTTGTTAGCCACCTAAACGTCATACGAACAGTAAGTCGCCAAAATTGCTTCATATAGATATTTGAAAGTGTGGGAGTCCAAAGTTTACTTCCTGTCTAAACAAATGAATTTTTTTTTATTATTTTTTTTGGCTAGCAAGCGCTAGAAGTTAACAAAAAGAATTTAAGAAATTCTCAAGGGGTCAGCGCGTTCAAATAGCCACTTGTGATTTTATATTTAAAGGGTTGCACCATTGCGCATTGAAAGTAGTCCTGTAGTGAAATAATATGATAGTAAAATAATTCCATTTTTTAGAATACTATTTTCATAGATAGATCGTGAACGTATTTAATCTGTTTAACCTTTTTCGGTAAATTTCTTTACATTTGAATCAAGTAACCAAGTGCATTGTTCGCGAGGACACCCGTATATGACAGGAGATTTAAAAAATATAGAAAATATTGCCTTTATTTTGGTGAAATGTTCAATTCAAAAGCATCCCATTAACATGATTACCTTTTAGTAAAACTCAGTTACTGAAACAAAAACGTGTTTACTACCTTACTGTGCCTCCAGTACTTTAATTTTGCATGCCCACAAAATGTAATTGTCTTTTATACATTTTCTTCATTTTTCCCAATATCTTCCTATGTCCGTTTGCCTAAACTGACCTAAAAGATGGCATTTTATGAGATTGGATTATGGTTTTTAGGTAATACCCATTCTCTCTAAATTTAAGATAGTTAATGCATTGGACTTTTGAGTCTTCATTCTACCGCTTTGGGTTGATATATTGTTCCTGTTTCGCTGCAGTTTTAAACCCATGCACACCACGTCTGTGTTTTTACCAACCGGTCAAGGAAAACTGAGGATCGCTGGTCCAACCACTAACTAATTGTTGGTTGTCCACACAAACGTCGTAACCACAGCTAAACCAATAAAATATGCTTCAAATAAATGTTGGCAAATGACGGAGCCTAAATTTAACTTCCGGTCCATTGGTTCCTTGAACGACAGCCGCGTTTGGTCAATTACGTATATGGATGAGAAACGCGAATTGATAGATTTCGGTACCCGTACAAATATGCACGTAGTCTTCATTACTGAATAAAAAGGGGAAGATGACAGCGATTAATTGTCCATCTGAAGTGAACATTTGCCCGTTGGAGACCTGTCTAGATGTTGGTATGGTCGAATCAACTAAAGTTTAGGTTTGTGAACTTTTCATCCGATCAACTCAAGTCAAAAGATTTACTAATGTCATCGAGGCCTTCAAGCATGAAAATATGTGACTTGAAGATTAGCAAGTGACTCCAAAAATATTTACCAAATAGCCTTGACCTTTAACTTGGTGACCTCATCTCTCGACTGACTCTCCTTATTCAGCGATTGGAAAATATCGCGGGAAGGTGTATGCTATACAGAGGTTACAAGCTATTAATAGAAACCTGTTAACATCAAATCAAAATGTTTCCTCGTCTAACCCATGGCTATCAACGTGCTATGTCTGAAAGAGATTGTATGGAAAATGTGACCTGTAGAAAGGTCATAGGCTAAAAACTAAAATGTTAACTAGTGACTTTGATATGGTGACATCAGAATCGATAGGTTTTAGATAGGTTTCCTTGTCCCATCGAGGGCTCTCCAACGGCACATTAAAAGAGATTGGATGAAAATTGTCACGTGTGGACAAACACCAAGATTAAAACAAACAAAATCACCGTTCTTACTTTGTTTCAATAGATCTTTCGCTTCAAGAGTTCTTCAAATTAGTTTCATTTTGCATAAGTCTGTTAAATCACGAACCTACCGATATCAATACATATTTTTATGTCAATCAAGACTACTTGGGATTTATACTCCATCAATATGTGTTTCTGAAGGGTACCGTCCTTTCCCTTTCCTTATAAAAACTAAATACTTATAGCAAACACACTCGCTGTATCTTTAAAGCTCTCGGCTGGTAAATAGCCTACTCGGGGTCGGTTGCGAAGCCTTAGTAATTACACCAGACAAGATTTCGAGTGCAGTATATTAATGTATATGGAGCTTGGATTTTAACGAATGCCATATATTTTTGCGCAATAGTCCAAAAGGATTGTAAAATGCAACCGAAACAAAACCAACTATTGATTATTAGGATACCAACATTAACCGGTACTTAGTGAATGAATTGAATACATTTTATAGGACGACGAAACATTTCCCTTTATATTTTATTTTGTATACTTGTTTAAATAACAAGACGATATTAAAATGCCACTTTAACCCAACCAATCAATACACTGTCTGAAGACAAATAAAACATATTTTTGTGTGGTGTTTAGTTCGATATTATGCCGGCCAATAAGCCGCGGTCATGGTGCATTCGGTAACATGTCGGACTCTCAATTATGAGTCCAGGGTCCGATGCCCGGTCGCGGGAAATATTCTTTTCGATATTTGTCTCCTACCAATGGTTAGGTAATTGTAAACCTAAGTGGGATGAGCAGCTGGAGGCTCGGCACGGATGTAAAAGTATTAATTAGGTGAGAAATACAATGAATCCAAGTTTAGGTGCTCCAGCCTCAGCGATATGAGTGAAGTACTGTTCAAAGTGGTGTTAAACCTATTCAAACAAACCAGCAATGTCGGCCAATAATGACAAAAACCTGAAATCAGTAAAGATACATGTAAAATCGATTTTGGTGATTCAACACGGTAACGGCAACATGGTGGTGGTCCCTTGATTCCTAAATGCACCGCATGCGGATTTCATGCTAAGATGCAGGTGCTAACTGCTTCAGAAAATTTAATTTCAAACGTAGTTCATCTTCACGATGATTTTGATTGCTTTTGCTTATAAACATGTAACAGGCTACACGTTTAAAAAACGGAAATACAAGTTTATGTAGATACTTGTCAACATTTCACCCCAAAAATTGTTTGTTGGTGTTATATGTCAGGCAAATTCACCCTGTGGAACAATCAATAAAGAAAGAATATGAGTGGAAAAGTAGCGGCTCTTCAGGTAAGTTTCCGAATCTTGCTCGGTTCAACTCGTTCAATGTCGGTGACCAGTAAAATAGAGTAATGTAATATTTGTTTATATATTCAATGACAACAATTTTATGTGACGTCAAACACACATTAGAAAAAAATCTGCAGTGGACATGGTCATTCTCTTATAAGAGTAAATATCTATTTTTCTTTACGACACCGTTTCCTGGCTATTCTGTCAATAGAGACAGACGCTCGACTGTTCCCTTTCTCTCTTCATTTTGTCTGTTTTCAAAAAAAAAAAAAAAAAAAAAACTAACGGTTAATATCACATGACCGTGACGACGTCATTACGTTAGCCTGACGAAAGTAATTAGGAATATCTTGGAACCAACCACTAGCCGATCATGGAATATCATAACATGATTTTGAAATTTGTTTACGTTTTCTGATCGGCGGGTCTGTGATCTATTCTGAAATTATTGATAGAGGGGTCGTAAACATAATTTTAACACAGATTTTAGATTTCCTTTTGTGAGAATTTTTTCTACAAAAGCCATAGAATCTGTGAAAGGTTTTGATGACAACTAGTAAGTTGACGACATCAATGTAGTAGAAATGACCTAGGGTTTCGCCAAAAATGATTGGGACTATGTAAAAATCATATTAATTAACACTAATAAACAGACCAGAAATGTGGAAAGGGCTATACCCACGGTTTACTAGTAAATACATGAATAATCCAGTCGATTGCGAGATTTATTTTTAGACCATTGTGCTCGATTTCCATATCCGCATACATTTTTATTTGCACAAATAATCTCTCCATCATCAATGGATCCGCAAGTTTCACAAATATACTAGGTTTGATGTCGCCTGCAATCTTTTCGTGTGTATCTGTTTGGCTAATTAGGTCGTCTGGTAAAAAATCGAATGCTGTAGCCTATAAGTGGTATTACCCGACAGACCGTGTAGGACTGTGTGGGCGACCAAAATCGCGTATTAAGAGTTTTCTTAAAGCTGTGGAAACAAGAGCCATGTCGGACATGGCCATAAAAGCTTGATAGTAAATTGAAGCCAGTTAGATTAAGGCTTCTTGTGCACTGCATTTCTTTTCAATGAGTTTGATAATAGCTATTATACTTTCAGAGATATGCTCAGGACAAAATCTAAGTCTTTAAAACAACAAAGGGCAATAACTCAAAAATTATGCAAGCAACGGTTGTAGTTCTTGTACACTGCACTTCTCCTCAACGGGATCTATCGACCTATGAAGTTTCAAGTTGATAGCAATTATACTTTCAGAGATATGCTCCGGACAAAATGTAAGTGTTCAAAACAACATAGGGCAATAACTCCAAAATTATGCAAGCAAGAGTTGTGGTTCTTGTGCACTGCACTTCTCCTTAATGAGATGTATCCATCTATTAAGTTTCAAGTTGATAGCAATTATACTTTCAGAGATATGCTCCGGACAAGTTTAGTGACGGAAGGACGGAATGACGGAATGACGGACGAAGACCATTACTATATCTTCTTCGTCGAAACGGCGGGGGATAATTAAGCTCACCTTTAAGTTCAATATTGATTAATTAACATTTCATAGCTGACCCGATAAAAATCTCAATTCCTTGATGCCTAATGCCGTATCCGAAATGTAGTATCTGAAAGTACGTCATCTCTCTTGAGCTCGGGTTAGACGAGTGATCTTTGTCATAGATTGACTCCTGTAGTTCCAGATGATTATAGATCATTCAAAATTAGCTGTATCTGAGTTCAACCCGCCACATTAATATTTCATTTCTTTGTTGTATTCGGTAGAATATAGGGGTCTAAATGCGAACTAATGTTTCGAAGATCTGTCCAGATTCACTTGCCACCATGTTTCAGGTTAAATCTATTAATGTTGACCAATAATGATAAACTATCTTAAAATAACTTTATTAGTGTCGTCTATGAAAAACGAGCATTCTGATTTGCTGAAAAAAATTCATTCCTTCACGAGCAGAAGTTTCAGCATGCAGCTATTTCGCTTGGTACAGCTGTATGCAGAACAATATATACACGTGTACATGCATTTCATTTTGTGTCGACGCATTATAAGTGGTATTCTCATGAAACCAGCTTGGGCAATTAATATGAAATATGGTTGAATCTGATTCAAAGTCATCCTTGATAATAAATGACCAATCGCTGGCACCGCCCACTGACGCCTTTGGCTCCAACAATACGTTCCGCTTCAATTTTTAACGGCGTTAATTTGAAAAATCTTTGGCCAGTAGTATGTCCCTAATAAGAAGAATGGTTGGTTGGCGACCTAAACGTCGTAACAAGAGCTTGAATAAGCAGTAGTTAAGACGTTTAAGTCGCCAAACCAACAAAAATGATTCACCAAAATGGCGGCCAATGTCAGAGTTCAAACTGAACTTCCATTCTAAATAAATGATTTCATTGGTCGACTAATTATTTGATTGACAGGCAATTGTCCATCAAAATTAACGAAGCCCCAGTCCCGTGTACAACCTTAGAGTTTATTTCAAATAATAATGTGGGGAATCCATCAATTATCCAGAAAACCCTGGAGTCACACTAGGGCTCCTCAATGACACACCCTGTTATACTTTAAAACAAAGAGGGAAATCTTTGCTAACTTTCTTCTTTGTATCCCAAAAGCCTAGGACACTGTTCATTGACGGGTATAATTTCCTAGTTGATCTCATATCAAGTGCAACACTGTTTTAAGTACGTATATCTATATATGTATTTACGACACTGTAGCACTAGTCTATCGATATTTTGGAACACAGACGCGCAATATTTCACAGAGAAACAGAGACGAGAATCTTTTAAAGTATTCGCCTAATAATCAATAGTATAATTTTGTGATATGAAGGAACAAATGAAATACCACAAGACTTTTTTTTAACCTCTTAAACCGAAAAAAGTTGTCGGCTCGAACCCTTGCCAAGTTACTTTGTCCTTGGACAGGATATTTCAGAGTCCAACCCTAGCACCGGTAATACCGTAAATTGTAGCGTGATAAAACTGAAAAAAGTTGAAACGGCGTTAAACCTGAAGTAAGTGCACGGCATGCTTGTGCCAAGCTCGACTGCACCTGCTGGTAAGTTAGAAAGGGTTAGTTGATAAAGGGGTATAATTCTTAAAAAAGTAAAGAATTATCTTCCTTGGTAACATGGTTTGTTCTTACCATAGTGAACACATATATTTTACACATAAATATTTTCAGTAATAACGGAGATTTGAGCAAATTTAAAGTTTGTGACACCAACACCTACGCCAACACTAATGACGCTACAGAGATAACAACATCTATATTAGTCGTTTCTATTCATCCGAGTTTTATTTCTTGTTTAATCCAGTCCCACAAAATGACGCTTTTTGACGGAGATGAAGAAAGTGCTTTTCAAAAGAGATTTCTTCATTATCCACAATGTCTTTTACCATTTTTTTTTAAAAATCATTATTCCGTCAAATAAAATTTGCCATCTGCAGCATCTTTGAATTTGGACAAGTCTAATTTTTATCGTCTCGAAATAGGTTGAGGGAAGATTTTTTAAGAAGTCTGTGTTCGATAAGTCCAAGCAAGACAAGTAAAAGTTATTGAAACTTATATAAGACGGACCTAGTGCAACACTGTTGCAAGTACCTGTATTTGAATAAGTATTTACGATATTATTGCACTTACCTGTCGAATTATATTACTTTACCACTACAGAATTCGTAGCGATGTTTCATTACAACTAGTTAATCCTTAATTTTAATTGATTTTCAGGTTTTTTTCAATTTTATTTTTATCACTCTTTTTTATTGTTTTGAAAGGAATAGAAATGAGAAATCTTATTTAAATTACCAAAGCTTGATATTTTATATCAAACGTTTTTTATTAAGAAAAAAGAAAATAGGATAGAAATTCGTCATTACCTTTTAATTACCAGCCTAGATTCCTGATAATCCCAATTTTACAAAGTCAGTGTGTTTTATCAGTGAGTTATTTTATCAGATAACCCATAACATGTTGTGCTATTTACGTGCGAGTTTCATTCACTTTTAGTGCATTAACTTGCGATAAACACACCGTACTCTGTGAGAATCTATTAGTTTTAAAACCGCCGACTGTATTTAACTGAGATAACAAAGTACAGTACTTAATCTAAGTCAGAACCTACTTTTTATAACAAAAGAAAAAGTTATGTTATGCCAACATTTAAAGAATGGTAAAGACTGTTTGTTTGTGTTCAGTTCCAGCACAATTATAGTATTGACTCTGAAGTATTTAATTGCGGACTTTAACCCATTACCACACAATTTTAGAAAAAAACACAAACAAAGGAAAACATTGTGGAAAATGAAAAATTGCTTTCTTTATCATTAACAGTGTTTTCTATCCAGAGAGGCAATAGATTTTTAAAATTTCGTCAACTTAGATTTGTCGTCTGCAACCTCTTTCAATTTTGACCAGTCTGAAATTGTGTCGTTTGGGAATGGATTAAGTAAAAATCAACCATAACTATATTCTTCTGTAAGCTTTCCTATCCATTTTGGGGCGTAATTTATTCTGTATTTAAGGTAAATCTGGTTCAATTTTTAGAATCCTAACCTGTGTAATGACTGCACATGTGAATTAATTCAATAGGTTTCCCAAGAAATTTCAGTGGAAATTTTGATATTTAGAATCATATATATTCATTGGGACATTTTTTTCTAACAGAAGTGGAATCATTTACAAAAGGGATGGTATTTGAGTTTTGTACAGGTGAAAAATTTAGACGATCGTCTGTTAAACAAAATCGTTGGCGGACAGACGGATAGTCACAAGAGAATTACTAGACTGGGTTATACTAATACGTCTTGGGGCAATGAAACGAATTGATACCCAGTCATTGAATAATATCTAAGGCCTTGAGTGTGTCTATGTGAATGCGTGTGGGTGTTTCTGAAACCCTTTTCTGTCCAATCCCTAGTTTTTATTGAAGAAAATATTGTGAACAAAGAAGAAACTGCTTGTAAAAAGCAATTTCTTCTTTTTTCCACAATGTTTTCTACCCTATTAAATGATTGTTTTTCGAATTAAATCCACTGTTGCCTGCAAAACCTTTGAATTTCGACGGGTGTAAAATTTTGAAAAAAACAACAACAGGAAATTAACACTATCGAGAGTGCAGTTGACCCAAAAATAAAGTGTACAATCTGCAGCACTCGATCCGAACTATGAACGCTGTACTTTATTCAGCAGGTTTACAAACGGTCTTATTTTGCGATGTTTACAGCAAGTTACAGATAGCAAAAAAAGTAAATCAAAGCACTGAAAGTCCTGAGAGCGGTTTTGCTGGCTTATCAGTAACCGCGCTCAACAATACCAACATGTATCATCAAGGTGAGTAAATAAATCGTACACCTAAGTGGGATGAGCAGCTGGAGGCTCGATAAGGATGTAGTAGTAGCACTGGTGTGAGAACTACCAGGAATCCATGGTAAGGAGCTCCAGCCGCCCCGATATAACTGAAATACTACTAAGTTGCGTGAAAAGCCCATTCAATCAATCATGACCCTGTTGATGTTTACCGAAATCACTATTTTGATTTAATCACAACGTTTTCTTTTATATTATTTAATCAGTGCGTGAAAGTTTGTGGTTGTGTTGTAAAAGGTTAAATGATAAAGTAAAGCAATCCAAGCAATCATTCAATTCTTTTTGCGATGAGCATATTATTATTATATTGAAGTGCTATGTGATATACATGTAGTCGAATTCGAGAGATAAAAGGGTGTTTTATTCGGTGATTTGACTCACGACAATATAACTTGGTTGTAACTTGTAACATATACTGCGTATACGGGTTGTAAATTTGCTCAGTCCTGCCAGGTAAAACTACGAGTTTGTTTACTCTCCACTAACCACTGACCTAGATTCTGGCTTGAAACGCGAGGAAATTTTTTCTCTGACTCAGACAATTCATTAGACAATTTACTGTGGATATATTGAGTCGAGGTTTTAAATCATATTCCTTGGTATTCATGACCAAAATGAGTCTGTTGGCATTCAGAAAGTAATTTATTTTCTTCATCAGCGATGAAACAAGATGGAGGCAACCACGTAGATTTTCACATCAAGTTTATGAGCATGCGTGGATATGAGCGGAAATGCGCGAAAACTTGTTTCCGGTTGATCGATGTGAAATACCGGTTTTGTCCTACAAAACCGCTAAAAAGGTTTGTTAGCCACCTAAACGTCATACGAACAGTAAGTCGCCAAAATTGCTTCATATAGATATTTGAAAGTGTGGGAGTCCAAAGTTTACTTCCTGTCTAAACAAATGAATTTATTTTTTATTATTTTTTTTGGCTAGCAAGCGCTAGAAGTTAACAAAAAGAATTTAAGAAATTCTCAAGGGGTCAGCGCGTTCAAATAGCCACTTGTGATTTTATATTTAAAGGGTTGCACCATTGCGCATTGAAAGTAGTCCTGTAGTGAAATAATATGATAGTAAAATAATTCCATTTTTTAGAATACTATTTTCATAGATAGATCGTGAACGTATTTAATCTGTTTAACCTTTTTCGGTAAATTTCTTTACATTTGAATCAAGTAACCAAGTGCATTGTTCGCGAGGACACCCGTATATGACTGGAGATTTATAAAATATAGAAAATATTGCCTTTATTTTGGTGAAATGTTCAATTCAAAAGCATCCCATTAACATGATTACCTTTTAGTAAAACTCAGTTACTGAAACAAAAACGTGTTTACTACCTTACTGTGCCTCCAGTACTTTAATTTTGCATGCCCACAAAATGTAATTGTCTTTTATACATTTTCTTCATTTTTCCCAATATCTTCCTATGTCCGTTTTCCTAAACTGACCTAAAAGATGGCATTTTATGAGATTGGATTATGGTTTTTAGGTAATACGCATTCTCTCTAAATTTAAGATAGTTAATGCATCGGACTTTTGAGTCTTCATTCTACCGCTTTGGGTTGATATATTGTTCCTGTTTCGCTGCAGTTTTAAACCCATGCACACCACGTCTGTGTTTTTACCAACCGGTCAAGGAAAACTGAGGATCGCTGGTCCAACCACTAACTAATTGTTGGTTGTCCACACAAACGTCGTAACCACAGCTAAACCAATAAAATATGCTTCAAATAAATGTTGGCAAATGACGGAGCCTAAATTTAACTTCCGGCCCATTGGTTCCTTGAACGACAGCCGCGTTTGGTCAATTACGTACATGGATGAGAAACGCGAATTGATAGATTTCGGTACCCGTACAAATATGCACGTAGTCTTCATTACTGAATAAAAAGGGGAAGATGACAGCGATTAATTGTCCATCTGAAGTAAACATTTGCCCGTTGGAGACCTGTCTAGATGTCGATATGGTCGAAGCAACTAAAGTTTAGGTTTGTGAACTTTTTATCCGATCAACTCAAGTCGAAAGATTTACTTATGTCATCGAGGCCTTCAAGCATGAAAAGATGTGACTTGAAGACTAGCAAGTGACTCCAAAATATTTATCAAATAGCCTTGACCTTTAACTTGGTGACCTCATCTCTCGACTGACTCTCCTTATTCAGCGATTGGAAAATATCGCGGGAAGGTGTATGCTATACAGAGGTTACAAGCTTTTAACAAAAATGATCCTGTGACCTTCACCTGTTAACAATAAAATCCAAATGTTTCCTCGTCTAACCCAGTCTATCATCGTTCTAGGTTTGAAAGAGATTGTATGGAAAATGTGACTGAGAATGTAGAAAGGTCATAGGCTAAAAACTAAAATGTTAACTAGTGACTTTGATATGGTGACATCAGAATCGATAGGTTTTAGATAGGTTTCCTTGTCCCATCGAGGGCTCTCCAACGGCATATTAAAAGGGATTGGATAAAAATTGTCACGTGTGTACAAACACCAAGATTAAAACAAGCAGAATCACCGTTCTTACTTTGTTTCAACAGATCTTTCGCTTGAAGAGTTCAAGTTATTTTCATTATGCACAAATCTGTTAAATCACGAACCTACCGATATCAATACATATTTTATGTCAATCAAGACTACTTAGGATTTATACTCCATCAATATGTGTTTCTGAAGGGTACCGTCCTTTCCCTTTCCTTATAAAAACTAAATACTTATAGCAAACACACTCGCTGTATCTTTAAAGCTCTCGGCTGGTAAATAGCCTACTCGGGGTCGGTTGCGAAGCCTTAGTGATTACACCAGACAAGATTTCGAGTGCAGTATATTAATGTATATGGAGCTTGGATTTTAACGAATGCCATATATTTTTGCGCAATAGTCCAAAAGGATTGTAAAATGCAACCGAAACAAAACCAACTATTGCTTATTAGGATACCAACATTAACCGGTACTTAGTGAGTGAATTGAATACATTCTATAGGACGACGAAACATTTCCCTTTATATTTTATTTTGTATACTTCTTTGAATAACAAGACGATATTAAAAATGCCACTTTAACCCAATCAATCAATACACTGTCTGAAGACAAACAAAACATATTTTTGTGTGGTGTTTAGTTCGATATTATGCCGGCCAATAAGCCGCGGTCATGGTGCATTCGGTAACATGTCGGACTCTCAATTATGAGTCCAGGGTCCGATGCCCGGTCGCGGGAAATATTCTTTTCGATATTTGTCTCCTACCAATGGTTAGGTAATTGTAAACCTAAGTGGGATGAGCAGCTGGAGGCTCGGCACGGATGTAAAAGTATTAATTAGGTGAGAAATACAATGAATCCAAGTTTAGGTGCTCCATCATCAGCGATGTGAGTGAAGTACTGTTCAAAGTGGTGTTAAACCTATTCAAACAAACCAGCAATGTCGGCCAATAATGACAAAAACCTGAAATCAGTAAAGATACATGTAAAATCGATTTTTGTGATTCAACACGGTAACGGCAACATGATGGTGGGGACCCTTGATTCCTAAATGCACCTCATGCGGATTTCATGCTAAGATGCAGGTGCTAACTGCTTTTGGGTTCAAATTAAGTTGTGCAATGACAAAAACATACTGTACGGTGTCTTTTATAGACCACCGAATTCTCCAACTATATATGATTCAATAATTGAAGAGTCCATTAACCTAGCTATTGATACAAATATACACGATATCATAATTACTGGCGACTTTAACTAGAACCAATTAAATTCTTGTCATTTTAATAAAGTCAATTCCCTATGTACTCAGTTTAGTCTTTACCAATGTATCAGCGAGCCCACCTACTTTACCGAAAGTTCTTCATCAATAATAGATCTTCTCCTGGTAACAAATAAAAATTCTATCTTAGTAACAGGAGTTGGTGAACCGTGTCTAGACAACCACGTTCGTTATCACTGTCCCATATTCGGCGTTTTATATTTCATTAAACCAAAACACAAATCATACAAAAGGACTATTTGGAAATATGACGAGGGCAACTATGATGATTTCAGATTAGAACTTACAAATTTTACATGGAATACTTTAATATGTGATGATATAGATTTATATACCAGTAACATTACAAACATCATATTACAAAAGGCTAAAATATTTATCCCCAACAAAGTCGTCACTGTAGGGCCTTATGAACCACCTTGGCTAACGAGTGAAATCAAACTAAAGATAAGGCAAAGGAAAAGATTGTATAGTAAGGCTAGGAAATCTAATAATGTACACCACTGGAATAGGTTTAGAATACTTCGGAATTCCATCATTTCTCTTATTCGTCAAAGAAAAGAAGAACACTTTCAAAACCTTGCAGCTAAATTGAATTCTGGATCACTAACTTCTCGTGACTGGTGGAATACTATTAAACTATTTTTGAATCCATCTAGAGTACCAAGTTCAGAAATACCATCACTCTTTGATGAAGAGCTTGAGACACTTGTTACAAATGAAACTCAAAAGGCTAATTTATTAAATTCATTTTTTGCAAACCAATCGAAAGTCGACGACTCTCTCAATACATTGCCTTCTGAACAACGCCCTCCATACGAATTAGCCCTTGAAACTATAGCTGTTACTCAGGATGAAGTCTACAATACTCTAAAATAACTTAACATCGGAAAAGCACCTGGTCCGGATGGAATTAATAATCGAATATTACGTGAAGGAGCCTTTCCACTATCAAAACCACTTTGTGATCTTTTTAATTCTTCTTTAGAAAAAAGTATAATGCCAGAGGCGTGGAAAATTACAAATGTCTGTCCAATTTTTAAGAGTGGTGATCCTGCTATTCCATCAAACTACAGACCAGTCTCTCTTTTAAACACTCTTGAAAAAGCGTTTGAAAAAATAGTTCACAATCATGTATTTTCGTATCTTTCGTCGAAAAACTTTTTCACTCCATTTCAGTCAGGCTTTTTACCTGGTGACTCCACGGTAAACCAAACGCTTTTGTTATATCATAAAATATGTAAAGCTATTGACAGCGGTAATGAATATCGAATGGTCTTTTTTGATGTTAGTAAAGCTTTTGATAAAGTATGGCATAAAGGTCTTTTGTATAAAATGCATCGTGCTGGCATAGAAGGTCGACTCTTAAAATGGTTCGCCGATTACTTATCAAATAGATATCAGAGAGTTGTCTTAAACGGAAAGTATTCGGATTTATGTGTCCTAAAAGCAGGTGTCCCCCAGGGTTCAATACTGGGTCCCTTACTGTTTTTAGTTTATATTAACGATATAGTCTCAGATTTGGAATCTAATATTAACCTTTTCGCAGATGACATCAGCTTATCACTAGAAATTGACAACCCTGACTTATGTGGACAAAAATTACAAGCAGATATTGATAGAATTAATACTTGGGCTCAAAAATGGATCGTTAAATTTAAACCTTCGAAATCGGAGTCATTAATTATAACACGTAAATTTAATAGACCTTCTCACCCCCATCTCTACATGTCATCTACTCGAATTCCAATTGTTCAAAGTCATTAACACCTAGGAATATTTTTATCAGATGATGGCACTTGGGATAGTCATATTAAGCACTGTATAGGAAAAGCATGGAATAGAATAAACTTAATGCGCAATTTAAAAAAACCTTAGGATCGGAAGTCGCTTCAAACTGTTTATTTTACTTTTATTCGCCCTATTATTGAATATGCAGATGTTGTATGGGATAATTGTACAAATCACCTGAAGGATCAACTAAATAAAATCCAAAATGAATGTGCCAGAATAGTAACTGGTTGTACTAAATTGGTATCTATTACAGATCTTCATATGGAATCAGGCTGGGAATCTCTTGAAAGTAGAAGGCGTAAACATAAGCTAATACTATATTTTAAAATGGTGAAAGGAATAAGTCCGAATTATTTAAATTCTTTAGTATCCGAAAGTATAGGAAGCACATCCTCTTACAGCCTGCGCGGGTCACGAAATCATAGAATTCCTAGATGCCGAACAGAGCTATTCAAAAGATCCTTTCTTCCATCAGTCATAGAAGACTGGAATGAATTGCCCATTGAAATAAGGGAACAAAATTCACTATCAATCTTCAAGAATCATCTTGATACTAACAAGCCTATTCCTAACAAGTTGTTCTTTATTGGAGAAAGGAAGCTTCAGGTCACCCATGCGCGAATCAGAAATAAATGTAGCTCTCTAAACCACCATTTGTTCATGAAAAATGTTGTTGACTCCCCCCTTTGTATTTGTGGTGGAATTGAAACGACAGAACATTATTTTTTTGAATGTGCTAATTATATTATGATTAGAAATAGACTTCTGAACGCTCTCTTGAGGTTTGGCAATATTGATACTGACATATTACTAAATGGAAAAAACGAGCTAACATATCAAGAAAATGCAGTTATTTTTCACGAGGTTCAATGTTACATTGAGGACAGCAAACGCTTTCATATCTAATTACCTCTAATCCTGACTTTGCTAGCTTTACTTAGTACTCCTTGGTCTGATCTTTATACTCATAGATATATAGATTTAGAGGTACTAACTTTTTTTTAACACAAATATATAGTAAGAGCACCTTTCATCCAAAAATTTAATAACCATCATTGACTATCATTTTATATCATAACATAAAGCGAACGATTTATAGAAGTAAGCACTCTCAACCTTTTTAATGATATTCCTATTTACATCCTATTAATTAATTAATATTAACTGCTTCAGAAAATTTAATTTCAAACGTAGTATATCTTCACGATGATTTTGATTGCTTTTGCTTATAAACATGTAACAGGCTACACGTTTAAAAAACGGAAATACAAGTTTATGTAGATACTTGTCAACATTTCACCCCAAAAATTGTTTGTTGGTGTTATATGTCAGGCAAATACACCCTGTGGAACAATCAATAAAGAAAGAATATGAGTAGAAAAGTAGCGGCTCTTCAGGTAAGTTTCCGAATCTTGCTCGGTTCAACTCGTTCTATGTCGGTGACCAGTGAAATAGAGTAATGTGATATTTGTTTATATATTCAATGACAACAATTTTATGTGACGTCAAAAACACATGAGAAAAATTCTGCTGTCAGGATTTCCAGTGGACATGGTCATTCTCTTATAAGAGGAAATATCTATTTTTCTTTACGACACCGTTTCCTGGCTATTCTGTCAATAGAGACAGACGCTCGACTGTTCCCTTTCTCTCTTCATTTTGTCTGTTTTCAAAAAAAAAAAAAAAAAAAAAAACTAACGGTTAATATCACATGACCGTGACGACGTCATTACGTTAGCCTGACGAAAGTAATTCGGAATATCTTGGAACTAACGACTAGCCGATCACGGAATATCATAACATGATCTTGAAATTTGTTTACGTTTTCTGATCGGCGGGTCTGTGATCTATTCTGAAATTATTGATAGAGGGGTCGTAAACATAATTTCAACACAGATTTTAGAATTCCTTTTGTGAGAATTTTTTCTACAAGAGCCATAGAGTCTGTCAAAGGCTTTGATGACAACTAGTAAGCTGACAACATTAATGTAGTAGAAATGACCCAGGGTTGCGCCGAAATGATTTGGACTATTCAAAAAACCATATTAGCACTAATAATCAGATCAGAAATGTGGAAAGGGCTATACCCACGGTTTACTAGTAAATACATGAATAATCCAGTCGATTGCGAGATTTATTTTTAGACCGTTGTGCTCGATTTCCACATCCGCATACATTTTTGTTTGCACGAATAATCTCCCCATCATCAATGGATCAGCAGGTTTTGCAAATATACTAGGTTTGATGTCGCCTGCAATCTTTTTGTGTGTATCTGTTTGGCTAATTAGGTCGTCTGGTAAAAAAATAAATGCTTTAGCCTATAAGTGGTATTACCCGATAGACTGTGTGGGACTGTGTGGACGACCAAAATCTCGTATCAAGAGTCTTCTTAAAGCTGTGGAAATTAAGATCATCTTTAAATTCAATATTAATTTATTAATATTTCAAGGCTAGCCCGATAAAAATCCCAATTGCTTGATGCCTAATGCCGTATCAGAAATGTAGTATCCGAAAGTACGTCATCTCTCTTGAGCTCGGGTAAGACGAGTGATCATTGTCATAGATTGACTCCTGTAGTTCCAGATAATTATAGATCATCAAAAATAAATATTTGTTTATTTGAACGAGGTTCAATGCCACTTTAAAAAGTATATCAGTCATCGCGAAGGCTGGAGCACCTAACCATAGATTCATGGTAGGCTATTTCTAACACCAGTACTACCACTACATCCTTTCCGAGCCCCGAGCTGCTCATCCTACTTAGGTATACGATTATCCACCCATTGGTGGGATACAAATGAAGGAAAGGATATATGCCGCGACCGGGGATCGAACCTTGAAAAAGTGAATGTACAACATATTCAAATACCCTGTTGCATAGAAGCAAGTCACATGGAAGACACCAACGATTTGGCCGTCTCTGACTACTACTAAAATACCTACCTCTTTAACTGCTATATTGTCGTCTTTCTTGACGAAGTTTAATAGGGCTATAAGCATGTCGGTAATGATAACAGTCTCGGAAATTAGTTATAATGGAAGCTGCGCATTAGTATCGGTGGAAGTCGGCTTTACCGAATTAGCTTTTTTTTTTGTCTTTTGGGAAGAAGAGCTAAAATATGAAATTAACCACTGAATGTAAAAAAGAAAATCATTTTATGAAAGAATAAATAACAAGGCGAGATCGTGCTTAATAATATTGATAATCGATGCCAGTATAAGTGTTTTTTATCACAAGAAAATAGACAAGTGGAAATTAAGTAATCATTTTTAGTTAAGTGGCAATAAAAGAAAATGGTATAAGGGTTCAATATGGTGTCAGTGGGGTCCTGCGGAATATTTATTTGAGAGACCGTTTTAAAAAATGATCCGTGTCAAACACGTGCCTAATTGAAGCGCTCTCAATTCTTACAGATCAGCTTTCTGCTTCCATAATTCAAACGAATGGCTAAGACACATCTCCATGCACGTGCTAGGCCACAAAACAATATCGTGATCGCAACGGTTGACTATTTTGTAAAGCGGAACCCTTTGTGAAGAGAATAGGGTAATGACAGATCGCCCGCCAAGCCCTCTAAGCTCCAACAAGAAGGTCAAATTTGATATTAAACGGCGCTTTTTGCAAAATAAATGGTCAGTCGGGTATTATAAAAAGTAAAGCGGTTAGTTTTTGAGCCAGATGTCGTAAGTACATCTTGAATACGCTGTTATAATGAAGTATAACTCACTTAATGAAAATGCTTCACATAAATGTGGGAGTTCAAAGTTCAATTCCGGTCAAGGTGAATGATTTGATTGGTCGATTAATTCTTGGATTTACAGTAGCGATCCGTCAATTAAGTTGTGGTGTTTTTTCTCTAGTATTGACGTATATAGCTCTAGATAGCGGGGGGTGGATCTATCATTCCCTACTACAGCCTTCATGAAGTTCGTTTCTCTAATATTGACGTATATAGCTCTAGATAGCAGGGGAGCAGATCTACCATTCCCTACTACAGCCTTAATGACGTTCGTTTCTCTAATAATGACGTATATAGCTCTAGATAGCGGGGGGGGGAGTGGATCTATCATTCCCTACTACAGCCTTAACCCTTGTCACGCTGAATAAATTACCTTACTGAATTGCTGTCAAATTAATGGGCTGAAAGCCCTGATATAACTTGTTGTTCAAAAATCAATATTTCTTTTAGAAATTTATTTCATAAACAACTCTGGCAGGAAAAGTACAAGCAGAAGGTATAGATTAAGATCAGCCTGCACATAAGTGCAGTCTGATCTTAGTCTACACCTCCTGCCAAAACCGGAATATTCCGGGTTCAGCATGACAAGGGTTAAATTAATGACGTTCGGTTCTATAATACTGACGTATATAGCTCTAGATAGCGGGGGGAGTGGATCTATCATTCCCTACTACAGCTTTAATGAAGTTCGTTTCTCTAATATTGACGTATATAGCTCTAGATAGCGGGGGGTGGATCTATCATTCCCTACTACAGCCGAAATGACGTTCGTTTCTCTAATACTGACGTATATAGCTCTAGATAGCGGGGCAGTGGATCTATCATTCCCTACCACAGCCTTAATGACGTTCGTTTCTCTAATACTGACGTATATAGCTCTAGATAGCGGGGCAGTGGATCTATCATTCCCTACTACAGCCGAAATGACGTTCGTTTCTCTAATACTGACGTATATAGCTCTAGATAGCGGGGCAGTGGATCTATCATTCCCTACTACAGCCGAAATGACGTTCGTTTCTCTAATACTGACGTATATAGCTCTAGATAGCGGGGCAGTGGATCTATCATTCCCTACTACAGCCGAAATGACGTTCGTTTCTCTAATACTGACGTATATAGCTCTAGATAGCGGGGCAGTGGATCTATCATTCCCTACTACAGCCTTAATGATGTTCGTTTCTCTAATACTGACGTATATAGCTCTAGATAGCGGGGCAGTGGATCTATCATTCCCTACTACAGCCTTAATGACGTTCGGTTCTCTAATAATGACGTATATAGCTCTAGATAGCGGGGCAGTGGATCTATCATTCCCTACTACAGCCTTAATGACGTTCGGTTCTCTAATAATGACGTATATAGCTCTAGATAGCGGGGGGGGGGACTGGATCTATCATTCCCTACCACAGCCTTAATGACGTTCGTTACTCAATGAAATCCTCTTCACGATACGATCTATATAAATATTCAAAACATATAAGGTTGTATCAATCACGAACAAAAGAGTTAACAATCATTATCAGATGTCCAGGGTAAAGTTAGATACATGCGCAAGTTTCGACAATAACCGAGTCAAAATAGCTAAGACAGTAATGCGTTATCAATGCTCGAAACATGAATTCAAACCTCAGTCAGACTATTTTTTCTGACGTTTAACAAACGCTACTGTGACATGCATCGTTTGTCTCTCACTAAGAGGCAAATCGTACGTAGTAGCGTAACACGAATGAGCAGCTGACGACTAGGATTGTATTTTGTGATGAAACTTGTAAGAGAAACGAACAAGATACTTTGTCTGTGTATCGAAAATATTGTTGAAAGTGGTGTTCTACAAGACAAAAGCAATGAACAAACTTTCCAGAACGGAATACGCAAGGTAAAAAATGCCATTTTGGGTGGTCACTATTTAATATGCCGTGGTTCATATCTCACTAACCTATATTACGAATCATGTCGTGATATCACGAGGAGTAACTGTAAATAGATTTTTATTACATTTTAATGTAATTTTTATTAGACTTATTACTTGTATAAATATATATAAAATGGCTTGATTTATTTCTATATCTGTTTACCAATACCCACACAATTCCGCTTATGTACGCCTCTCTGGAATAGTTTTTGAAAAAAACCGTGGAAAATGAAGAAATTCTTTGTTACAAGCTATTCCCTCATTATCCACAATGTTTCTACCCAAAACGATTAAGATATTCTAAATTCTATCAACAAACACGGTGGCAAATTGTCACAAAATCCGCCCGTAATACTACTGGTTGTTGACTTGGGAAGGGAATTAAAATTTAAGTCTAATTTCAAGAAAGAGTAACAATTCACAATGATAACTTGTGGTTCTGGTGTTTCTCTTGTTATCATGAGGTTTTGAAAACCATAGGCTGTCACACAATAAGAGATTTGAAACAAAATCAAATGTGTAATCAACAAAAGGGGAATAATTAAAAATTAAGCCAGGTAAAGTTATGGTTCTTGTGACCTGCACTTCCTCTTGGAGATATCTACCCACTCATGAAGTTTCGTGATCATAGCTATTACACTTTCAGAGATACAATTCTGACAAAATCCAAGTATGAACAAAGTCTGAAAAACAACAAAGGGCAATTACTCTCAGAATACAATAGGAAGAGTTATAGTTCTTGTACACTGCACTTCTCCTTTAAGAGATCTATCTACCTATAAAGTTTCAAGATCATAGCTAATATACCTTCAGAGATATGCTCTGGAAAAGATCCAAGTATGAAAAGCAACAAAGGGAAATAACTAAAAACTAAGCCATGTAGACTTATAGTTTTAATACACTGCACTCCCCTTGATGAGATCTATCTACCTATGAAGTTTCATGATCAAAGCTTATATACTTTTAAAGATATGCTCCGTGCAAGATCCAAGTATGAAAAAACAACAAAGGGCAATTACTAAAATAAAATAAGCCAGGTAGAGTTATGGTTCTTGTGCACTGCACTTCCCCTTGATGAGATCGATCTATCCATGAAGTTTCATGATCATAGCTTTTATACTTTTAGAGATATGCTCCGGACAAGATCCGAGTATGAAAAACAACAAATGAAATAACTCAAAAAATAAGCCAGGTAGAGTTATGGTTCTTGTGCACTTCACTTCCCCTTGATGAGATCTATCTACCACTGAAGTTTCATTATACTAGCTTATATACTTTTAGAGATATGCTCCGGACAAGATCCAAGTATGAAAAAAAACAAAGGACAATAACTAAAAAATAAGTCAGGTAGAGTTATGGTTCTTGTGCACTGCACTTCCCCTTGATGAGATCTATCTACCCATAAGGATTCGTGATCAATGCTTATATACTTTTAGAGATATGCTCCGGACAAAAAGTGCACGCCGCCCTCCCGCCGGACGCCATGGGTGATCCCATAATACGTCCCGTTATCAATGGGCGTATAAAAATAGTCGTCTGAATCTTCTTTCCTACCTTTCTAAAAATTAAATTGATTTAGACAAGAGGACATCATCGATGAGCTTCTTGAATCTATCATATACAATTGATGGCTCGATGGCCCTGCCAACTCACTCCGCTGGCAACGCCGACTGATTCCGACAGCAAGGTCCACTTCGATATTAAACGGTCTTATTTTGCAAACTTTACCACCAATAACATGTAAAAAAAAATGCTGGTAGGGGACCTGAACCGTTCGAATCGCAAAACTAATGAAAAATGCCTGACATGTATGATGTCAAATGACGGAGTTCAAAGTTTAGTTCCGGTCTGAATAAATTATTTGAATGATCGATTTATTCTTTGGTTGATATTCGCGATCGGACATCTGTTTCAAAAGGATATAATAATAGGGTTTACGTAACCTTTTTAACGTAAAATGAGAAATGCATCCTACTGATATAATGTGTTTAGAAACGGTAGAACATTACGTATGGGTTAAATTGTCACCGCCATATAACTTAAGGTCGCGAAGGTGCATGACTTTGCCCGAAATAAATAATTGAAAGGCGCCATTTATACAAACGGGGGCATTTACATTAGTAAGTTTGACATTTAGAACCAATTCAAAGATGTAAACTTCCAAATAGGACACGAGACGTTTTGGTGAATGACGTCGTGATGTCATTACGTCGTATTGACGCTACAATCAACTTTTTTTCTCTCTTTTTTTTTTTTTTTTTTTTTCACGACAACATACAAATAATTGGGTGAAATGTCAAAATACATTTCGTTTAAAGAAAAGACCTTTGTTGTATAAAGGTGTAGAAACCTAAAATTATGTGTTTTTAGCTAACAAGGCGTCAGCGTTGAGCTTAATCGCTAAATCCATTGAATACTTACACCATAAAAAGTAGTTCTGACATGCATGAATGTAAGGTATATTGCAAACTCAGCCTGCAAGACCATCTACTAGGCATCAAGTTTTTAGCTCACTTGAGTATATCGTGTTCAAATAAGTCTGATCAGAGGTTTCATAATGCTCACTACTTTGTAAGACATGAATTAACTTTAGTCAAATTGTAGACAAATCCTTTAAAAGCATGCTTTTTAATCCATTCCAACTCAATCCTGCTTTTGTACGCATTTCAAGTAAAAAGCTTTAGGGAAAATGTGGACAAAGATTACTTAACAAAACTATGCTTTGTTAGCTTACAGTACTCTCAGTACTTTGATTTTTTTGCTAAGATATGAAAAATATTCATAGTGATATACGCATTACGGTTAATATAACAATTAAAAACAAGAGCCATGTCGGACATGGCCATCCCGCCGTAAAAGTTTGATAGTAAACTGAAGCCAGTTAGATTTAGGCTTCTTGTGCGCTGCATTTCTTCTCAATGAGTTCGATAATAGCTATAATATTCAGAGATATGCTCAGGACAAAATCTAAGTCTTCAAAACAACAAAGGGCAATAATTCCAAAATTATGCAAGCAAGAGTTGTGGTTCTTGTGTACTGCACTTCTCCTAAATGAGATCTATCCACCTATGAAGTTTCAAGTTAATAGCTATTATACTTTCAGAGATATGCTCCGGACAAGTTTAGTGACGGAAGGACAGAATGACGGACGGAGACCATAACTATATCCACTTCGCCGAAACGGCGGGGGATAATAATTTATCGTTTACATAGGCCGAATCACGAACATTGGGCATGTTCGGTTGAACTCCCTTTTTATTAACAAAATACAGGAAATTACTGGATTGAAAGACATGAATATTGTTAGAAATATAACATACTGTACTTATCTATTACAGGGTCAGGACTTGGAAACCTCTATAGCAACAAGAGGACTATGATGGTCCTATATCGCTCCCCTGAGTATGATGGCTCAAGGCTAAATGATACATACACAATATCAAAGCTCTATGTCTAATGATTTTGTTGAAGATTTTCCCCTTTAATCCTAGATTAATTTGAAAGAGGGTAATTTCTGTAAAGTTTGGTTAAAATTTCATGGTTAGTTTAGGAAAAGATTTTTTTGTAATTGTGAACGGTCGGACAAACATAGGGACGGAAGGACACACGGACGGAAACCGGTCGAATACCGATCACAAAAGCTCACCCAGGGCACTTTGTGTTCAGATGAGCTAAAAAGTAAAACGGCTGGTTGGCCAGCCAAATGTCGTAAGTACATCTTGAATACGCTGTGGTTGTTCTAGTGGTGTAGGAAGAGAAGATTTTAATTGAATTATTTTATGCTTCTCCAAGGCCGATAAGCCCCGCCCTAACAAAACCCCATTTTTTGACGAATCAAAAATCATGAACAAGTTCTAAAACGGTCACCAAAGGAACATTCTTGCCAAGTTTGATCTAAAATAAGTCCAGTGTTTAAGGAGGAGAATATTTTTAAAGAATTATTTCATGAGTTGTCCAAGTCTGATAAGACATAAATACCGTCTAATGATGGATTCAAAGTTCACTTTTATTCTAAAAAAATTAATTGACTGGTCGATCGATTCTTTGATTGACAGCCCGATCCGATCGGACAACTGTTTTCAAAACATTTGATAATGGTGCTTATTTTACCAAATAACGTCAAATGGATATTGCATACTGCTGACATACATGTACTTTGTTGAGAAAGGATAGAATATTACCTGAAGGTGTTATAGTTAGCGCGATGTAACCTGAGATCAGGAAGGCGAGACACGCATTTTCCCGAAATAGTCAATTTAATAATCCCCATTCAGCAGGTACTTACAACCGTTGCAGATGTCAAACTTCAAATTTTCCATTAACAGCGAAATTTCGTTTAAAGAAATAACCTCTTTTGCGTAATGGTGTAGAAAACAAAATATGCGTCCTTTTAAGCTAAAATATGAAAAATATTCATAATGAAAGCTTAGGGGAAAATATTACAATCAAGAAATAATTTGTCTATTACACAAACACGAGCTAATAGGATGGAGGTCCTATTCTATTCACAAAATAAATAGGGAATATTACCACAGTGTCTTTTTCTATGCGTTGTTATCGTGTTCGAGAATCGTGTGTAGGTATTTTTTATTGGATGAGACCGAAGGTCGAATCCAATAAAAATACCTACACACGATTCGAGAACTCGATAACAACAAATAGAAAAACACACTGTTGTAATATTCCTTTTATTATATACCTTTTATGAAATGACATTAAGAAAATTCTCTTAAATGGCTAAGAAATAACCAACTTTCCAAAAAACCTGGAACGTCAATACACAAAAAAGAAGTCAGTGTTTAACGGTACTCGACGAATACGGTTTTTTGCTACACGCCGAATATCGATTTTTTTTCTGTCGAGTTGTATTTGACAGTCAGGTTTTACTCCATATCTTTTATAGGTATATAATAAAGCAAATTACTAGACTGGAAGTTATGAATATCGTAAGAAATACATGTATTAATAAAAATACATGTCTATAACAAGATCATGACTTGGAAATCTCCATTATGGAAAACAAGATGTGATTGTGAAACGCCATGCCCCCGAAACAGGAATTCTTTAGAAGCATGTAATTTTTATTTTTATGCCCCCGCATCGATAGATCGGGGGCATATTGTTTTACCGGTGTCCGTCTGTCCGTCTGTCTGTCCGTCTGTCTGCAAAACTAAACCTGCCAACTAAACATTTTCCTATCCTGATTAAATTACAATGCTAATATTTGGTATGTAGATAGGTCTCAACAAGGCGAAACTCGGGAGGGTCATTTCATCAAGGTCAAAGTCAAAATTTTAACCCTTTTCCCTAAGACGTTACTCAGAAAACTTAGCCTGCCAACTAAACATTTTCCTATAACTTTTTCCCTAATTAAGTTACAATGCTAATATTTGGTATGTAGATAGGTCTCAACAAGGTGCAACTAGGAAGTTCATTTAAACAAGGTCAAGGTCAAAATTTTAACCCTTTTCCCTAAAACGTTACTCAAAAACTTAACCTGCCAACTAAACATTTTCCTATAACTTCATCCCTAATTAAGTAAAAATGCTAATATTTGGTATGTAGATAGGTCTCAACAAGGTGCAACTGGGAAAGGTCATTTCATCAAGGTCAAGGTCAAAATTTTAACCCTTTTCCCTAAAACAAAGAAAAAAATAAATAAAAATCATCCGTTTCTAAAGAATTCCTGTTTCGGGGGCATGGTTTTTCACAAACACATCTTGTTTTTTCTTTGTTTTAGGGAAAAGGGTTTAATTAATTCATTTAGCCCCTTTTCCCATGTTACTAGATGGATCTGTACCAATTCCAAAGGGAACTCTTTTTACAAAAGTATAATTATTCTGTTTGAGTATAAAGACAACCCTATCTCATCTGTGGACTTACAAGCATTAATCAAGATTTTTTAAATTGAATTTTCCTAGGCCCCTCTTCCTATGTTTCTCAATGGATCAGACCCAATTTGACAGGAACAATTCTTATGATGGTACAATCATTCTGTGAAAGTTTGAAGTCAATCAGATGAAAACTGTGGACTCTAGAGTGTTAACAAAGATCTTTGAAGTGAATTGTAATAAGGCCCCTTTTCCTATATTTCTTGAGGAATCATATCCTATTCCGAAAGGAACAATCCTTATGATGGTACAATCATTCTGTGAAAGTTTGAAGAGAATCCGTTGAAAATTGTTGGCTCTAGATAATTTATGAGAATTTTTTATTAAAATTTTCATAAGGCCCCTTTTTCCTATGTTTCTTGACCATTCATACCCAATTTCGAAAGGAACAATCCTTATGATAGTACAGTCATTCTGTGAAAGTTTGAAGGGAATCCGATGAAAACTGTTGACTCCAGGGTGTTAAAGAGGATTTCTTAAAAGATTTTTCGATTAAATTTTCAAAAGGCCCCTTTTCCCGTGAGTCCTGATGGATCTGACCACATTCCCAAAGGAACAATCCTTATGATGGTACAATCATTCTGTGAAAGCTTAAATACAATCTGATGAAAACTGTGGACTCTAGAGTGTTAACGAGGATTTTTTAAATATTTTTTTAAAAGGCCCCTTTTCCCGTGTTTCTTGACAGATCATACCCATTTTCGAAAGGAACAATCCTTATGATGGTACAATTATTCTGAGAAAGTTTGAAGAGAATCCGATGAAAACTGTGGACTCTTTTTAACGGAATTTTGAATTAAAATTTTTTAATGGAATTTTGAATTAAAAATTTCACAAGGCCCCTTTTCCCATAATTCTTGACGGATCATACCCATTTTCGAAAAGAACGATCCTTATGATGGTACAAGCATTCTGTGAAAGTTTGAAGAGAATCTGTAGAAACTGTGGACTCTATCGCGTAAACGAGGATTTCTTAATTAAGTTTTGATAAGGCCCCTTTTCCAATGTCTCTTGACGGATCATACCCATTTTCGAAAGGAACGATCCTTATGATGGTACAATCATTCGGAGAAAGTTTGAAGAGAATCCGGTGAAAACTGTGGACTCTATCGCGTAAACGAGGATTTTTAATGGAATTTTTTAATTAATTTTCATAAGGCCCCTTTCCCCATGTTTCTTGACGGATCATACCCATTTTCGAAAGGAACGATCCATATGATGGTACAATCATTCTGTGAAAGTTTGAAGAGAATCTGATGAAAACTGTGGACTCTTTCGCGTAAACGAGGATTTTTTTAATTAAGTTTTAATTAGGCCCCTTTTCCCATGTTTCTGGATGGATCTGACCCAATTTCGAAAGGAACGATCCTTATGATGGTACAATCATTCTGTGAATATTTGAAGGGAATCCGATGAAAAGCCATCGCTATAGCTCTAGTGGCCTTCGGCCAGTAGAGCTAAAAATCATTGGGCGACTTTTTGAAATTCGTTAATAATCTTTCAATGTCAAAGACGTCAAAAATTCATCACAATTTTCAGAGAAGATCGGACCGGATGTAAGCTCAGGTCTCCATATTTTCAAGGATTGTTACGGGCATTCAAATTAAATGCAGTAATATATATAGCTTATTTGTCATCACTTAGTGAATAGTAATATTGTCTTGGGTTTATAACGATTTCTCAAATTTTATAAATCCACGGCCTTTTGCTTTAAACTCTCTTTATAATAAGACCATTGTTTATGAATTGACTTCGAGCTATTTTAGTCAAAGATAAGGTAGAAAACGGTTTTTTAACCTGTAAGAACACAACCCGACAGCAGGAATTTTCATGGTTTAACCAATACAAGACGTTAAAATTTTAGACTTGTCAAATTTGAAAGAAGTTGTAGAAGACATTTTTTTTTTAACTTTCTGGGTTTCTTCATTTTACACAATGTTTTCCAAATTGATTTTCTTAAGGGGCGTCAAAAACCGTCACTGTGTGAAAATGGGTTAATTAATACGGAAAAAAATCATGCAAAAAAAAAGAGAAAAACTAAGCCTTGGGACTTACAAGGGTTTCTTTATTTTTAGGAATAGTATGTTTTTATTTTTGTCATTGATATAGACGATATTATAAGAGGGGTCAAGAAATACCGACTTTATTAAACGATTTATCTACACACAGATAAAAACTAGACTAAAATAGCCTTGTTTTTATCTGTTAATAGATGACTTGTTGAATTTAGAATTTTATAACAAAGAATTTAATATTCTATTTATGACCAGTTTATGCGATATATCGATCAAATTCTGAACTTTATCAAAATAAGATATTCCATGAAACATATAACGCCGTTACCTGACGTCATTACATGCATTAAGTGACGTCATTTTCTTTGCACCACAAGCCATTATCATATCGGTGACTTAGTGCAAAATTATCTTAACTATCTATATAAAGTACAGACACTTATGATGTTTTTACACTAATCTATTGATATGCTTTAGCTCATTTCCATAGTTAGTTCAATTCAACAGATCAGTTTGACTCCCGAAAATCATGTTTAAAAATGACATGACATTACAGCAGAATTTTGAAGGTACCAAGCAATAAAATAACCCTGTGACAAAGTGTCGAGGTAATCTAGCATATCACGGAGACCATAAAATATGGCGACGCTTTTGTCATCAAATACGGACCGTTTACCATTTGTTCTATATTCAACCAGTTTTCTCATTAAACACACTAATCACATGGCAATCACCGTAAACGGATCAATTATTCATTTGAAGGATCACTGGACACACATACTGAGCTTGGACGGAAACTTCAACTTCGACATTAAACGGCGTTATTGTTCAAAATCTACAACCACTAACGTGTCTCTAGAAATTGAAATACTTGGTTTGCGACATAAATGCCTAACTTAAATAGGCTGTAGTTACAACGTTTAAGACGCTGAACCAACATAAAAGCTTCACATAAATGTTGGACAATGTTTGAGTTCAAAGTTCACTTCAAGTCTAAATGAATGATTTGATTGGTCGATTGATATTTTGATTGACAGCTCATATCCGTCAATTCCATGCCAAGTTGTTAAAGTAGGAAACTGCCCTCCTGTTTATTACAGAGACAAAATATTTAACACACTCTCAATACAGTTTTAAATGTCCCGTAACTTTGTCAATAACATTTGCTGGACCTGCAAAGATAACCAGAATAAATTAAGATCTACATGTATATACTGGGATACTATGACAATCTGATAATGGTCTTTCTTGTTCAAAATCCCATGTTGTGGGTATTCAACGGAATCAGCAGGGCGAGACGATTCGAAATAGGATTGTTATATACTACTCAAAGTTTGCTACGGATCACCCTTTTTTAGTCTTAACCTCGGACAAGCATAATGCAACCAACTTCTGATGGTTTATATACTAATACGCACACCGGTGGCGTTCTGGAGGTTCCTTTATAACGTTGTTGCGTTATTGGATGCCCACGCTCGGCTGTTCAAACGCTTAAAAAGAGTATTGATTTGTTCAAAGAGCATTTAGAGTTATTCCCACTCATGTGTCAAATTTCTCCTTTGATAGTAAACATATACTCCTAGATTCGACAAATGGATGTGTTCAGTAATACTAGAGATATTATAAAATATCAAAAGTTTTCAGACAATGACAGAGACCTGGCTATATCAACACCTTTGATAGTGAACATATACTCCTAGATTCGGAAAGTGAATGTTTTCAGTAATACTAGAGATATTATAAAATATCAAAGTTTTCAGACAATGACAGAGACCTGGCTGTAACAACACCTTTGGTTTTCTCCAAAAACAGCCGAGCTGAATAGAAAAGCTAATGCTGGCTATTAGTATAGGTTTTATCATTTCACTGATATATTGCTTTTTCCCACTTCTTATTAGTTTTCTTTAACAAAACTTGCATTTTGGAATACTCATAAGAGTTTCTGAAGAGTACTTATTCAAGCAGTGTTAATGGCAGAGCTACAGATAGAGGGGGTAATTTGTATTTCAGATTTAAATATTTCAATAATACTGTCATTAACCCTATGTTGTTGGTGCTCATTTGAATCTTCTCGACTTGACGATTCGAATAAGTACCCACAACATAGGATTTCGTCGAGAAATAAGGAATTTAGAAAGCTGTTGCTCCCTCTGGACCTAGCCTGTGAAAGGAATATTACCTGGTCCAACTGCTAAAACTGTTTTAGATCCTGCAACAATTTGTGTCCTTCCCGCATCTCTGATAATTCTTGATACCAACCCATGTGCAGCGGCTTGTTTACTTAATTCTGATCTACAATAAACAAAGTGCAAATTAGTTTGCTTTTTCCTGTACAATGAACTCGTCACGACCCATAACCCATTATCTGACGTGATTTTTATGGTGGTCAAAATTCCTAGAAACTGCAGACGATAATATGATACATGTAGTATTATCTCTTTGTCTTTTTGGGGTTAAAAACCTTGTGCAAAATAAAAAAATACTTGTTTTCATTTTCCTTTTTCCTACAATAATTTCCTTTGGTTGATTGATTGCATTTGGTTTAACACCACTTTCAACAGTATTTCACTCTTCACGACACCTAGCCATAGATTCCTGGTATTCCTCACATCAGCACTACTACTAAATCCTTTCTGTGCCTCCGGCGGCTCATCCAAATATTTGTTTGTTTGAATGGGGTTTTACGCCGCTTTCAACAATCTTTCAGTTATATCGCGGCGACTGGAGCACCTAACAATGGAATCCTGGTATTTCTCACACCAGTACTACCATTACATCCTTTCCTAGCTTCCAGCTGCTATCCCACATAGGTCTAAGATTATCGACCCATTGGTGAGTTTGTTTGAATGGGGTTTTACGCCGCTTTCAACAATCTTTCAGTTATATCGCGGCGGCTGGAGCACCTAACAATGGAATCCTGGTATTTCTCACACCAGTACTACCATTACATCCTTTCCTAGCCTCCAGCTGCTATCCCACATAAGTCTACGATTATCGACCCATAGGTGAGAGACAATTAGTCGGAAAGGATGAGTGCCGCCATCAGGGATCGAGCCCGGGACCTCTAGATTGACAGTCCCACGCTCATCCAAATAAGTTCTACTTACTCTGTGTAAGTTTTCATAATGCCCCCCTTTTCCGTGATACTTGAGAGACTTGATTTCGAAAAGAACAATCCTTTTGATGATAAACATGACCTTTAGTTGATACCTAGAACTTGGGTTAATCCTACAGAACTTGCATGACATCATTAATTCTCTTCAGAGGGAAAACCGTTCCATGTTATTTTGAAATCCACCAATCAATGTAGAAGATATGCTACAGACAAGCACTGGACACACTTTAACACGCATACTCAGAGAGAGCTCTATATGCATCTCACCATTAAATGGTGGGGACATAAACATTGGACTTAACTACTTACAAAGTTGGCTCATCATCAGCTTTGACAACTACTTTAGGCTGGCCACAAGCTTTCCAAGTAAAAAATGCATCTCTGTTTTTTTGAAAGGCAATCTCGGCTGCACCCAGAGCAGCATGGGCACACTGTGGATAAAACCAAAAACAATAATATTTTACATAATAACTATTTTTGTACTTTTATTTGACTGATTGGAAGGCAGCTTTCATATCTCTGTACAAGTAAATTTTAAGGTTATTTCAGATAAAGATGCCATGCAAAAATATTAATTTTACTTGATTTGGTTACACTTTATCTGACACCTATAATTTCATCAGTTTATTATAAATACACATCATGAATGCAAGTAACATGTTAACCCATTCCCACACAACACAATTTAAGACTGGTCCAAATTGAAAGAAGCTACAGAGAACAATTTGAAATTAATGTAATTTTAAATTTTTTTTGGTCTTTTTGGATAGAAAACATTGTGGATAATTAAGAACTGCTTGAATCAAGCAATTTCTTCATTTTCCACAATGTTTTCCGAAGCTGTTTTCTTTAGGGCGTAAAAAAGAGTGCTTGTGTGGGAATGGATTAAACTTCAGCTTCTTGACTATTCCACATCTAATTAATCACTATGGAGGAAGAAGTGACCTTTAACAAGCACTAGTACTTTCAGCATCAATTGCCTATTTATAATTTCTACTCTTTACCATTATTTTTCATTTGTCTTGAAATAAAGTTGTTTGGGAATAATTAAGGAATATTAATATTCTAAAGTCAGTTACATTTAATACTACAGCGATTAGGACTAATCTTAAGTGCCTTGTCTCCTTATCTTTAGATCCATCTGAACACAGCTGTACTAACCTGTGCTGCTGTCTTGCCTGAACATAATTTTAAGATCCATCTGAACACAGCTGTAAAACCTGTGTTGCTGTCTTGCCTGAACATAATTTCAAGATCCATCAGAACAATCTTGTACTAACCTGTATCAACCTATGTTGCTGCTTTGCCTTCTCATTTTGTGATAGACATATGTATCTGAGTAAAACTGTAAGATCTATCTGAACACAGTTGTACTATTCTGTTGCATTGTCTACTCATGGAACACATCTGTAATAACCTATACTACTGCCATGCTTATCAATTTGGAGATCTATCTGAGTAAAACTGTACAATGAATCTGAACACAGCTGTACTAACCTGTGCTGCTGCCTTGCCTTTACCCATTTTGAGATCCATCCGTACAACTAGCACCATTTTATATTCTCCGGTATCTGACAATGGGGAATCGGAGTCTGTCAAATCTGAAACATTGTTATCCTGAAATACGCAAAATATTCTATTTATGACTCTTTTGAATTTAAAACTCTAATGTCTGAAAAGTAGCTTTCCTTGTTTTAAGTATAAACAATATCCCTTCATAGAAGAATCTAAGAGGTTTCTTCCCTTTTCTGAAACTGAAGTCTATTCAGATAAACAAGAATTACAAAGATTTGATCTTGTGATGTACTGTTTTTTACAGTACAGTCCGGAACTAAAAGTTACTCAAACTTCGTTATTTTTTGTCGATATTTTTTGTTTTTGCTCTAAAATGTTGTCATCAGAAAAAAAAATTTGAATACCAAAATATATTTTTACAAACATGTGCTGTTCCTTTTTGAGATCCCTAGGCTTAAAGGGAAGTATCAATGTTTCTGAAACCTAGATAAGAAAAATTACCAAGTGCCGAAAAATAGACTCAAACGAACATTTGATACTTTAAGTTAGGTCAGGTATTGTCTTGGTGGTTATATAATAGACCTAGAGTGGCTTTTTCTGGTTATATCGGAAAGGTTCGGCGGAATCCCAGGTTATTTTTAGATATCACGGAATTCGGCTGTCAACATCGGATAACCTCATTTGCATATGACCCAGTCAAATGAAGGTAACAAATTTACTAGCGAAACAGCCAACGCCCTAAATCATGTCACTTGAAAGGACTGATCTTTACAGACCGGCTAGCGAACATTACTCCTGATGAGGTAACGATGACGTTGGTTTGATGTAATTTGAACTAAATGCAAGGTTCTAGCGGTTATTCGCGCCACGTGAATGCCCTATAATCTTTGTAACTGTCTCGGATTAATCTAAAAATAGATTAATAGCCTACGTAGGCTATTAGGGAAATACCCTGTTTTTTTCTGACAAGCGAACTCAAATTTTTGCAAAACTACTTTTCGGCATATTGTTTTCAAATAGTTTATGAGAGGAAATAAAAATAAATAAAATCTGTGACATGAAAAAAACATCGATACCTTTCTTTAATGCAGGACGATTAACTTTTCAGGTTACTTGCCTGGCAGGATGAGTGCCATTTTTGAAATTCTTTGGACACTGTCTAGTGAGATCTTTGAGTAGGTTAAGTGTGAGAAATACCAGAAATCCATGGTTAGGTGCTCCAGCCTCAGTGGTATGACTGAAATACTGTTAAAGTGGTGTTAAATCCTGTTAAAGGTTTGAAGGCTACTGATGGTACCCAGGGTGTACTCTGGACATAAATTTCTTTTAGCCAACCTTTTAGCCAATTTGAAAATTCTTTAGCCAATTTGGCTTAACTGTGGCCAACTTCTTAGCCATTTCAGAAATGTTTAAATTCAAAGAGATTTTTCAAAAGAATTTTTCAAACTTTCTATTAAAATATTTTCTTAAGTTATTGATTTCTTTTATTTGTTTGTAACTTCATGTAAATTAATCCAACCCTTTCCCAAACATTCCTGCTGTAAGAGCTCCTCTAAAAGAAAAGCAACAAAAAATGTGGACAATAAAGAAATTGCTTGTGACAATCACTTTCTTCAATGTTCACAATGTTTTGGAGCATTCTAAAATTCAACCAACTTTAATTGTTGTCTGATTTTCTATCAATTTGGACCAGTCTAAAATTTTGTCTGGTGATGGGTTAATTAAAATTTCCAAAGTATGTTGATAAAAATAAAATTGATTTTGAAATAGTCTAATTAAGTCATGTAATTAAGTCATCCAACTTTTGGCTTGCATTGGCATCTTTTACTGCAAGTCATTCTCCCAATTCCAACTCTATTTTTATTAACAAATAAACTGAATTTCCCTTTCCATTTTCCAACTCGACAGTGTGCAGAATAAAACATTTAAATTTGGAAACTTTAATTTGAGGTTCAAATCTAAACCAGTGACCTTAATAATGGATCTATGACACAATATTAGCAAGGAAGACATGCATTCGGCGACGATCTTTTACCTGTCAGTCAAGGTAATAAACAAAGGTGTTGATGCGTGAAAGGGATTTTCTCATGTCAATCCCATTATAACTTCACCCATCAGTCCCTTATCTTCATTTTTTTTCAATTTTCTATAGAAATATTGTCAATATATTTTCTCCCTCTAGCCAGCATTTTCGCCAATCGAAAAATTCTTAAGCCATTTTCTTGAAATTTACCATTGGCAAAAATGGCAATCACCAGCGTGAGCCCTGCGTACCGATGGTGATTATACATTATACAGTGACAGGTCAACTCAGCCCATTTTCATCTTGGCTAATTGGCAACTCACCCAACTTATAACTTGGCCTCAATTTTATTCTATGTCAATGCAATTTTAATGCTGATTATTTATTAAGTATAATTATCGGAAAGCACCCCTATGAACAAAAAATGAGCCTTTGAAAAGGTTTACACTTATTGCTTGAGTTTCATCAATGATGAGACAAAAATATGCGTATTTCCAATAGGTATTGTACCTTAATCGAAGTACTTACCTCGATTTAAGATTTTCACTAACATTTTTCTACTACACCAAGTAGATTTTCGTTGTTACCTTTAATGGGTCCTTCATAGCAGAATTTCTGTACAATAAACGGTTAAAACATCGAGATCGCCCGCTAAATATCCACCCTAAAACAATTCCGATGCCGACGCCAATAGCAAATGTCGTCATTTCATCTTTCTTGATCATGTTGAGTGTGCAGGGTAAATCGCAGTTTTTCGGTCTAAAACTGTATTAAATAGACTGATAGTTTATTGATACGTATTAGACTAGAACTTTAGTCTTCATATACGCATGAAAAAAAAAAGAAAGAAAAAATAATAATACCCACGGTAAATAGTTAGGAAATAAGAGAAAGTGTTCGTTAAAAGCAATTTCTCCTTTCTCTACAATACTCAGTAAATTAACAGTGGTTTTTTTTTGCATGGGGTTTCATGCAAATGACGGGAGAAGCAGGTAATCAACCAGAAAAATTCGAAACTGTAGTCTGAATTACTACCACTAAACCAAACAAAAGGGCCATAGGTTCCGGGGCACTCACCTGAGATAAAGGCTCCAAGCATTCTGGATATGGGGGAGAGGATATTTTTTAACTTTCACCTTTGTTGCCATCGAAACTAGAGTTTTCACCTGCCAGTAATACCCGAAAGGGGAGTTGGGCAGTATATATGAATTACGGACGTTTCGTACCATAACCATTTCGTACCAGTCATTTCGTACCACGGTATTGGTCATTTCGTACCATGGTATTGGTTGTTTCGTACCATGCTGTTACCATTTCGTACCATGTTGTAGTCATTTCGTACCATACGTCAAATGTTTCGTGACATGTTTAGAAAAAAATCTTATATTATTTGAAAAGTAAAATAACGCTTTCAACATTTACAAAATATTTTTATTTTCTATTTGCTTTATCTAATTTATCGACCATTAAACAAGTGAAAATCAATTAAGAACGTCCATTCAAGCAAACGAAGAGCTGGTGATACAGTATTCGCATATCAGCACATTACTTTTTTCTAACAGGGCGCTTGTGTTATTCGAGTTCATTAGAAGAAAATTAGTAGGGAATCAGAACTGTATTTCCGTCAATATTGTATCATAGTTAATCGAATAATTTGACAAGGTAACCATTAGGCAAATGACTCACAACGATATTTAAGACAGGTCCAAATATAAAGAAATTTGCAGACCACAATTTCATGAGGACGGAATTTTTAGAAATATTTGTCTTTTGGATAAGAAATCATAGTGATAATTATTGCTTGTCTCCAGCAAATATTTGCCTAAGTATTTTTTCTTGCTGTGTGTTAAAAAGTGGGACAGTCAAATGAAAGGCAAATACCAATCTAATCATAATTAAGCAATCAACAAGCGTTCACCTTCCACAATTAGATCTTAAGTGATCTTACCTAACACGTCGCAAACAATGACAAACAATCTAATTATCAAATTCTCTGAACTTGATTGAGTGGTTTATTTGTGGTACGAGATTGTACGAAATGACTTATTATTTGGTACGAAATGACCAACGCATGGTACGAAATGACCATTGTATGGTACGAAATAACCATAGAAATTATGGTACGAAATGGTTATGGTACGAAATGACTGTATACCGTATATATAGATAGATAGTTTACACTTCTTAAGTTGGGCAACCTAAAGACCTACATTCCTGCAAAATTTGATTGAAATTGGTCATGTTGTTCAGAAGAGCATTCGTTTTAAAAATCCTTCTATGTTTTTATGTATGTCCACCTGCGACTCCGCCCCTGGGGACTCGGCTGAGTGTCTTGATTTAAGTAATTAAAAGGGTTAATGCACCGATGCTTCAAGCAAAATATTAAATTTCTACACCTTCTAGCCCAGGGAAGATGATTGCATATTTTTTCTTAAAGGTTCACTTTTATTGCCATGGCAACCAAAGTTTTCTCTTTCAGCAATAGACCTTTCGACGCAAAGCGTCAGATGACTTAAAAGTCTATATCCATTAGACGTTTTCAAACAAAAACAACAACAACAATTTTCCACTGCGGGGAGGATTTACTTTCGGTTTTGTTTTTCGAAAGCCGTATAATTGCGTCCAGTCATTTAAACTTCTTTATTCCAGTTTTAACAATGAAAAGCATTGGGCTAAATGATATAGACAGTATTGTGGGAAATGTAGCATCTGTTTGTTACAATATTTTTTTCTACGTTGTCCAAGTATGTTTTTCAGAAGTACCCTATTTTATCGGCCGTAAGGAATAAATGACGGGTGCTTTGTTTCATGGTCTATTGTCACCTTTTACAATAAATTGTATGATAACCCGATATATTGCATCAATGTTGAAACAATTGCCTGTAATGTGTGAAGGTGAATGCACCATTGAAAGGTCATTAACTCGTTTTGTATCAATTAAAGATCAATATAGTTCGGACATTGTATCGTCGTTGGGTGACCAAAATGTCGAACTACACATTATCTCAAATTGTGTTTACGACCTTTTGTTAGCCTTTTAATGATATTCTGGCTATGATATACATATTGGCCACCTTGATCTACTATTAAGGCTAGATTTTCAAATATTAAAGATCGATATTTTAAAATGAAAGCCTACCTCGCAATATATCCTCCAGCGAAAAAACAATTTTAAATCCATTCAATGAAAATAAGAGTATTCACTTTAATTAATTGTGTAAAAATGCTTCAAAGATAAACACGGTGTCATACAACCGTGCCGATTGAAATGACGCCCGGTCGCATCCTTTGATCAATCGACAAAGAATTAGTATTCGACGACATATCGGTTCAAACATAAAAATGTAATATTTGTCGCATTAAATCATAAATTTGACTAATTAAATGCAATAGTGTTTATTGGATTCTTTGTGACATGTTGCCGGTTACATAATAACCCATATGTGTCGTGATCTACCGAAGGGAACCCTTTACATCAAGGCTGTCAACAGATCATTCTTCTGATCAGATCTCTCTGATCATTATCTTTACATTTAATCATTTTTTTATATACTTTTCTTCGCACTATTAACATCGTCACCCTGAATGCGATCTATATCATTCATTCTTTGTCGAAATATGCCTCCTATTTTGAATTACAATGTGCTCTTTTTAATTCATTGTATGGCACTTTTTTATGAAAAGAGGAATATTTATATCAAGAAAATGTTTCCGCCTTTTCTTCCACATTTCTATTGTTACAATGATGCGAATGTTTAAAAAAAAACTGACGTGTTTGATATTAAGAAATGAGAGAGAGAGAGAGAGAGAGAGAGAGAGGGAGAGAGAGAGAGAGAGAGAGAGAGAGAGAGGGGGGGGGGAGGAGAGAGAGAGAGAGGGAGAGGGGAGAGGGAGAGGGAGAGATCTTCATTGGTTGACACACAGACAGAAACGAATATTTTAAAACAGCATGTCTGCTTTGTTCCTACTTATTCTTTAATCTTTCAGTTTATACGCTTAAACTTTGTAACAAGGAAACTTTTTAAAGCAATATATGCACGTTGGTGAAGACTTTAGGAGATTGGTATGAACATGGCATACGTAAAGCAACATTTTATCTGTATCGTCCAAAATGTGGTCAGTAGTTTAAATAAATGCTTAAACAAATAAATTCAGTCAATCAGGATTATTGTCACTTGTGAACAGGCCTACCATTTGAACGGCGGGTTTGCAATTAATGACGTGCCTGTGATTGACACATATTAGCAAATTTAACCAATCAGTGTGCCGGAAAAAATTCGGATGGCTTATGTCTTTTGTGTAGTGTCGATAGTTGTTAATATTAAAAAAACATTGATTCCCGACACAAGGACTAATAGTAATTTGTTGTATATCATAGTTCGACAAAGTTATCATCCAATGTTTGTACCGAGAGTTTAGCTGTAACTCTATATTTTTTTCTTTCTTGTATGCGCGCTCGTGCGCGCGCGCGCGCGCGTGTGTGTGTGTGTGTGTGGGGTAACATCATTTTCAAAAAATTTAATATTTTTATCGTCAGATTCGAGGTACGTAATAATTCATATGCCCTGGATACTAGGTCGTTTCAAACTCAATTTGGGTTACCAATACACGATAATATCATCAATATAACTCGCTACAACTAGTCTGCATATATCTGCTCACAGGTCGAAACTCTTTCTTCGACAAAATTTTGTTTTTAACCTTTATTTTCACTCGTTCAAAATAGCTAATTTATATAGGATTATATAGTGATAATTTATTGACTCCCGCGATCGATCACGTGACTTGGTCTCGGGTAAATATCGCATATAACGAGATTTGATTTGACGCATGCGCTGTGAGAGCGTGAAAAGGTCTATTTTAAAGGAGACAACCCAAGGAACATGCCTTCATTGGCTCAGTAGTTTGGGAGGAGTTTTCGTTTCAAAATCTTTACCGGCCTGATCTTACCGGCTTGATCACTAGGAACGGCCGTACCTGAGGGTAATGATTTTAGCAAATCTTAAATGAGAAATCCAAAGAAACATTGTTGCAAAATTTTGATGAAATTGGCCTAGTAGTATGGGAGGAGTTGTCGTTTTAAACACCCTTATATCTATATAAGCCTAAACCGCAACAGGGCTCCGTCCCTGGGGACCAGATGGTAATGATTTTGACAATTTTCAGAGGTTAATGCAATTTCTTCATGATCTGCAATGTTTTCTACCAAAATGATACATTTTTTTTAAAGTTCCACCAATCCGAAATTAGAGTTTGTAACTTCCTTCAATTGAAGGATCGCTGGCTCCTCCCACTTACTCCACTGGCCACACCCACTGACTCTAAAAGGATGTTCATCGTCGAAATTAAACGATGTTATTTCGCAAAATGGCCAGTAGTATGGACCACAAAAACAGTGAAATTTAGAGAAGTTACAGACGACAATCAATCAATATATCATATTTTGTAGAAAACATCGTAGAAAAATGATGAATTTGCTTGTCTCAAGCAATATTTTCATTTTCTACAATGGTATCCCAAATTTTTCCTTTATAATTATAAAAAAACGGAGTTCTGTGGAAACTGGTTTACTTGATATCAGATGAAGGCAATTTTTCAAGACTTAATTTTAGATAATAAATCTTCACAAATTCACATTAAAAATCATCAGAATGTAGGTCCAGGGTTAGGTCAAAGGCAGACATGCCATAATTTTTTCAAGAGATTCCGGGATATTCGATTAAATTTCCGGTATTTGCAGAGGGGCGCACCTCCATCCCAGAGTAAGTCTCCTCACCCCTAATACAAAACCCCCATACTTATACACACCACAACTTTTTCTGTTTCACTACTTCAGCCTATCGATGCATTTAATCAAGTGAATTGAGTTTTTAATTCAATTGAATTATAGTTGTAACTTACTATTTCCTAAACAAATTATCCAATGTTCTAGTTTATAAGATCGGCGATTTTATCTTTAACTAAGATCAGAGTCATTGCATTTTTCTTTTAACAAGTGTCCATGAAATAAACCTCTATTAGTGAAATAATACAGCTGACGTCAAAAATGTGAGCTCTGTCCATTCTACCCTACGGTAGCAAAGTGTCGATACGAACATCAAAGAGACCGACGAGACAGATTCGATGTCTAATGAAAATAAATCAAGCTTAGTTACTAATGTATTTGGTATAATACAGGCATAGAGGTAATAATTGAGTTTCAGAGAGTAGGTAAAGGGTCACGAGTTTAAAATGAAGCCTGAAATGCAATCTCCCTTCAACTGTTATTATTGACTTGATACAGTGCTCAAAATTCCAGAAAGTAGGTAAAAGGTTGATAAAGGCACCGGTTTAAAGTCTGTCTCTTTTTATGCAATAATATTATTTAACCTATTACTAGATCATAAATTTTAGACTGGGACTTCAGACGACATTTCAATGTGTGTTTGAATGGAAAATAAGAGCACCACAGGCGGATGCCAGTGTTTGTTAGTGGATACTAAATTTCTAAGTCGAGTAAGGGGCATAATTCGTTAAAAATGCACCCATATTTGTACATTCGGAACATCTCTCGGCCGATCTACGAATGCCGAGTCTGTTCCGATTGTTTATTTGTATAGTCTACTCTTTTGGTAGTGAAGCGGCATTTTTTCAATTTTGTACAAATTAAATGCGGGATTGTGTGGCAAAATGTTTGGCAATGGGTTTAATGATTAGTAGAGCTCTGAAATACACCGGTTGTACTATCAAATGTCTGGATTGCAGTCAGGACTGGATATTAACAATACGAATGATTAATTATGATGGAAGTTATTCTCTGATTAGTCTATTAAATACCGTTCCTTATTATGAAATCATATCTGAAGAAATCTACCTTTTACTCGAAAGTAATTTTAATGCCTCCCGACATTTTGACAGGTTGGGGATCTGGTCTCTAAGAACAACCTTGCATCTAAAAATACAGGCCAACTGCACCCACAATAGATTCCATTCGAAAGTTCCTACCGAATAAAGAGATATTAATCCATTCCAACCGAAAAGTATAAAATAAACAGGGAAAGTGTACAGACGGACCGACTTACACAGATGCGGGTATATACTCTCCCTATTCAGGACATGCTAAATTTGAATATATATCCTTGAATTGTGACCTTGACCTTTGTGCTACCTGAAAATTTTGTTTCAAATGGCACATCTACTCACAATAGAGGACAATTGTACAAAATTATTTCGAAACCAAACCATAATTTTAGGAGCTATGCTCTAGACATGCTCAATTTTAATGTTTGACATTGAGCTGTGACCTTGACCATAGAGCTATCCGATTTTTCCCCAATTTGCATATCTACTCATGACTGAGAACAATGTGACAAGTCAAATTGAAATCCATCTATAACCGAAGGAGCTATGCTCTAGACATTTAATTTTAATGCCTGACCTTGACCTGGGAACTATGAGAATACATTTTTCAAATGGCAGATCTTTTCACGATAGCGTACCGTTGTATAAAGTTATATCCAAATCCATCCATAATTGACGGACCTATGCTCTGGAAGTTCTAACTTTTCACGTTTAACTTGGAGCTGTGACCTGGACCTTAGAGCTATCTGAATATTTCTTTCAAATTGTACATCTACTCATGATAGAGAACACTTGTGTACAGTCATTTTCATCAATAATTTTCGAAGCAATGCGCCATACATGATATTTTTTATCATTTGACATTGAGCTGTGATCTTGACCTTGGAAAGTTATTTTGAAATCAGTTCATGCTATTGAAGTATTTAATATTCGACCTTCAGCTGTGGCCTTGACCGTGGAGTTATCTGAAGATTTGTTTCGAATTACACAACTTATCACGAGAGAGAACAATTGTGCAAAGCTAATTTGAAATCCATCCTTAATTAAAGGAGCTATGCTACGGACATACTTAATTTTGATATTTCACGTTGATCTGTGACCTTGACCTTGGAGCTATCTGAAGGTTCATTTCAAATTGCACATCTACTCATAATAGAGAACAGCTGTGTAATGTTATTTCAAAATACATCCATAACAGAAGGAAATATACTCTGGAAATATTTGACTTCAAGTGGTACATCTCCTCATGATAGAAATCAATTGCGCCAAGTTATTTTGAATTGATTGATTTATTGAACGGGGTTTAACGCCACTTTTAACAGTATTTCAGTCATATCGTGGCGGCTGGAGGACCTAACGATGGATTCCTGGCATTTCTCACACCAGCACTACCACTACATCCTTTCCTAGCCTCCAGCTGCTGTCCCAATTAGGTTTACGACTATCCGCCCATTGGAGAGAGACAAATGTCGGAATGGATATGTGCCGCCGCCGGGAAAGTTATTTTTGAAATCCATCCATAATTGAAGGACCAATGCTGTGGACAAGATCAATTTTTACCTTTGACCTCGAAGTGTGACCGTGGCATTGGAGCTATTCTAAAACCGACAAAAATGCGTCGGCTCAATATCATAAGGAATTCACATGTGAAGTATCATCCAATTTGGCCAAAGGTGTGGGGATATCGTGGCGGACGGACGGAAAACGGAAGGACTGATGGACGGACACACGAAGCGGGGCTATATAAACGTCCCTTTGGGAGCATAAAGAGCTGTCAAGTGACAGAAATGTTCCATTATTCTGAGTGCTGGATAGTAACAGCAATTCAATGTCAACATTAGGCATAATTGATTAATTGAATGGGGTTTAACGCCGCTTTTAACAGTATTTCAGTCATATCGCGGCAGCACGAGCACCTAACAATTGATTCCTGGTTTTTCTCACACCAGTACTACCACTACATAATTTCCTAGCCTCCAGCTGCTATCCCACTTAGGTTTACGATTATCCACTCATTGGTGAGAGACAAATATCGGAAAGAATATGTGCCGCCGCCGAGGATCGAACCCATACATTAGGCATAATATCTAAGTAGTAATAGAGATGAAAAATCTTTCAATTTAAATTTTAATTCAAACAAGTCAGCATCGAGTTAAAATTACACCAAAATGAATGTCTGAGTAATGAAATTTTACCTAGAAGATAATATGCTGGTCACAAGGAAGTGTGAAAAGTTTCAAAGTTTCAGAGTATTGAATCTTTGTCTTGAGGCTGATATTCTTGCAACAAAAGCATTTAGTAGAAACTGTAATATGACACTTACACGTAAGGTATAAAAGTAAAAAAATCAATGAAGTATAGTTTTACTAATTACTGAGTCAAAAGTTCGCTTTAAATTTGAAGAGAATCTCCATATTTGTTCGAAAATTCTTAGACCCGCTTCATTTATTATTTGATCGCTGTAATAATATGGACAGTGAAACCTTGAAAAGGTTTGAGCTCGATTTCCCGACCTATTAGATGTAGGACTAATTTTCCTGGTTCGGAAAATATGCAATGGAAATACAATGTATTTCAAAGCTGGTAGGCGCTTTTATATGTTCTTTGATCCCCCGACTTTTTTACGAAATACGTTTTAATCATATGATTCTGAATGCGTTTATTAAAATACAAGAGGACAATGATGGTCTTTAATCGCTCAATTGAGGCATCTGCAAATTACAGTACTTTTTTTGTATAAATAAGACACAACTTGAGCAAAATAGACAAAACAAATATAAGATTTTGGGCTTGGTACAAAACTATCCAGTAATACTGTACAATAAAATGAATGACTATGGACTTATAATTTAATCCATTACCATACTATCCAACATTTTACGCCCTCAAGGAAAATTGGTTTAAAAAAGCATTGTGAGAAAGGGAGAACTTAGTAGTAACAAGCAATTTCTCCATTTCTCACGTTTTCTACCCTGAGATTCTTTGTATTTAGATTTTAATCAAACTTTAAATTACCTCTGCAACTTCCTTTAATGTTGATAAGTGTTAAGAGGCGAAGAATTTGATATTGCTCTATTTGAGCATTTTACTAAACTTGGTACAATTTTAGCAACCTTGGTAGAGAACAATCTAGATGTATTATAAAACAAATACGAATGCATTACAACTTAAACATTGGGAGAAGAAGATAGTTGAACATGCTCTTATTGAGCGTATTTTATAACTTTGGATGCCATAGGATGTTTTTTACAAAAGGATATAAACATGGTAGACAACAATAATTCTATGCTATTTTTTTAATATACGGACGGACGGACAACGACCGATCACAATAGCCCACCTCGCACATTGTGCTCAGGTGAGCTAAAAATATATCTGTCACTCTGGCGTCACTTGTGAACGTGTCCCGGAACTAAATACTAATCAAAATTTAGTATACCCATTTGAACCAGTCTAGGTTTCAAGTTTATTTGAAAATCGAAGTCGTCCTTAATTACTACGCACTCCAGTGATTCGGCTTTTTGTGGCCATTTTCTTGAATGGGTTTACTTTTTGAAATAGTACAAGGAGAAATTATGAATCAATGTACTTGAAATGATAATACTTATATCTAGTTACCTGATTCCATGAAGGAAAAAGAGAATTCTGTCGATTCCTTTATTACAGTCAGATTCCTGACTGCAATAAAAAAGAATCTATGAATTATTCTTTCCAAGTCGCAGTTACATTTTTCGATCAAATGTTTCAAGTTTCAATTTTGAATCTAAACCCCTCTAAAAATCAAATGATCTATGCCCAAATGATAGTCATTAAGTATTAACAAGCTATAATAAACTTTAGCTCAGGACCTGACATTTCATCGTCTGATCTTCAACTCATTATTGGCTATAAGGTCACTGAAAAATACATGTATTTAAGGTTTAAACCAAATAGATGAATTTTAGGGCTAGTTGAGTGTTCACAAAGGAAATAATTATTCTATGCTAACCACCGTATTTTTTTTATTGCGACACAAATGAGCAATGATGATTTGAGCATGGTTTTATTCAGAATATAAAGTACTGTTTCACTAATCTATAGTTTCATTTCTGTCACCAGTAAAATCTCAAACTATAAATAAACGACGCAATTTTAGACGGATCCAAACTGAAATAACTTGTAGGTGACAATCACAAGATGATGGAATCTTAAAATACATTGTCTTTTAGGGTAGAAAACCTTTTGGACAATGAATATATTTGCTTGTCACAAGCAAATTTCTTAAAATCAACAATATTTTTCAAACATTTTTCTAAAGGGTTATATAAAAAAAGGGACTGTGTAGGAAATGGAATATGCTAAATCGTAGGCACAAATTTCTCATTCAACTTAGACAACAACTGATGATGATGTTTTAAATCCTTTTCATTTCTAAGATCAAAACAAATGAAGATCATGTGATTCAATCAAAGATTTATTCTCTTTGTTTCTGTTTTGTGGTTGTCTCAATAATGGTTTGCATCTGTTTTAAAGTAGCGTTAGTTCTGATGGAATGTGGCTCAAAATGGGTCCTACTAGCTCTGTAGCCTGCTTCTTTTAATCTAGCTACTACAACATCACATCTGTAACGAATAAACACCAGCTGTATTTTGTAAATCTACATTAAAACTTTCTAGCAAATGAACATTACCCGTATTTTGTAAATCTATGACATCTCATGTTTAACAAATAAACATCTGCTGCACTTTGTAAACATTACAGATCATATCTGTAACAAATAAACATTTAGCTTGTAAATTTATGACATAAAATGTGTAACAAATGAACGTAAGCTGTGTTTTGATTATCTTCAACACCATACCCGTGACAAATTTGTTAATATAGCATCTACATCATATCTGTAACAAATTAACATCAGCTGTATTTTGAAAAACTTCATTACATATGTAATAAAACTAGAGCTACCAATATACGTGATTATATTCCTTACCAACACATTGTCACAAAAACAATCCTGATAAAAAGAGCTAAGTATAAAAGTTGGCTATAAGGTATTAAAAGAGCATAGAGCGTAAGTTTGAGTTCAATCCATTCAAAACTGTGGGATTTATGCAATGGTAAGAGGTAGTTCAGTACAAATAACAAGATCAAGGGGAGATAATCATAGAACCGGTGATAGTAAGATCATAAAAATTTCTAATGCAAATTTCGCATGTTCATATAAATCTAGACCAAAGCCTACCATACTGCGGTAGTAATTCTTTAAAATACAATGATTCAGTACTTATTACAATTTCAAGGGATGATCATGAGGGAAACAATCATAATAGCATATTCAAATTGGATTTCAGCGCATATAAAACTACCAGAGTATTGCCACAGGCAACAATAAATCTGTGAAATTTGCACAGATTCAAGGGATATAATTTATCAAATCAGTATTGTCATTAAAAACTGCAACAGCAAACTTGTTAGGAGTTGAGTTCAGTGTATGCAATACTGCAGGCCAAGCACAACAATAATACATTTAAATTCATAAGATGAAGGGAATGCAATTCATCACCAAACATTTGCGGGAAGTATTTTTTGGCCAGGGCACATCTTGGTTCAAACACGGTAGCTTGAAGTACTGTAGGAGAATTTGTATTAAAGACATCAAAATTAGGTCAAATTTACAAGTTCAAGGGGAGATGATTCAGCAATCAATTTAAGCACTGTCTAGGAGTTATATAACCACAAGTTTACACTACTGGTTACACTGGTGTTAATTCCCCTTAGTACATTCAATACTGTTGGAGAAATGCTCCTGTCAATAAGAATTTAGTAAATTTTACAAGTTCAAGGGGAGCTAATTCAGCTACAAATGAGTTCAGTGCATGTAAAACTGAATAGGAGAAATGCTGCGTACCACAGTTATTTAGTAAAATTTATGTGTTCATTGATTGATTGAATGAATAGGGTTTAACACCACTTTTAACAGTATTCCAGTCATACAGCTGGAGCACCTAACAGTGGATTCCTGGTATTTCTTGTACCAGTTCTTCCACGACATCTTTCCTAGCCTCCAGCTGCTATCCCACTTAGGTTTACAATTATCCACCCATTGGTGAGAGATAACTGTCGGAAAGGATATGTGCCACAACTTGGAATCGAACACATGACATCCCACGATTGAAGATTAGGAGGCTTTTCCCTACCGACTGGGCTATGATGGCAGCTTTATGTGTTCAAGAGGAGATAATTTAACAACCATTTGGAGTAGGAGCTTGAAAATTGCCGGTGTGCAACTTCATGTGGAGGAGGTAAACATTATGTGTAATTTCAGAGCTACAATAGCGTAGGAGAAAAGCTCAGGACAAAAATCCATACAGACGGACAGCCATTGTGATTCCAGTTTACCATCCACAACCTCATTTTTGGAGTATAAAAATATCAGGTATATCTTGTTAATCTACGACATCACATCTTTAACATATACATTTCACCTCTAAATCTACAGAAAACCTGTAACAAAAAATATCAAGCCTATTTTGTAAATCTTTGACGTAATGAATAATCATCAGCTCTATTTTGCGAATCTAAATCACATTTGTAACAAATAAACATCATCTCTATTTCTTAAATCTACAGCATCACATCTGTAACAAATAAACATAAGCTTTATTTTGTAAATCTATCACATCACATTTACAACAAATAAACATCAAATTTTGTAATCTTATACATGTGATAGGCCAAAATACCTGACAGACAAATTAATTAATTGATCAGATTGTTTTATATATATACATGTACATTATCATTTGATAAATTTGTCAGTTGTCCAAGGACAACTATGTAATCCAACAAACATTTGACCTTCAGCTTTGACCTAACCTGAGGACAAGCTCTCAGATTGATCCAAGCTCAAAGAAGTTGCAGACAACAATTTCAAGTTGATGTAATAAATTCTGTTGTCTTTCTGCTTAGAAAACACTGTGTGAAGTTAAGAAATTGCTTGTAAAACTCTTCGTGAAGTGGTGCCAAGCAGCGGGTTTGTGCTGGAATGGGTTAAGACATTTAACCTAGTTAAACAAATGTTTCTAATATATATATACTCATGGTGGAGAACAACTGACAAAAATATAATTGACATATATCCATAATTAATACATAATCTACGGTCCAGATTAAGCTTTGTATTTATTCATTTCATCCTGCTGAAAAACATCTCATTTGGACCTTATATACTGAGGATGTCAAGTCATCAAGTGCCATGTAATTTACAGCCAAATGAACTGCTTTGAGAGGTTTTTAAAATAATCCCTTTTTTGTATTAAAAAAAGATTAATGGTCTGAGTCATGTGCAAGATCGATCTACATTTCAATTCATGAACAACAAAAGTCTTATTTTAAATATAGCTATTGTTGTTCACTCGATTTATCAAAGATAGATTGGTTTGAAGAATGTATCAAGCCATTACCAGACTGCAAAATTTTAAACTGGTCCAATTTCAAAAGAGCTGCAGAGGACAATTGAAAGTATTTGAAACTTAAAAATTTTTCATCTTTCTGGGTAGAAAGCAATTTCTTCATTTACACAATGTTCTTCCGATTTTTTTCTTAGGGGGCATGGGAATGAGTTAAGATCACATCAACATTTTCTTACCCATAGAGAATCAATTTTTAGTTTAACCCAAAACCTTTCATCGTTTTACACCAGTAGTCTAGATAAAAACTTAGTTATCTAGTTTTTAGACGATACTTTGGTTTACTACCTTGGAACTATACTATATTACCTTGGAACTATACTATTACCTTGGAACTATACTATATCTCTGTTGATGTAGGTGATAATAAAACAAAGGCATGTCATCATATTGTTTGTAACCTCCATCAGTACCTGTACCATTCACACTTTCATCACTTCTATTTGTCACATGAGATTTACTCCTGTCATTTACAGCACCAGCCTGCTCTGTATTGTTATCCAATTTCTGTCGTTTTGAAGCAGGTTCATTTGAACAGTCTAACGATTGCCTTCCACTTTTTGAATTTCCATTTTTAGAATGAGAAGATGCTTTACATGAGTACAAACTTTGATCACAAATTGCTTCAGTTATCACAGTATCAAGTAGCGCAAGTCCAGAACTTTTAGGAAAATCATTTTTAAGTCTGTTTTCTAGTTTGTTCAAATATGGCATATTGTAGATTGACCCAATCCTGTAATGAAAACAATTATCTTTCTTTCACGTTTAAAAGTTTTTTCCTTTGAAACAAAAAATAAATGCAACTTGTATTGTTCATTTACAAAAAAGTGTCAACAGTAATTAATCCCTCAGAAACAAAAGTGACATAGTCACAATCCACGCCACCACATTATGGTCCCTATTTCTGTGATGCTTTGAGTATGTGAGGGAATAGTTTTTAAAATTCTACCATGACTTCTGAGAATTGTCTCTTATAGTCAACCTTACTCATGCAACCATCTCTATTAAGTGACCAGTTTCATTTAGCAACCAGCATCAAGAGTTCTTTTCCAAAAATAGGATTTTCATAATTGGATAATTTTGCTAGTAAAATAATTAGACTAGATCCTATGTAGACTGGTATTGCCATCCACTTTAAAAAAGCCCACAGGTAGATCCTAAAAAACTGAATCGTGAGATTGGCTGGTGGGTATTAAATGATGATTACCCAAACATTGACTCTTATTGGCTGATAGATTATTTGTTAACAATACGGCAGAAGCAGGATTTGGAGTTCCTCAAACTTCTTACATTAAAACAGTGACATTCCAAGACATTATTTGCACAGAATTTCGATTGCTGGGGACAGAAATAATTTGTCAAGATAACTGAGTACTTTAAAACTACGTTACTAAGATTTCTCATCGAATCGAATTGATTGGAAAGTCCAAATTTATCAAAAAAATTAGCTGTCCATGCTTAAGCCTCGTTTTGGTTTTCAGGAAGGCAAATTCCTAAGGGGCCAGGTTTCCTGTGTATGTACCAGTAAATCGGTGCATACCAGTGGGCCTTGTTAAAGTCGAAAAAGCACTAGTCTAAATCCTACATTGGTTGATCTGGTACGAATCTTTAGACAATTCTAACGAGTTCCATCAACATAGGATTAAGTGAGAATCCTGCAATAATTTATGTATGCAGACAAAAAGATCCCTCATATATCTCACAAAAAGTGTATTAAGCATCAATGAGCAATCACTTTTTTGAACAACTACACTTTAGCTAACTATTGAGTGGTAGCTAAATTCAAGTTCAACTTTATATGCACATCAATAACATGTTCCCTCATTACAAATATGAACCTTGTACCTTGAATAGCATGGAAGAAAAAAGTATATTTTTTTCATTAAAGTTTTGCAGAAGACAAACAGGTAAAGGAAATATAAGATAGATCAAATAATGACATCTGACCCTCTTATATGACCTTGCCCTTTTAGGTTTGAACCTATTTCACTCAGACACTTTTTCCTTTTAAGATGTTCAATTATGTGCAAATTTTAAATTTGGACCAAAGGGTTAATAGATAATAGCAATTTGACATTTTGCCTTCTGTTGTGACATTGGTGTTTTGGCTTGGAGAGTGATTCAAGCAGAGCAATTTAGCCTTTCAAAGATGAATACAAATGAAAGTTGAAAGTGAAAATTGAACCTTAGGTTCAAGAAATAAATGTAAGGTCAAAAACAATTGACATATAGAGACCTTTGCATAGGGACAACAGCCTGATTGATTTTTTTTTTGAATGGTGTGTAGCATATGGTGACGACTGGAGCACCTAACAATGGATTGCTGTTATTTCTCACACTAGTCCTCCCTCTCAGCTGCCCATCCTACTAAGGTGTGGTAGACAAATGTCAGAAAGGTTATTTTGCCATGACTTGGGATTGAACTCTGGACAAATGATTTGGATTTAGACAAGCTTCCAACTGCGCTAGGGCCATGATACAGCCATATTTAAGCTCAGAGATATAGGCAATGATAAAGTTCATTGTCATCAGCAGCTAATACCACAGTGCTGAGAGAGTGATGTCAATACCTCAACAATTTTGTTTCAAAAAATTAGAACATGAAAGAAATGAAGAGGTAAGGTTAGGGTTAGAACCTAAATTGAGGTATGAACCTAAAAACTTACACACACTGTATGAAAACAAAAATAATCTAATGCCATCAATATAAACAGATCACATATTTTACTAGTTTTGAGCAAAGCAATCTAAGGATCTACTTTGTGCTCAAGCATACAAAATAGCGGTGTTAGAAATATTTTGTTCACATAAGTATGATGTTTTTCAGCTTATCAGACTAATTGATTCTTGATAGACGAAAATAAAATTTAATCATTTTATCTTGAAAAACTCTAATGGTAAAGATAGCATTTTCAAATATCACTATGGTAGTTAAGAAAATCTTTTTACATACAATGCAATATCAGAACTCTAGGAAAAAGGGAGTGATTGTAATCTGAATCTGTTAGTACTTGCCCTATACTGTGAGTACTGATGGTGCAGACAATAATTTTTAGTTAAAGAAATTTTAAAAGTCTTTGTTCATTTTAGTAGAAAACATTGTTGATAATGAAGAAGTTGCTAGCAAAGAGCAATTTATTCATTTTCTACAGTGATTTAAAAAACATTTTATTTTGAGGTGTGAAAATGTGTGATTGTGAATGGGCGAAAACATCTTAGATATTTACCACATTGGTCCAAGCGTAACTGCTGTCTTCCCTGGGTTTTTACTGTAACAATCACAGGGTAACAGACTATATGGATTCTCTGAAACAAATAATTCTTATATAGAGTAAATTCTGATAATAATACTGTAATATGGTTTTACTGTTTCATTTTGGACTGATGGGAAAACAAGTTTATGACAGATTGTGATTGTCAATCAAAGACTCAATTGACCAATCAAATCATTCGTTTAGACTTAGTGTGAACTTTGAATACCAACATTGGAATGCATTTATGTGAGGTACTTTAATTTGTAAGGTAACTTAAAACATTGTAAGTACAGCTTATTCAAGCTGTAGTTACTATGTTAAGGTCACTAATCAAACATTTTACTTTTTGCTTACATGTCACTGGTCATAAATTTAACAAAATTCAACTTTTAATATCAAAGTGGAACTTCCTGTTGGAGCTAAGTGGACTTGTTCAGCTATCAACTAACCCTTTCCATTACAAACACAGGAACCTACATTGCTGTAAATTTATCCTTGAGAATTTCTTCTTTTTCCACAATATTTTCTACCACATTGGATGGTTTCATATCATATTGTATTTGATATTCATTGTCGTCTGCAACCTCTTTCAACTTGGACCAGTCTAAAATTAAAAAAAACAGGGGGTTTAAGCTGCCTTTCTAGAAAATACACAAATACATCCATAAAGTGGGAGTGACAATTTCTGTGTATAAAATGCCTATTCCATCAAACTGATGTGGGTGTTCATTGCTATTGTCTCATCATGATGTATCATTTGGAAGAAATGTAGCAGATTTAGATGTTCATCACTCCCTTTAACCCTTTCCTGTATTATGAAATTTTAGACTGGTCCAAATTCAAAGACAGTGCAGATGACAATAAAATTGAATGCATTTTGAAATGAAACCATCTTTTGTGGTGGATTTTTTTTTTCTCAAGTATAAAATCACAGTGACATAAAATCCTTGGTTTGTACATCATAATCTGTGACTTGTAGAGAATATGTTTGTCAAAGAAAGTTCAAATATGGATAGAATAAATAGAAACTCAAACTTACTTACAAATATGGCACTCATGAACATGGACAAACAAGGCATCATTTACATGGTTGTTTAAACAAGAGACCTATGGCCCGGTGGTGCCCCCCCCCCCAGATAAATGCTCTTTTTCTTTCAATAGTCAAATTTAATGTAGAGGCTAGAATAATGATGCTGAAGTTTTCAACTCATTTCAGGGGGTAATAATTACACTATTTCGAAAGAGGTAAAAGCACTGATGTTTCTTCCAAAATCTCAAAGCTCTATGTTTTCTGGGTAAGGAGCAGAAGAAATTTCACTTTATTTGCCATGGCAACCACAGTTTTCAATGGATTTCAATTAATCTAGCTATTTTTGGAGGGGGGCACGTAAGGAACATATCCAAATTTGGAAGAAATTGGTCAAAGGATTTGGGACGAAAAATCTTTCTTTGTTTCTTTATAGAACTCCCCGCTGGCTCCGCCCCAGGAGACCCGAGGAACTTTGTGCTCAGGTGAGCCAAAACAACATTTAGGTATCAATAGTAAGATATCTTCCATTCCTTTGCACTATGGGTTTTCAGTTCAATATGATGCTAACTGTATAGAACTCTGTGATAATATGTCATATTTATCTTCTGTATAAACCTATTACTTCATGACAAGAATTGAGACTGGTCCAATTGGAAAGGGGATGCAACTATTCACAGTGCAAGGATAGAATACATTTGCAGAACAGAAGGATTTGCTAGATACGTGCATTTTCCAAAAGTATACTTTGTCATAGTAAAACTGTTTAATTTTCAAAATTGACTACTAATAAATCATACAGAAATTACTTGCATATTATATTGCATCTGTAAACTCAAATGGCTGTTGGTTTAACTAGTATTCAAAGGTAAATATACCCGTAAAATAACATAGAATCTTACATATTTTCCAATATTTGTTTTTCTATAAAGAATTCAATCGTACTCACCAACTGGGCAATGACTGTCAGGGTAGATAACTCTTTCTTCACACATCAGACAATGAAGGATTGGCCTACACTTGTCAACAGAATTAAATGCCATTTGTGAGCCCTTTTTTATTTTTACCACAATAAAAAACTGGTCTAGTGTATATAATGTATACAACACGTCCATCGCCCTACCATGTCTGCCAGCAGTTCTGAAATGGTTCAATCCGTTACTAGACAAACAAAATCTCTGAATGGTCCAAATTGAAAACAAATCCACTTGAGTACCATATGGAAAAAAGGAGATAAAAGGAGAAACTGCAATCTTTCCTTTTCCAATAATGATTCTTTTATCTTGAGTGATTCAAAATGCATGTTCGTGTGATAATTGATTAAAGTACTGTAAAATCTATACTCAAGTCATAAGTTGCATTAACCCCTTCCCAAATAATCCTTCTTTTTAGACCCCAAGTGTAAAGGCCTTGAAAGGCATTACATAAAAAGAAGAAATTGGTTGACTCAAGGACTTTATTTAATATCCACAATGTTTTCATTACAAAAAGACAAAACAGATTGACATCTACAACACCTCTGAATTCAGATCCTTCCCAAAATGATCACTTCGAGTCTGAGTGAAATGATTTGATTGATATGAGCTGCCCTCCATTGATTGCCTCATCAAGAGAACCCACATGATATAAGATTTGAAGGCAAATAATTAATGTAGACTGTCAATCATCATTCAAGCTAGCCTAGAGCACCTGTCCTACCTAGCAATATCAGCTATAACAATTCTAGCGGCCATTTCAGTGACATACACCGTCTTCTGTGTGTACGCATAAAACTGTCTCTGTATGAGTTTTGGAGATCGAAAACACTGACTAGCGATGTTGGGAAATAACAGACATGCCACTCCATCTGTCCGTATGTTTGTAAACACTGAATCTATGTAAGAGCTGATGTTACTGTGTATATGTAGATATCTGAAATGTAAAATGTTATCTGGGTTTATATTTGATCTTTCGAGCAAAACATAGCAATCTTGAAACATTGACCTTGGGCAAACTATTTGGAGGTCAAATGGTTGATTAGTTTTCAGCTACAATATTTTGAAGCAACTGAATTTCTGAACTCATTAAAGACACCTTAAACATCTTTGAATGACTACAAAATGTTAGTCAAACTAATGGTTGGTGACATAATAAAAACCTTTATTCCAGATCTGAAAATAACACTATTAAAGTTGAAAGGCAGTATGAATGTCAAGATAATAAATTATAGGTACCGTATTTATTCTAATAATCGCCCATATTCTAATAAACGCCCATCCCCTAAAATACTGCATAAAATGCGGCCTTTTTTCGCCGATTTTCAGTAACAATAGGTGATTCTAATAAACGCCCATCCCCATTCTACGATCGAAAATCAAGTGATGATTAATTGGCGTATTTGAATGAAATGAAATATTTTATTTGAGTCTATAAGGTAAGTAATTTATTCCTATAAAAACGTAAAGAGATCATCGCCGCTACTCAATAATTATCCATTATTCAACTTGAACTGCCAAGACTTTACTTTTGATACGTCATTTAACTTAGTTGTTTCAAGTTGCCAAGGTCAGTTAAAGACTGACTGTGAACGGAAAGAAAAAATGGAGTTTGTCACTTGATCTGAAAAAAACTAAAACAATCTATTTCCGTATCATCTGGACATAGGAGTGATTTTAAACTTTTTTATGAGGCTCCCATTGTCTCGGTGCCTGCGGGCGTGAAATTCTTAGATGGACTGTTATTTTAAATTGAAATAATCATATCAATATTGAAAAAAGTTTAATGTTTATTATCCAATATTAAATGGCTGAATCCAAAGAGTCTACTTTTTTAGGTAAAAACTACCGAGAACTACCAATAACAATGAAATCATTTGCAAGCATTAACTTATTTCTATTCTTGACAATTCTCAAAAAATTACCTCAGTAATGAGCCAAGAAATCATTTATATTAAATCCGATCAGTTAAGATAAGGAGATACGGGTAAAAGAAAAAAAGACACGAAAGAGAAAGACCTTTACCGTGGACGTCCCTGTCTAGGGCCGTGGACAGGATGTATATCAAATTTTTCAACGCTTATATGTTTAAATATCCGGTTATATTCAGTGAAACGCTAGAAAATAAGTAAATGATTTAAATATCCATAACAAAACACTTATTATCGTAATTTTATTTAATTGAAATGAGATTGCTATTTTCAATAATGAAGGAAATGAAAAGTGTCGGGAAAGTTCCCGCGCAGCCATATCTCCTTGGTGACCGACGCATCTCTACATTGTCGCGTTGAACAGCTGGCACGCTTACTCATGCGTTAAGATTATTACACGACCCTACCATAACTAATTCGTCGTAATGGACTCAGCCTTGATTTTTGTTTCCGTTATGATTAAATGCCTAAAACAAAACCGGGACTAAGACGACAGGGGTACAAGTCTTAGCTTTACGTCGAATTTTTTCAGGTCTTTCAAAAATGGATTATACTTTAAACAGGTACATCTTTATTGTCCTACAAATACAGGAATAACGATGATACGCGATGTCAAGTTGCGAGGGTCAAATTATTAGACATTTTAAAATTCATTGTGACTATGATGCAGTGTTGCCGGATTTCCCAATTTTTAACTGTTTAATTTCCGATGCAAATGCAGAACTAAATATACCGTTGGCTTTTAAAAAGTCGTTAATACATCCTAAATAAAATGTCAATATGATTTTTTACTATTTGTATTCACCGGTCATCTTTCATACCACACACCTCTCTAATCGCCTACCTCCATACCAAAAAAAACTCTGATAATCGCCCACCCCCAACTTTGCTGATGGTCACTATTCTAATAATCGCCCGGGCAATTTTTCGAATAAATACGGTATATCATTTAATCCATTATCTGAAGACAAACTTTTAGACGGCTCCAAATTGAAAAAGTTACAGACAACAATTAAAAGAGTATGAAATGTTATTTATTTTGTATCAAGCAATTTCTTCAATTAACACAATGTTTTCAAATTGTTTTTCTTGAGGGGCATCAAAAAGCGGCATTTTTTGGGAATGGGTTTAATTGTTAGAAGTTAATTTATCAAAAGCTTTCAATTATTCTCACTCAACTGTTACATAATTATATGCTGAAGAAATATTAGTACAGGAAAAATTTTTATGAAAAAGGAGAAATGCAATTTCTCCTTTTCTTACAGTGTTTTCTACCTTATATAGGATTTATTTATCAGTTAAAGCACACTTTGAAACATCTTCTGCAACTTTTTTGAATTTGATTTGTTTGTTTGAATGGGGTTTTACGCCGCTTTGAACAATCTTTCAGTTATATCGCGGCGGCTGGAGCACCTAACAATGGAATCCTGGTGTTTTTCACACCAGTACTACCATTACATCCTTTCCTAGCCTCCAGCTGCTATCCAACATAGGTCTACGATTATCGACCCATTGGTGAGAGACAAGTAGTCGGAGAGGATGAGCGCCGCCGTCGGGAATTGAACCCAGGACCTCTAGATTAACAGTCTGACGCGCTACCAACTGCGCTATGACTGCTGCTTCTTGAATTTGAACCATTCTGGCATTTTATCATCTGGTAATGGGTTAATGAATTCCAATAAGGTCCCTTTTTTCCAGGATTATACATGTATTGTGAATTATTATCAATAATATCAAGAGCTCTCGGCCAGAGAAAATAGAACTTTTCGTACTCAGTTGAGAATTTACTCAAACCTCAAGCTTGAATAAATGTTGTGTTTTCATGTTAACTGTAGATTTTGTTTTATGAATTATAATTTACCAATATACCCGTAATGTTTCATTTTTACAAACTTGGCTTTGAATTTAAGCTAATATACATCTTTCATTTCAAAATCGAATTTTGAGTAAATTCTGAACCCATTCACACTCAGTGACACTTTTCAACGCCCTCAAGGAAAAAAGCTTTGGAAAACATTGTGGAAAAAGAAGAAATTGCTTGTTACAAGCAATTACTTCATAATCCACAATATTTTCTACCTCAAAAGTAAAGAATATTTTTTTATAGACTTTAAATTGCCGTCAACAACTTCTTTCAATTTGGGTTTGTCTAAAGTTTTGCTGTCTGGTAATGGGTTAATTGAGTACGAAACAGGTTTTATAATTTCAGGCTCTGTTCAGTTGGCATATCCTTACATAAAATCAAAAGCTTCTGCATGGAGTAGAATCTTTGGTTGGAGTGTTGATACATAAATACAATCTGCCGCCTGTTTTGTTGGTATATCTCTCTGTGACCCTTCAATATCATTCCAGTTTGTTATTTTAAAAGTGTTCAACATGCATGTGTTCTTCACCCATCCATCTGATCTGTACCCACATGTGACAGTCACCTTGTCCCCGAGATGTTTCTTCCACTGAAGACCTGCTACACCTTCAAAGTTAATACCCTTTCATGTTAACTCATTACTAGAAAACAAACCTTTAACCAATTATCAATAAACAAAATTTTAGACTGATCCAAAAAGACCTTTTCACGAACTTACTGTGCATGCGTCAAACCAAATCTCTTTAAACGCGATATTCACTCGAGATTAAGTCACGTTGTGGGAAGTCGATATCATCATAACCTATATAACTTGGCTATTTTGAACAAGCAAAAATAAAGTTTTAAAATCAAATTTGGGTGAAAAAATATTTTCAGTCTGTGAGCAGACATACGCAGCACAATTTTAGTGAGTAATACTGATGATATTATTGTGTATTAGAAACTTAATTGAGTTTAAAACGGCCTGGTATCTAGGCCATATGAAAAATAACATACCTTGAATTCGCTGATAATCATCTTTTCATACAATAATATTTCCAATGAAATAAGTTTTTTTTGAAAATCTATATCTTTAGCCCCAACCCTAACATGCAGACAAGAAAGGATAAAAATAGAGAGTTACAGTTTGACACTCGGAACAAACACTAAATGATCACTTTGATGAATTAAAATATACATCAAATGGCTATGGTTATTTGTGCCTGAAATCAATGGTTTTCTACAATTTACAACTTTCAACATCGAACAAAAGACATAAGTCTTCTGACACACTGATTGGTTAAATTTGCGAATATGCGTTAATCAGACACATGTCAATCATGGCAAAACCAGCCCTTCACATGGTAGGCATGATCATATGTACAGGTGACAATAATCCTGATTGAAATGATTGACTGAATTTATTTGTTTAATTTTTAGAGCATTTAAATATCATTGACCATATTTTGGACAATACAGATAAACTGTTGCTTTAGATATGCCATAAAAAAGGCCTATGTTGATACCAATCTTTTAATTTCTTCACCAAAGTGCATATTTCTCTTTTTTTTTAAGATTCCTAGTTACAAAGAATAAGCGTATAATCTTAAACATGATGAAATTAAAGAAGAATAAAGCAGGATGCTGTTTTTGAAATATTTGATTCTGGCTGTGTGTCCACCAATTTAGATCTCTCTCTCTCTCTTTTCTGTTCTTTTTTTAATATCAAACAGCCTGCACTAGAGCATGCCGTTTTTTTTTTCAATATTCGCATCTTTGTAACAATAGAAATGTGAAAGAAAGGGAGAAAGTATTTTCTTGATATAAATAATCCACTTTTCGTAAAAACGTGCCATACAATAAATTAAAAAGAATTTTTTGACATGCGACAACAGGGAGCATTATTTTGACGATGAATGGATGCCAAAAATCATATTGATGATGACGATGCTAAAAGTGCGAAGAAAACTATGTTAAAATAGAAATGATTAAATGTACCAGTAATAATGATTATGAAATAGAGCTGATCAGAAGAATGATCTGTTAACAACCTTGATGTAAAGGATTCCCTACGGTATAGCACGATACATATGGTATTATATAATCGGGGACACAAAGAATCCAATAAACACTCTTACATTTAATTGGTTAAATTTATGATCTAATGAGACAAACTTTATCTTTATATTTCAACCGATATGCTGCCAAATATTTCTTGTTGATGGATCTAAGGATGCAACCAGGCGTCGTTTCTTTCGGCATGGTAATATCATGACATGGTGTTTATCTTTTAAGCATTTCCACAATCAGTTAGAGTGAATACGCTTATTTTCATTGAATAAATCAAAAAATAAAAAATCGCTTCAAGATATATTGCAAGGTAGGCTTTTGTTTTAAAAAAATCTAGTTTTAATATTTGAAAATCTTGCTTTACTAGTAGATCAAGGGGCCAATGTGGACATATTATAACCAGGCTAACAAAGGGTCGTTAAATTGAGATAATATGTAGTTACAATATTTTTGTCGCCAACCGACAATATAATGTCTCAACCATATGAAGCTTTAATTTCATATATGATTATCCACAGAATGTCTTGGTCTTGCCATTTTGGCCTTTGGCACCAAAAGAAAAGCAAGAGTAGGATAAACATCCTATCTTACCTGTTCCTGAATGGACATCAAAACAGAAATACTGTGACGATTGTGAGTTGTTAACTTCTACCTTTAGTGTTGCTAATGTTATCTCCCTATAACAGAGAACAAACAAAATTATGCACTAATAAATTATACAAGAGCAATAGCAAAGAGAAAGCACTGGAAGATAAAGGGGGGCAAAGCTATATTCATAACATAACTGTGTTTAAAATAAGCAGGCAAATGAGCTGAAGGCTGATGTACCCACTTTTAATCCTTGTTATGCAGTATTACATCCTTTTGTAAAATAGCATTAAAATCAAAGGCCTGAAAGCATTGGAAGCACTAGTTGTAGATCAATATTTCTTCTAAAAATTGAATTTGTAAACAACTCCAGTTTGAATAGGATAAACAGGTTGAATAGACTAAGATCAGTCTGCACTTATGTGCAGGCTCATCTTTGCCTATCCCTCCTGCGAAAACATGAATATTCCAGGTTAAGCATGACAAGGGTTAATAAAATTTGTAAATAACATGATGATACGTGTAAGGATATTGTTTCACAAACATTTTCTATTTGTAGATTTTCATTTGTTGTAAAATCTTCAAAACTTTATCAATCTAAAAATAAAACATTTTGCCATATTATAAATAGAATATAGAATTCCTGTTCACAAAATAACAAACTTATTTCACTTGATATTGAAAAACAGACAATACCTCTGCAGAGCTTTCTTTCTGCCCCTTTACAGATGACTTTTTAGTAAACTCTTAAATATATCCTCAACTTAATAACTCAAAATTTTAGGGAGTAGGTCAAAGGTCAAAGATGAAGGCCAGAGATGATGATCAAAGGTTAAGGTCAAAGGCTACACAATGCAAAATAAAAGGCAATGTTTAGTCCACACTTAATGTGAGATAATAAATGATGATAATTAACTTTAACCCATTACCACGCTATGCCGCTTTTTAACATACCAAATAAAATTTGCTATGAAAATATTGAAACAGGAGAAATTACTTGTTACAAGCTCAATGCTTAATTTCTATCTAAAAAAAACTTTTGAACATTGCCTGCATCTTTTTGTAAGTGGAAAAGTCTAACATTTGCCAACTGTAATGAGCTTTGCTACTAGTCACCAGATGACCAATCAATCACAATTCTCTTATTTAAATTTACTCTTTTAACCCTTGTCATGCTGAACCCGGAATATATCTGCTTTGGCAGGTGGTATAGACAAAGATCAGCCTGCACATAATTATGTCTTGGTCTTCACCACCTGCTTGTTCCTTCTAATCAAGAACGGTTTAGAAGATTAATTTTCAGAAGCAATTTCAACCTACAATTTGTGCTTGATTGCTTTCAGCCGTTTTAATTTGATGAAAATCTGAGAACAAGTATTAATCAGCATGACTAGGATAAAAATAATAGCTAAAAAAGCTGCCAGATAAATGGAAATCTTCTATCAATAACCAGTTTGACAATTCAATTGTAATTTCAGTCATTAGACCAAACACTGGATATGACGTAGGTAAAAAATCTATTACTATTTGCTAGCGTTTTGAGAAAATTCAGTGCTAAAGCTCAAGTCCTATCTGCGTTTGTAGTTATTTATTTAGATGTGATTATTTCAACTAAAGTCACTGCTGAAACCCATGCCAAGTAGGGCATAAAATACTTAGACTGTATGGGTTTCTCCTAATTTGGAGCATAGGGGTCTGAAATGCGAGTTCCTTCCACCCCTTAGACCAATATTGTTTAGAATATTGGTCTTTGGGGTGAAAGGAACTCAAATTACTGACCCCTATGATTTTGAGTGCCTGAAACGCCTTATCTACAGATGTTTCTGAAACACTGTAGTAAATTCAAGTCTGAATGGAGTATCTGACCTTCACTTTTGTTAGAAACAATGAGGCACACTTCCATTAGTCATCAGCAAATAACCTTACCAGTCATTAAATATTTTCAGGCATATCATTTATGTGGGTTCTATTCTATTTTACAATAAATAGAAAAGAGAACAGGCTAGTACAGACCCCTTAGGTAATCATTATATAAAACAGCCTTATCCCTTGTCATGCTGTGTAAATTACCTTACTGAATTGCCGTAAAGTCAAAGGACTGAAAGCACTGATAGAACTTGTTGTTCAAAAATCAATATTTCTTTTAGAAATAAACTCCATTAACAACTCTGGCAGAAAATTACAAACAGGAGATAAAGACCAATATCTGACTGCACTTATGTGCTGATCTCGGTCTACATCTCCTGCCAAAACATGAATACTCTGGGTTCAGCATGACAAGGGTTAATATTCCCCCAGGACACTCAAGAGACACCATATATGGAAGTGTGGCCTATAAAGCCTTAATATGATTTAGAAAAAAAAGTTCAAACCATCATCTTTTAAATTTTTTTAGGCATAAAAATGATCTCAATTGTAATCCATTCATAATGAGCATAAATTACATGACCATTGTAAGCTGCACCACCCGGAATGATTACCGGGTAGTTTGTTTGTTCGAATGGGGTTTAAAACCGCTTTTGATTTTTATTCAATCAGCTGGAGCACCTTACAAGAGATTCCAGGTATATCTCTCACCCGTACTACCATTATATCCTTTCCTAGCCTCCAGCTGCTATCCCACTTAGGTTTAAGATTATCCCCCCATTGGTGAGAGTCAAATGTCGGAGAGGATTTGTTACGCCGCCAGGGTTAGAACCCATGACACCCCATAATTGAAGATTGGGAGTCTGATGTGCTACCAACTGCGCTATGATGGTTGCCGACCCCAAATGCAACTAGTCACGCTTATCAGGCAATGTATATGTCAAAATACCCTATTTTTTTCCTTTACGCATTTGGTTATAAATTGATATACAACCAAGAAACAGATATTTTTCTTAGACTTTTCAGAAAAAGGAATGGTTGCTTTGCCAATAGTTTACAACCAATTATAGGCAGTTGAACACTCTCCAGCAGTTTCGAATTTGTTAAGTTGTAATTCAATTATTTAATTAATAAAATGATATTCAAATGATCAAGCTTCCCTGGTGATTCTGGACAGCCTGTGACATTATTTTCATCTGTACATACGAGTCCCCGGGTGATTTCTCGATATTGTATTGATAGCCATTACTTCCAACTTATTAAATATTAGGTAAATAACTCTTTTTCTTCATGTTCCTTCTCATACTTGGATGAAAAATAGTTTTGTTTAAAACGTTGGTGAAACCAATTTGGGATATTATGGAAATACTATATGGTTCCCGACTTTAAAGGATATAAATTGTGTTGAGAATGCACAAAGGAGAATGACCAAAATTTTACCATAGTTATCTATCCTTTCTCACCAAGACAGATTATTTATGTTCAATCTGACAATACTCCACTATTGTAGACAGCAAATGGATTTGATTCAAGTCTTTAATACTCTTAACAAAAAATCGACAATATTTCTGCCATTGGACTCTTTGAATTTGCTGACACAATAATTCGTGATCACAGTATGAAACTCATCAAACCTTGTGTGGGAACAACTTTCAGACAAAACTCATTCTGTATAAGAGTTATTGACAAGTTGAATAAATTACTAGAAGACACAATTCATTCTTCTACAGTTCTTCAATATAAAACATTAGAGACAACTACATAGGATACAAAAGTACAAAATAGAAGATATTTACCAATTTTGACATTAGCCGTACCATGCATATTTTACTGTAGTCTTTAATACCTTAAATAGCGGCGGAAGTATTAATAAATTGTGTGATTCCAATAAGAGACATAGGAGGACAAGGGATAAGAGCTCACAGTTTCTATGATACCAAGTACCAAATATTATATGTCTCAGGGTTTTCTATCATACCAATAAGTAAAATATTGTAAGTTAAATTAACAAGCACATACAAAATTAAAAATAAGACAGAATAAAAACATTAATATTTAATTTTTATATCATCTTTTTGATTTTGTATGCTATATTAGGACATATGAGGCATCCCGGGTTGTCTTAAGATAAGTATCTATCTATATATATTGCCTAACTCTCCTTTCTGGTATCACTCAATTTACTGGCAGGTATCAAGATCCTATATAAAAGAACTATTACATATTTTTCTTATTCAAAAATACATTTTAGTAAAAGTGTGATAACAAATACAAAAGGGTTCGGGTTAATTTGAAAAATAAAAAAGATTAGGTTAATGGTAAAAACTAAATTGGGTACGAAACATTTTGGGTACGGTAGAATAGTCAGCGCGTCCGATACCTAAACACAGCATAATTTGGGTTGAAGGTCTTTAATCGATCGATCGTTTTTGTTGCATTGGGAACTCTTAAAACAATCCCGGACTCCTTGACAAGCTCACTTTCTCCATCATTTGCCATGCTGTAAATTGAGTTAGTACAATAATTTGTCGCCCGGCTTGATATAACAACTTATATGTAATTCAAAGCGAGCAGGGAACGAACACGTAGAACATTATGATACTTCCGGATTAGACTTGTTTACAAACACAGACGAGCGTTTCGTCGATATTTCGATCAATCACAGCATCCAGAATGTCTTCTAAGGATAGATTGATAACATATGCCTACAAGAAAACAAAGAATAATTCGGGACATGTTGACAACGTTAAAAAAGGTGTTTGAAAGTTTGCTACACGTATCTCTGTGTGTGTTCAAGTAGCTGCGATATCGTAGCCCTCTTTCTGATAATCTGCTGGCGAGCCTTGCCAGCAGATTATCAGAAAGAGGGCTACGATATCGCAGCTAGTGTTCAAGTAGAAACTGGTGAAGTCAGCATTTGTAAAATTTGTCTCCTCATGTTGTAGAGCATTTCTTGTTAAATTCGATTATAATAAAAGTCACAAGGACCATATTGATATCAACAAAGATTGGTCAAAGGGGAACCAGTCAAACCTGCCCCCCAGTCAAACCTGCCCCCACCCCCTGTCAAAAGTGCCCCAAAACAGTCAAACTGGCCCACGAACCCTAACCCAAACCGGCCTTTGCACTCAAAAAACAGTTAAACCTGGCCCTAAATTCTCAAATCAACCCTTAAATTGTCCAACCGCCTCAAACTTGGAGTAAGATATAGGTAAAATGATAAATGTATAATTTATAAACTATTACAGTTTCAGACCTTTTATTCATGAATACATTTTATTTGTTATTAAATTTTGTTGTAGAAATTGAAACCTATGTATGAAAAAAATAATTTTCGTTTTTATCTTGATATAAGGAATGTTTATAAGATTATATTCATTAATAAACATTTAATTTTTTTAAAAATAAGATGTGTTTTCTTGTATCAAACACTTTATATGTACTGTATTTGAGGAAAATAATCAATTAGTCATTGATGTTTGTAATTGATTCCGATTACGCAATTCAAGGCAAGTGCTGATCAAGCCTTTTTAGTAATCTATATACTACTTTAAACATGTCTTTTACAGCATTTAATCCTACTGATTTTTGTCATTAAATATTGAACTCTCAAACTTGTGGAAACATCAATCAGTTGAAAGCATTATTTAAAGATGCTTTATAAATCCTTTAAGCAAAGTTTGTCAGCCTATTAGGTCATTAGGTAAAGTACTTGACTTCAAATCTCCAAATCATGGGTTTGAGCTTTGGGCTGACCAACTTAACAAACTAAATGTCTTTTGGATAAGACGTTTAACCGAGGCTTTGTGTGAAGGTGTAGTGACAATAATTAAACAAGATTACACTTCAAGCAGTGCAAATTTGATGTATATTGGGGCATATTATTTCATGGATGTACGTATGTATGTCCATTTGTCTGTCTGCCCAAAGCTTAACCTGTAAATTTAACTGGCTTAGCTTAACTAAATAAAAGCTGCCAAAGTATGCAAGATACAATGTTCATATTAAGCATCAACCTAAGAAGAAAATATTTTATTGAAAAAGTTGTTGTTGGAATATTGTGTGATGAAATTTTTTTTTTATCCAGTTTCGGGGGCTGGTTTGATGATAGAAAATCAATAATGAAACCAGTTTGACCGATTTTGGGCCGGTTTGACTGGGGGCCGTTTTACGAGGAGCTGGTTTGACAGTAAAGCGGTAAAAGAATGGCAAGTATCCTTCCAAAAGTTTCCAAAAAGCCTAGATGACAACCTGAGTCTACCTCACCAATGGAAATACGCCAATTTCAATCTGATTTTGAGGGCTTGATGAAAAGACCTTGTGAAAATTGTTACACCGTTTGTGGTTTTTTTGTTGTTTTTTTCTTCAAACTGCACACTGCTTGAATGAATCAAAGAATAAAACCATTGAAAACTTAAAGAAAACAAGTTGATCCCAGTAGAAAACCCAAGTTACTCATGATCTTTAATGTGTAGAAGATTGGATATCTGAAGGTTGCCCATTCACTTACTGTGGTATGTAATACATGTACAAATATATTAGTTCATAAACTATTTTTTGGCCAGCATTTTCAAGTAAGTGTGGAAAAATGAACAATGAAAAATGAAGATATAGGTAATTGCATGTATGTACATTCAAATTTTTTTACATATGAAATGAAGAAACTTGACTATGACTTTGTGCATTCATAAAAAGCAGTTTTAACCCATTACCAGAGAACAAAGACTAGTCAAAATTGAAGGAAGTTCCATATGACATTTCAAATTCAGCTGAATTGGAAAATAAGTGCCATATATGGTAGACCATGAGAAATTTTGTCCCATTTTCCCACTCAATTTTTTCCACATACATGTATTCGCTTTTTTTTTCAATATAATCAAATTGAACCAATTTGAACAAAATATTACATATTCATTGGTTAAGATAAATTGGTTATCTGTTAGCAAGGTAAAACTTTGATAGTAGGTCAAAGCTGAAAGTCAAGGTTTCAAGGTAAAGTGAAAACCTATCACATGATAATTGAATATGAGGTATGATTGTCCAAAGTATAAGATATACTAAGTTGTACTTTAGATATTTAGAAAAAATGTGAGCCTGGTTAAAGATTTTGTTAAAGTTTTGTAACTAGGTCAAAGGTCAAGGCTAAAGTTACAGAGTCAAGGTACTTGGTATCAAGTTAAAGGTCATGAAGTATAGGGAAAGAGTTTTTTGATGACATCTTTTTTGGAATCAAGCTCAGCAAATATTTCAAACACAGAGTTCTGTTGTACTTGTTTACACTTCTACGTTATTTATGCACATTTCAGCTTCTGATGTACATGTGCTGCCATCTACCAGTAAATCTACATTCAATAAAGACATGGACATTTTACGATCATTTGATTTACATCTAGAGTATGGACCTGCAGTTGGTAAATACAATTTTTCTTCAACAAAATTGACCTTTTTCAAATGAGATCAAGTTTAAGAAAAACAAGAAATAGGTTAACCCATTCCCTGTCAATGAAACTTTCAGATTCACCAAAGAAAAAAAACTTAGAAAAAAATAAGCAATTTCTTCATTATCCAAAATGTTTTCCACCCAAAAGGTAAAAAAATCTAAAATTTCTTAAGCTTTAAATTGTTTTCTGTAACTCCTTTCAATTTGAACCAGTTTAAAATTTTGCCATTCTGTAAAGGGTTTAAGACTTGGATGATTTAGAAGGGGAAGTGTTATTTTAATTCTATAAAGTAAGCTATTATACCCAAGACCAGATGACAACATTTTATACTTGCCTTAATTTAAAGAAGTTATAGAAAACAATGTGCTAAAATTAGAAAGTAAGTAGAAAATATAATGAGAAAAGGAAAAACTGCTTGTAACATCTTTGATGTGTTGAAGGAAATAATTCAAGGAAAAATATGACAATGTTGTGTACCTTATTTGGCACTTGCCTTTTATTTCAATTTCTATACAATTTGAATTTTGGCCTGCATCTTCTTTCAATATGGACTAGTATAAAATCATGTTCTTTAGAAATGGGTTAAGTTTTGCATTGGTCTTATACGGTTAGAATTTGAGCCTATGTCTTGAAGGCAAAGCTTGACTGTATGCACAGGCTGCGTGCTTAAATGCATATTTCTTAAACCTTGCCAATTGACTGAACCATCATTTGCAAGAAATGGACAAATTAATTAAAAAAGATTACTTATTAGATGGGTATGAATTAGGAATGTTGCAATCTTTTGTTTTTGGTATGTAACTGTATAGTGTTGTTGTTGTTTTTATAAAAAGAAATGAATAGGAGGGTACATTGAACCTTTCCTTATTTAAAAATCTGTTCTCAATCTTTAGTCAGCTTTAACCCATTCCCACACAGAGACGCTTTTGCACGCCCCTCAAGAAAAACAAAAGGGAAAACATTGTGTAAAATGAAAAAATTGCTTGTAACAAGCAATTTCTTCATTTTAAACTATGTTATCTACCTAGAAAGTTGAAAAAATTTAAAATTTCATAAACTTTATATTGTAGTCTGCAACTCCTTTCAATTTGGACCAGTCCAAAATTTCGCTGTGTTGGAATGGGTTAACAAACTGGCATAGTCTGATGGGTCCATACTTACTGCCCTTCACAGATTGTCCCTTTTTGTAAGACGAGCACATGTCCTCTTACTTTGCATCTCAAGATATAGCCATACTGGATAAGTTATTCCTGATTTTGGAAATAAATGTTGAATTTTTATCACTTAGTCATTGCTGATGTTGCTTTCTTGCGACATCAATACTGACCTAATTTTGTGACAGAATATTTACAATATAGAGGTTGGATCTATAAGCAGGTTTAGGTTTAAATCTATTCATTTCTTCAAACTTAGATTAACCCCTCTTTATTCTGCTTCCTAAAAAATACATTAGTACTCATGCCAGTGACAGAACCAAGATTGAGAGCTGACCCAGGGAATCTAACTCGGGACCTCTTGATCGGAAAGCATACACTCTACCTCTCAACCACAGACACCACAGCAATTGTGCTTATAAAGCGTCTTGAATGACATTCAATGAATTGGATTACATTTGTACTTTATTCTTGATCAGCAAACTTAAAAACATTTTCCCATTGGTGATTTAGGTGAAATGAATTTCATAAAATGCCATAGAATTCCTACTAAATTACTTGAGTTAGACTTGCTTTTTTTGGCCAGGACAGTATCAGCTGTTAGTAATCTTATCCCATTACCAGATCACAGAATTCTAGACTTGAAATTTAGGCCAAATTGAAAGAAGTTTCAAGCAAGAAATTTATGTTGATGCAATTTTAAAAATCTTTTACTTTTGGGGTAAAAAACAATCATAAAGAATAGATAATGAAGAAATTACTTCATTTTCCAAAATGTTTTCCAAGTTTGTTATTAGGGGGTATATAAGTGTGATTGTGTGGGAATGGATTAAGAAGTGCCTATTTCGGGTCTTCATTAATTCTACCAAGTGGTTGATGGAAAAATTTAAGACTGGTCCAAATTTAGCGAGGTTTCAGACAGCATTTTGGATCAGGATTACTCCTTAACCCATTCCCACATGGCAAAATTAAAGACTGGTCAAAATTGAAAGAAGCTGCAGACGACAATTTGAAGTTGATGGAATTTTAATTTTTTTCATCTTTTGGGATAGAAAACATTGTGGATAATGAAGAAATTGCTTGTAAAAAGCAATTTCTTCATTTTCCACCATGTTTTCTAAAACCGTTTTATTGAGGGGCGTAAAAAGGAGGGATTGAGTTGGAATGGGTTAAATAAGTGCCCAAATAGGTAGAAAATATTGTAATAAAGGCCAGATTTCTTGTTAAAAGCAATTTATCTTTTACAATGTTTTTCTAAATTTTTTTTTCAGTAGTTCAAAATGTGGAATTAATGTCATAAATTATTATTCTGTAGGTATAACCAGATTAGAGAGATGGAGACGGGCAGACAAACATGGACTAAATCCATCAGAAGAGGTTCTGAATTTAATAACTCAACATAGTGATGATGAAAGATATACTCAGAGGTAAAATGGTTTAACCCTTTCCTGTTTCTCAAAATTTTAGACTGGCCCAATTTGTAACATGTTGCTGACAACAGTGAAAAGGGAGTGCAATTTGAAACTATGTGGTAGAAAATATTGTGATAAAAGGAGAAATTGCTTGTATCAAGCAATTTCTTCTTTTATCACAATATTTTCTTAAGTATAGAATTGCATGGACATAAAAACCAGTGATTATACAGGAAAGGGTTAACCTTGTACCACACAATGACGGTTTCTGACTTTGTTATTTCCACAATGTTTCCTACATCAAGAGACAAAAATATTTCAGTTTCTTCAACTAAAATGATTGTCTGCACATCTTTGAATTTGGACATTCTGGCACTAAGATGGTTTTTGATTCCCCCCAAGAAAAAAGCTTTCAAAAAATTGTGGAAAATGCTAGTTTCTATTACAATAAATGAAGAAATTCAAATTTCATCAACAAAAAATTGTCGTCTACATCATTTGTGGACCAATTTTGTTGTCTGGTAATGTTTTAACCTTGTCCAACAAAGTCCTGTATTTGATGCACTGAAGAAAGATTGCTTTTGAAAACATTGTTGGAATTGGAGAAAATGCTTGTAGCAAGCAATGTGTCTTTTATCAATGGTTTTGCAATCCATCAAGAATTTTCATTAATTTATCACAAAAGTTAAGGTCATTAAATGAATAGAATATTAAATGCATGTTTCTAAAATACATGTACTGTATTTATTAAACTTGTCATCTAAAACAGATGATTTCCCTAGTCAAGTCTCTTTTATTTTTCATTTTTAGCCTGACTTTTTGAAGAATGGGTGGGTGGGGGGGGGGCTATTCTTGTCACCTGGGCGTCGGCATTAGCATCGGCATACTGGTTTGGTTAAACATTATGTGCAAGTGTAATATCTCAGTTTCTACTAATGCTATTGCTCTCAAACTTTGCACATGCTTTTGTGGCAATAATATTAGCCACTAGATACAGATTCAATACTCTGACATTAGTTTTAGTGGAATTTTTACCCTTTTTGCACATAGAAATCATATCATCTTCTAGGCAAAGATTCATTACGATAACATTTATTTTAGTGGGTATTAACCCTTTTTGGACTTCTTTGTTAAACCTTATGTGCAACTGTCTGTATCTTTAATAACTCTCTTTTTACCAATGCTATTTCTTTGAAACTTTGCACAGGTTTTTGTGTCAATAATATCAGCCTCTAGATACAGATTCAATACTAAGACAATCATTTCAGGGGAATTTTAACCCTTTCAGACTTAGAAATTCTTGGTTAAACCTTATGTGCAACTATCATGTATCTTTTAATTACTCTCTTTCCACTAATGTTATTGCTTTAAAACTTTGCACATGCTTTGTGACAATAATATCAGACACAGATTCATTACTCTGTAGAAATTCTTGTTTAACTTAACCTGCAACTGTCATATATTGTTTAATAACTCTCTTTCTACAAATTCTATTGCTCTCAAACTTTGCACTATTCTTTGTGACCATCATATGATTTAATCTTCTAGGCAAATACTCATTACAATTACATTCATTTTAGTGGAATTTAAGCCTTTAGGGAATTAGAATTTCTTGTTTGCCTTAAAATTTTAATTTCTAGATTTTTATCTCTATTACTACTTAGGTATTTTGCCTAGTGTTGACATTGAGTTGTTGTTACTATCCAGCACTTAGTATAGTTAAGTATTGCTGTCCTTTGACAGCTCTTGTATAGATGACTTGTTTCATGAATTTGGTATTGAAAGACCATATATTCAATCTATAGAAGGACATTTTACTACGAAATAGTACTCACGTTCAAAAAATTGGTTTTTCAAGAAGGTATGGAAAAAAAAGATCATCTGATGTAAGTGACTTATTTCATGTTTATTGACATAATTTTTGTACCATCTTTTTCAGTCTATGGAATGACTACAAAAATGTAATTTGATGAGAACTTTTCTACAGACCAAAATACAGAAAAGATCGGCTTATGGTTATCCAACAAAATATTAGACTGGTCCAAATTCAAGACAAGAAATCAAAGTCTGTTTAACTTAATAAAAAGTGAAAAATAGATTTGAAAACATTTTGTAAAAAGGAAATTTGTTTGTCACAGGCAGTTTCTATGTTTTCGCACAATGCTTTCAACATCTATCATTCTTGAATACAAAGAAATGTGGGACATTGTGGGAATGGGTAACTATTTACTGTAAATTTTTGTGGCAATCTATTGTTTGCAGATTTTTACCACACAAATCTGACAAATTATGATGTAATTCTGTCAAATCGAAAAGTTAGTATCTTTAAAGAAGAAAACATTGTGCTCAAAGGAGAAACATCTTTAGACTGGTCCAAATTGAAAGAGGATGAGGACAACAATTAAAAGTGTGTTAAGATAAAAAAAAAAATGTGTCATATTTGTAAATAACATGAAAAGGAAGAATTTGTGTATCACAAACAATTTTTCCTTTACTAAAAATGATTTTTGTAATTATATGTTTAATCTGGACATCAGAATGCAGAAACATTGATAATGGGTTAACCACAATGTATTTGTGATATGTTTTAAATAGGTATAAAACATCTCACATTCTCAAATACACAACCTTTGTCAGCAGGATTAGCTCAGCTGGTAGAGCACATGACTTCAAACCTCAAGATCATGGGTTCCAGCCCTTGGTGCACAATATCAACTAACAAACTAACTGTCTTTCGGATGAGACGTAAAACTAAGGCCCCTTGTGAAGGTGCTATCCACCGAACATGTTAAAGAACCAGGCAGAGCTCTCAGCAGTTTTGTCCTGTATCCTTGCACTATCCCCCGTAACAACTTACCATTTCTGGGGGCGTCACTCATATGCGCATGTGCTATGGTAGAGAAGATAAATAAACGGAAATACCTATACATCTTCAAATATGTAAGATGCTTTTTATTATCCTGTTTGAAATCCCAAATCAGAAAAAATTATACAATAAAATAAAACTAGACCTTGATGGTATAGAAAATGTAAAAATGTGCCATATTGTACCCCCACTTCAAAGAAGAGAGGGGTATAATTGCTTACCCTTGTCCATCCTTCCGTCCATCCTTCTGTCTTTCTGTAACCAATATTTTCTTTGCATTTTTCTCAGCAACTATTCATAGCAATGACTAGAAATTTGGAGTGGAGGATTATAGGGGTCCTACATGGTGCTATTTGAATTTAGGTCTGTAGCTCATGGACTTCCTGTTTTATGACTTCTATATATTTGGACATAAACCGGTAAAGTGGTATATTTTTGTCATATTTTTCTCAACAACTATTCATAGATTTCACTTGAAATTTGTTGTAGAAGTCCATCTAGAGGTGCTACATGGCCCCTACTGAATAAAGGTCTGTAAGCTAATTACTTCCTGTTTAACTGAATTGTTTATTCTTGGACATTGCCTGGTATAGTGGTATATTTTCATTTCATTTTTCTCAGCAACTTTTCAAAGCTTTGACTGGAAACTTGGTGTGGAGGTTCATCTAGGGGTCCTGCTTGGTGCTTATGGAATTTAGGTCTGCAAAATAACTACTTTCTGTTTTACAACTTTGTTGATATACGGACATGCTGGTTATACTCAATGAGTTTTGACTCACATATGTTTAGGTATTTTAATTTAGTTCATGAGGAGAAAATGATACATTCTGGATAAGAGGGAGTAAATGATTGTATTTGAAATCCACTAAATTTTTTGTATGTGTTTTACCTGTTTTTTTTAATGTGATGTAACTAAGTAACTATTTTTATAAGCCTCTAATTTGTCTTTGTACAGCTTTAGAATGACCAAAGACATAACTTTCATATTTTAACCCATTCCCAACGAATCACGCTTTTTTCAGACCTTAAGTAAAAGCTATGGAAAACATTGTGGAAAACAAAGAAATTGCTTGTCACAAGGAATTTCTACATTATGCACAATGTTTTCTATCTTAAAAAACACAAATGTTTGAAATTCCACCAACTGAAAATTGTCATCTACAACTTGCTTGAATTTTAAACCAGTCTAAAATTGGGTTGTGCGGAAATATATTAAGTTTGCCTTGAGATTTTTTTCTACAAATTTTAAGCCACTTTAATAGAGCAGTCGGTAGTGCATAAGACTCCCATTCTTCAATCATTGGATGTTATGCGTTTGATCCCCAGCGGGGGCACATATCCTTTGTCTCTCACTAATTGGTGGATAATTGTAAACCTTAGTGGGATAACATCTGGAGGCTAGGAAAGGATATAGTTGTAGAACTGGTGTGAGAAATACCAGGAATCCATTGTTAGGTGCTCCAGCCATTGCGATTTGACTGAAATACTGTTAAAAATGTCGTTGAGCCCCATTCAATCATCAGATTTCAAATATCCGTGTCTTGACTAGGATCATTCTTGGTAATGGGAGACCACTCCACTAGGACTGAATAGTTTTGAAGATTAGATATAATGTCCAACAACTATGTAAGGGACTCAGTGGATTTGAGCACTGCACTTTTGGGTTTAAATCTACTTACATTAAAGGGTACGCCTACCTATGAACTTGTTTTGAATTTGTATAATTGTGAGAGAATAATGACCATTTAGTGCAAATTGTTATGGTTTTTCTTTAGTCTTGGATTCTATGAATATGTGCTATTTAGGTAAGAAAAAGAATCCGTTATTCAATTTTCTTTGAAATAGTTATAGCCTCTCCTTGATTAGAAAAGCTGTAATGCTTGCAACAGGTCTACTTACTTCTCTTTTCTATACAGGGTTATCTTTTATCATGCTGAACCAGGAATATTCCTGCTTTGGCAGAAGGTATAGACAAAGATCAGCCTGCACTAAAGTGCAGTCTGATCTTAGTCTACACCTCCTGTTTTACTTCTTCAACCAAGAGTTGTTTATGAATTTAATTTTATACCCTTATCCACTGTTTCCAGTGCTTTCAGGCCTTTGATTTTATTGTAAAATCTGATAAGGTTTATGTTCAGCAAGACAAAGTTTAAGACTAGCATACCTCAAAGAAAATCTCCATATACATCTCTGTGGCAAAAAAGCTAAAAATGTACCTGAGGCTAGCCATTTTAGAGAAATCTTGACGTTTTCCATAAAATTTCTAATATCATGCATTTTCATGAAATCACCCCATCTATCTTCTTAATGTAAACAAATTCAGTACTTTGCCGTGACTTTGTTTGTAGTTAGAATGAAGGGGCACTGATTTAATCCATTACCAAACAAAAGAATTTTAGATTTGTCCAAGTTTAAAGAGATTGCAGACATAATTATTTACAGCTTGAAGTAGTAAATATTGTTGATTATTAAGAAATTGGTCATTACATGCAATTTCTTTATTTTGTACAGTAACAAAGTGGGATTCTGTTTGATATTTTTTGAATGGGGTTTAATGCTACTTTTAACAGTATTTCTGTCATATAGGGGCAGCTGGAGCACATAGAAAAGGATTCCTGGCATTTCTCACACCAGTATTTAACACTTTGTCCTTACAGAGCCTCCAGCTGCTCATCCTTCTTAGGATTGCAATTATCTACCAATTGGTGGGAGATAAATGTCGGAAATGACATTGCCACACCCAGGAATCGAACCCTGGACCTCATGATAGAAAGTCTGAATCACTACTACTGCCCTATGGCCACTACCTGGGATTTTGTTGGAAAGGGCTCGTATGATTTATATACATGCTGAAGTTAAATTGTTTTGTTTTCATTGACAAAAGTCTGTGTACTTTTAATTTTTGATGATGGTCTTTAGATTATTGTTTTCTATTTAGGGTTCTATAATGCATGGTTTTTGGGTGCATGCTTATAATCTTTTTCTAGTTTAGTTTTTATTTCTATTTAAGCTCACTTGGGCACAAATTTCTCATGTTGAGCCTTTATGATCCTTGAATGTACGTCTTGGGTTTTGCAGGATCAAAATCCATCACTTTTACAAGACAATTAAATTTTAGACTGGTCCAATTTTAAAGGAATCGCAGAGGACAATTTTTAATTCATGAAATATACAGACATCTTCGTCTCTTGGGTAAAATACATTGTGAATGATGAAAAAAATGCTGGTAACAAGCAGTTTCCTTATTTTCAAATATGTTTGTAAAGCTTTTTTCCAAAGGGGGGGAGGGGGGGGGGGGGGACAAAAAGCAAGATTGGGAGGGGTTGGGTAAAGTGTATATTCTCCCTTTGATACAATTTTTGATCAATCTGTTCTAAGTTTTGTGAGTGTTTGTCAAGTTGATGAAGGTTATTATATAGGGGTCTTTTGTTTGAAAAACAAGGAAAAATACCTTTAGAATAATCATTCTTTGTACTCTAGAGGTCACAATTGTGACTGAATCCTGATGAAACTTAGACTGTTATCACTCTTAAGGACACTTTTTTGGCCAAATAACTGAAATTTGCTCAGAATGATAACTGTGATAGTAACAAATTGTTATATCAAGATCTAGTGTAGATAGGGTTAAGTCAAAAAGGGGGTAAACAGGTCAAATCTTATAATACATCTCATATAAATATGGATTTAGTTTGTGGTTCAAAACCTTAGTCAATAGATCAAGTCTTTTATTAGAATTATCAAATTCTGAAAGTTTTGTTAACTGATTATGTCTTAAAAAATGAGACCTATTTTGGTGTTGTAGGCTCATGTTTCTTTGTTGAATTAACCCATTTCTACTCAATGACGCTTTTAGACACCCTAAAGACAAAAAAGGTTTGGAAAACATTGTGGAAAATGAAGAAATTGCTTGTGACAAGGAATTTCCACAATGTTTTCTTGTTACTATCAATTTCTTCATTATCCACAATGTTTTCTACCCCAAAGGTAAACAAATCCAAAATTTGTTATCCCTTTAATTGTCATCTGAAACTCCTTCCAATTTGGACCAGTTTAAATTTTTCTATCTGGGATTTGGTTAAGAAGTCTGGTGAGCAATCTCGGGCCATTTTAGCCCAAGCCCTTTTGTTTACCACTTGAGGTACAAGTATACTTTTAATTCATGTATTTTAAAACATTTTAATCATGTTACAATCATTAATGACGTTTCCTTTTATATGTATTTTTATCCTTATATATCATTTACTATTAGAGAAGTGTATTATAAGATGCCTAATTTTATGATGAGTAAATAGATGTATTAGAATATGATGACTTAATAATATATTACTGGATTCTTTTTGTGGCAGTGTATTGTTTTTGGAATTTTGTAAACTTAAACTATGATAGATTATATTATTCTGTTCTCAAAGTGTAGTAAAACTGAAAAGAAAGTATCATAATGATACAATATATTGAGGGAAAATAGAGAAATTGCAACAAGCTTTTTCTTTTTTACCATGATATTTTCTGTAATACTATATCACATAACCCTAAATTGATTGATTGATTGAATGGAGTTTAACGCCGCTCTTAAGTCACATAACCTTAAAACCTACAATACTACTTTACTGTATACTTTTAACCTCTGATATTGCCACATAATCCTAGAACCCTGGTACCATGTCACAGTTTCTTATAAACATGTGATGATATGTCACAATCCTATAAACCAAAGACACTATGTCAAAGTATCCTTCCAATATGATACTGTGTCAAAGTAACCTATAAACACGAAACTGTATCACAGAAGCCTATTTAATCTGAAACATTCACAGTAGCCTATAAACAGAATTTGTCACAGCGGCCTATAAGCATGAAACTCTGTCACAGTAGACTATAAGCCAGATTCTATATCATAGTAGCCTATAAGCCTGATACTTTATCACAGTATCTTATTCACTTTTGATACTATGTCATATATTCCTTTAAACATGTGATGCTGTGTCATAATTTCCTATAAACCTCTATTTGTACGTCATGCAATCACATAAACCTGTTATACTATGTTAGCAATCCTGTAAACCTGTGATATAAGGTGTCTCATATCTGATCCATTTCAAATGTTTACTTAAAGGCTCTATGGCTCTCTTAGGGACCAAATTTCACATTTAAGGAATCCTGAAATCTTTGTAGAAATTATTACCTCCCCTCAATAAACAGTTTCAGAATAGGTCATTAGCCTGATATGAAAAGTGTTGCTGAACAAAAAAAAAATAAATAAAATAAATTTCAAGATTACTCTATTTTGGCAACATAAAATAATTTTGAAATTTATTTTCTTTTTTGTCAGGCAATGCTTTTCAAAGCGGACTTGTTACCTATTCTGATGGTATAAGCATTTTGATTGGTCAGTGTGAATCAGTTTTAATTGCATCTACACATATAGGCAGTTACAACTGTTTTGTGCCACCCCATCAATATGTAGAAAATTTCAATGAAGATTTCAGGATTGGTTTAGGTGAGAAATTTTGTCCTTACAAAAGCCAGAGCCTCAAAAAAAAATTATAATTCAGATTTATGTGAAACTTGCATAACAAGATCGGTGATATATTAAAATTTTGTGAATGGAAAACTTGCCTTGTTTCTTTAATTACATATGTCACCTTGTACCAAATAAGTAATAATGCTTTGTAAAATTCTTGAAGGACGAAAGGAAATATGTTTACGTGCTTCAACTTAACAGTAAAAGAACTTTGAAGGATTTAGCATTTAAGTTTGCAATTTTGATCTGCAACAATCATCATCACACAAACATTCAAAAGCAGTTTACAAAAATTGTCATCAATGGTGACCTTACCCTAAACCTTTTCAAAATTTTAAAAGGACTCTGAGGATGGGTAACCCAAAAAAGATTGTGGAATTTGTTGAAATCTGATCAAGTTTTTAAGATGTTTCAATGAAATGTTAACAGACACACACCAGGACACACACTGGATGTCTGGCCATCCAAATAGCCCTACTGACTTAGTCCAGTTGAGCTAAAATTAAATACAATGTATCTGTTGAAATCTGATCAAGTTTTTAAGATGTTTCAATGAAATGTTAACAGACACACACCAGGACACACACTGGATGTCTGGCCATCCAAATAGCCCTACTGACTTAGTCCAGTTGAGCTAAAATTAAATACAATGTATCTGAAAAAGCTGGCTTTTGATTTTTGATCTTTGATCTTTCGTAGATTCTTCGCGAATAGATGTATGCATTTAGGTATGAAAATGTATAAACTTTAAAGCTCACCTGAGCACAACATTCTCATTGTGAGCTCTGTGATCCTTGAATGTCTGTCATCAGCCATAAACAATTAAAGCTTTTACACTCTTGAGGCCAGAGTTTTGACTCAACCTTTATGAAACTTGATCAACATAATTGTTAGGTCATAAGGATCAACCCTTTTGATTATGGAAAGGTTCTATTTGAAAACGGGAGAGGGGCCATAAGACAATTTCTTTATCTACACACTAGAGACCACAATTTTGTCTCAATCTTCATGGAACTTGGCCAGAATAATTGTTTAGATCATAAGGATCAACCTTTTTAATTATGGAAAGAATATATTTGAAAACAATTGAAAAGGGGCCTTAATGACATGTTCTTTGTTTTTATACTCTAGACGCAAAAGTTCTGACTCAATCTTCATGAAACTTGAATAGAATAATTGTTAGGTCATATGGATGAGCCCTATTGATCACAGAAATGTTCAATTTGAAAATGTGGGGAACAGGAACCTTAGTGACTTTTTGTTTACACTCTAGTGGCCACTCTTTAAACCTTTCCTGTTTTATGAAATTTTAGACTGGTCCAAATTCAAAGGTTTTGCAGATGACAATATAAAATGGATTTTATTTTAAAAATAACCATTCAGAAGGGTAGAAAATATTGTGAAAAAAGAAGAAATTGCTTGTTACAAGCAATTTCTTCTTTTTTCACAATGTTTTCTCAATTATGAAATCACAGGGACGTAAAAAACAGGGATTAAACAGGAAAGGGTTAAGCTCAATCTTCATGAAATTGGTTACGATTAATTTGCTCCAGTTGCATTTTCTTTGACAAACAAGTACTGCAATTAGCAGATGATTCAGGTGAGAAAATATAGAACCATAATGGTCATCTTGTTCAAAACTGAAAACTATGAAACAAAGTAGTTTTTTCATTTATTAATTCATGGAATGCAAGAAGGCACTGAGACCTCCAGTATCAATGCAGTAGTAACAATTCAACAAATTATCATTGAAACAATTCACAACAAAAGTATACAATATTACTAATAAGCTTAATTGTTAATCCAGAAGTATTTGTTTGTTTGTTAAATGGGGTTTAACACTGCTTAACAATTCTTCATTCAGATTGTGATGGCTGGAGCACCTAACAATGGAATCCTGGTATATCTTGCACCAGTACCACCATTACATCCTTTCCTAGCCTTCAGCTGCTATCCCACTTTGGTTTACAATTATCAGCCCATTTGTGACAGACAAATGTTGGAAAAGATATGTGCCCCTGCCAGGGATTGAACCCATGACACCCCATGATTGAAGATTGGGAGTCTGATGCGCTACCAACTGCGCTATGACGGTGCAACAATTCAACAAATTATCATTGGAACTATTAACAACAAAAGTATACCATCCTACTAAAGACAAATCTATCAATACTAGCGAATTGTTAGATGCCCCAACCCCACCCGCTAAGCTCCAACAGGAAGTTCCATTTCGATATAAAATGGCGTAATTTTGCAAAATGTTATGGCTATCAACTTGTAAAATAAATGTAAAATGATTGGTTGGCGACCTGAACATTGCATCAACAGCTTGAAAAAGCTGTAGTTACAAAATTTAAGTCACAGAACCAACAAAAATGCTTCACATAAATGTCTGCAAATTTCAAAGTTCAAAGTTCACTTAAGGTCTAAATGAATGATATATTAAAGAGTTCATCTGAGATATACGAGCCACTAGCTCTAGTTATAAAAGAGACATAAAACTTTTAACCGTGTCTTTAGAGTCATTCGTTTCAGGTGAGCTAAAAGGAGAAATGGGTAGTAAGAAGCAATCTCTTGTCTACTCAATTTTGTGTGTTTTTTTTTAATTTAGATATTTTTAGAATGTAAGGTAAATAAACTAAATAGTAATATCTAGCTAAAACTAGAAATGTGTCACAGACAGGGATGCCTCTGCATAATTGGTTGTCAAATGATCTTCAGTTGTGACCCAAACTTGGATATATTCAACAGAACGAAATATAAGATAATACTAGTCCCCTTTCAGGGGAACATCTGTGCCAAGTTATTTTGAAACCCTTCAATTTATGTAGAAGTAATGCCCTGGACAAGTATTAGACATGCACACAAACACATCCACCGATGCATACATTCACCCACTTAACTAGGTAGCCAGATGTCCATTGCCATATGGCGGGGGCATTATAACTAGAGGCATTTGAGCACCTGATTTGCTCCACTGGATTTACTTATCATTCTGGAGAAATTTGGTTGAAAACCATCCTGCAGATTGTAGCTTTTCACTGTTCACCATATATGGAAATATGACCAATCCATTAAAGCAATGTTAACAGCAAATCTATTCCTTTTTAGCAATCTAATAAGGGATCACCTGGGATAATTCTGATTAAATTTTATTGAAATACATCTATTGGCTTCCTAGAAGATTTTCAAAGCTTTTACCATATATGGAAATAATTCCTCACCAAATAAAGCCATGTTTTCTGACCTATCAAAATTCTTTGAAGGAATTTTATAAAAGGTCACTCAAGGATCAATCCAGTGAAATTTGGTTGAAATCTATTGGTATCTGAGAAGAAGACTTTCAAAGTTTTCACCATATATTGAAAAAGCCCGCCCATTAAAGCCATATTTTTCATCCAATCTTAAGTCTTTGAAGGAATCTGATAAAGTGTAACCCAATGAGCATTCCTGTAAAATTTGGTTGAAATCCATCCATAGGTTTCTTAGAAGAAGATTTAAAAAGCTTTCATTTTATATGGAAATTAGCACCACCCATTTAAGCCATGTTTTTCATCCGATTAAAATCCTTTGAAGGAATCTGATAAAGGGTTACTTAAGGATCATTCCTGTAAAATTTGGTTGAATTCTGTTCAGTACTTTCTGAGAAGAAGTTTAGAAAGTAAAAGGTTATAGACGCACTCATGCACGACAGATACAACACCATGACAATAGCTCGCTGGTTTTCAGCCAGTGGAGCTGAAATTAATTAAATGGTTAGTGCAAGACAATAGTTAGTATTTATACAGTATACGAAAAAGTGATTATGTCATAACCACTCAATTTGTAATGTACAACAAGTGCTACAAAATTAACAAGTAGATATTCAGACAATGAGAGGTAAAGTGACTAGAATATAGAAAGATATGAGTGCAGGAAATAACAAATTAAGAAGTCCTTGTATAATTCCTTTAAAAACAGAATTGATAGCCGCACCAGTATTATGTCACTATAGTAGCACAGATGGTCTATGTCCTATGTCACTCCAATTCAAAATGGCATTTCCTTGGGTCATAGGTTACATCTGTAAAGTTTCAAAGTTCTAGGTCAAAGGGCTTATGAGCTATAGTATGGAAATGGTTTTCAATCAAAGGGAAATGGTTTTCCATCAAAGTTCAATTGAGACCTTGACCTTTAATCTAAGCGATATTTCCATTGGCAACATTAATTTTGTATGAAGATGGTATAAAAATATTCAATGCCTATGATATCAGCCATGTATTCAAAAAAAGGTATTTGACAAAGTACATTATTTGTGAAGGAACAATCTGACAAATCTGCAGTATTGGTTGTAATCAATTCTATTTGATATTTCTCAATTGCTCTCTATGGCCTAAAAAATACCATTGAGTTTTGTGAAGTTGTGTTTCTGCAAGTACAATTTTTCTCATGGAAAGAATAATACTTTGAAGCAAATCTATTCAATCAGCACAAACGATCGATGATAACATTTCCATCTTTATCTTTGACTCGTAGTCGCCCATTAGAGTATCTTGTTTCTTGACGGCCATCTGGATACACTGTCTTCGCTGTTCCATCTGGATATTCTCTTTTCTATGAGAAACAGAATAATATATACAGTAAACGAGAGCCGTCAGAGACGGATTATGCTCCCTGAATAAGGCTTTTATCACAAAACTGTATGCCATTATTGGGACAAAAAACTTCTTATTGAATGCAGCTATAGTTTGAGAATTCAGTTCACAAGAAATTTGGAAGTTTAACAAACATTGGAGGAATATGTTTGGCTTCACAGGCCTGATTCTAGTAAAATCTAATATCATTATATGTTAAAGGGTTAAATATTTTTACCTTGACTATTAAAGTTATCAATGAAAAATGTCTCCATACAAAAAATGAAGACTCTAACTTGAGTAGTCTTGCAGAAACAATAGACTGATTTATTTTAGAGTAGGATATATACAAAATGTAAAGCTACATGGCAATAAGCCCTATTTTAGCATGGTATGGCTCATTGTACCTAGGGCATTTAATTAACATGTTAAAGTTTAGATTTTCGAAATTTTGACCTTGAGAAATGACCTTCATCTTCACAGATGACCTTGAACTTAGTACCAACAGAAAGTCCATGTCATAAGCAATGCTCATGCAAAATATGAAGGCTATATCAATTACCATTGTATACTTATTGGCTGTGTTAGTTAAGAGGAGCAACTATTAAGATTTCTTGAAAAACTAAATAATTTTCATCTACAACCTCTTTTAATTTGGACCAGTCTAATATTTCTAAAAATTGGATAGATAAAATCTTTTAATATAAGGGGTGTGTTCAATATTATTTTTCTTTTTTTTTTTTAATGAAATTTCCTCCAGCACAGGTCAATAATCCTGATATGAATCCTGATCAGCCTTTGCAGAACATGCAGTCTGATCAGGCTTTTTGTGCCTGTATATAATTTTGTTGTTGTCTTGTTATAATGGGTTAATAGTACCTTAAATTGGATTTTATACTTCCTTTAACCCATTCCCACACAATCCTGATTGTTTGCATACTACAAGATATAACTTTGGAGAACATTGTGGATAATGAGGAAAATGCAAATTATTTCTTCATTTCCCACAATGTTTTTTGCCAAAAATATTTTTTTTTTTTTTTTTTTTTTTTTAATTATATATTTTTTATTTCATTCATTTTTTTTTTTTTTTTTTTTTTTTGATATGAATTGTTGTTTGCAATTTCTTTCTTTTTGGACCAGTTAGAAATTGGGTTGTATGGTGAAGGGTTTAAAGGATTTAAAGTTAAAAGTTATTACCTTGCATTATTTGCTATCTCAACAATGCAGATTTTACAGGCTTTTTAATTTATTTTGCTTAAATTTTGCATTTATTCTGTAATTTTGTATCTCTTGAGATCCTGTCTCTGTTGCATTGATATAATGTAATGTTATAATTTTTTTTCCACCAAAGTCATTTTCCGCCAAAGTGATTGCCATTTTTTGAGGTTGTTGCCATTAACATCATGTGACGTTGATGTCATTATTATCTGTTATTGTCCCTTGAAAAAGGTTTTTTATACCAAAACTAATCGGGAAATTAAAATTTAAACAATTTATCTTGAAGTTTGATCTCTATTTTTTATAGTTAAAATATTTTTGAAATTTTGACCTTCAGAAATGACCTTGACCTTGACAGATGACCTAGAACTTAATTCCAACAGATAGGTCATGTCATAAGCAATGCACTTGTGAAATATGAAGGCTATATCACTTACCATTGTAAACTTATAGACAATGTTAAAGTTAAGATTTTCAAAATTTTTACCTTGAGAAATGACCTTGATCTTGACAGATGACATTCAGAAATTGAAATAAACATTATCTAGGGCATTGAATAAACAACATTTATGTAAAGTACCAAGAAATTTTGGCAATTTGTAAAGGAGGTATATTTGAAAATAAATTATCTTCACAATTTGACCTTGACCAATGACCTTGTATTCAATACATGTCTAATCAACACAAAAGATGGATATAATAATTCACCTTGTATTCTTGTGTATGGATCTCTCTCTGACCATTGGGAAACTCCATTATTTTGTCCCCATTTTTCTCCAGTCTAATGATGGTTCCATCTTGGAATATACTCTCTTCTGACCCATTTGGAAAAATATACTTTACAGTTTGGTCAGGAAAAGTGATCTCCCTTGTTCCATCTGCATACAGCTTTTCTGTCTGATTACTAGAAAAATTGAAAAGATTTTGACCTTTCAATGATAGTTTAGTTCACTTTTCATTGTTATATGCACTCTTGAACCCCTTTCCACCCAATCAGGCTTTTTGATGCCCTCAAGAAAAAGAGGGCCGTTGGCCCTGATGCACTCAAATGGTATAAAGGCTCCTTTTCTTTCAATAGACATATTTAAGGTTAAGATTAAGATTATGATAAGTAAGCTTAACCATATTTTGTACAAATATAGGCTCTATACTTTGGAATTTACAATTCAAGATTTTAGAAATATTCATAGAATTCAAAAACAGATTCAAATTTCAAGGCTCTAGGACTTATATGAAAGGAGAACACTTTTTCATCCCCTCTGGAACCATCTGTAATAATTCTAGAAATATGAAAGAAGTCAATAAATGATGATTCATGCAAATGCCAAGGCTGAAGGCCAACTTGGTTTCAAGAATTTTTTCATGATTTTTGTTGACAAGGCAACCAAAGTTTTCAACAGATTTTCAATTCCTTTAGCTATCTCTAAATGGGTCCACTTAAGGAACATTCCTGCCAAATCTTTTTGAAATTGGCTCATTGAATTGAGAGATGTTGTATAAAGAAATTGTTGACTGACTACGCACGATAGACTGATGCCATACAAAAGGTGATCACAACAGCAAACTTGAGCTTTGGAAACATTATGGAAAATGAAGAAATTATTTCTGGCAGGAGTTCCTTATATCTGTAATATGGTATCATTCCCGAATACTTTATCACTGTAACATGGCAGATACTGTTATGTGGTTTTCCTAGAGTGATGTGTATGCACTATAGCAGACAGACAGAAATTTTTTTGTTAGACTGGAACCATGTACCTTGTCACAAATAGACGTATTAAATTGCATATTCTTATACTATTATAGCCAATCATGGAAATGACTTTCAAAATGCACTCTAACTGTTGATGTTTTAGTCCTAATTAACACTAGCCATAATAAGAGATTTGCCAATGGATAAATTTCACTTGGCTGTTGGATGCAGAATGTATTTATTCATTTCCCTTGATAGTACAGCTTGTCCTTTTCACAGTGAATATAAATTGAGTTTGAAATCAACGACAAAACCTTTTGTTTTCTCCGAGAACAGGTAAGCTAAATAAAAAAGGTTTTAAAATACTGACAGTCTATTATATTAACTTCATCTGTTTTTCCAAACATTGCAAAAATACAAGAGGACCATGATGATCCTTAACCACTCACCCGAGTTTAATAGCTTTAGTGGTTTGAGAGAGGATTATTTTTAAGGATTTCCTGCTTTATTTCTATGTAAACACTGGGATTACACAATGTAGGTCTCGTTTTCATTGTAGAGCAATATTTTGAAGCCTTTTGATAGACTAGAGGCGCTTGAGCGCCTGATTCACTCTACCGGCCTGAATTTACTTATCATTCCTGAGAAATTTGGTTGAAACCATCCTTCAGATTTTAGCTTTTCACTGTTTACTATATATGGAAATAAGCCCAATCAATTAAAGCAATGTTAACAGCCAATCAATTCCTTTAAGCAATCTAATAAGGGGTCACCAAAGGATCATTCTGGTGAAATTTTGTTGAAATCAATCAAATGGTTTCTTAGAAGAAGATTTTCAAAGCTTTCACCATATACGGAAATTAGCCCTGCCCATTAAAGTCATGTTTTTTATCCAATATTAATTCTTTGAAGGAATCTGATAAAGGGTCACCCAAAGGTCATTCCTGTAAAATTTTATTAAAATTCCATCAATTGCTTTCTGAGGAGAAGATTTTTAAAGGTTTCACCATATAATAATATGGAAATTAGCCCTGTCCATTAAAACCATGTTTTTCATCCAATCAAAATTCTTGTAGGAATCTGATTAAGGGTCACCAAAGGATCATTCCTGAAAATTTCATTGAAAGCTATCATTTGGTTTCTGAGAAGAAGATTTTTAAAGCATTCACCATATATGGAAATTAGCCCCACCCATTAAAACTAAATTTCATTGCAATATTTTGAAGTATTTTGATTTTGGTGGCAATTGCTACATTCAAACAAGAGGCCCAGTGGGCCTTAACGGTCACCTGAGTAAAAGAGCATCAAGACAAGTGATTGAGGGTTTATTAGAAAAAGATTTTTTAAGAAGTACAAAAATTTACCCCTTTCTGCCCCCGACTGGGGCCCCTTTTACCCAAGCTCCCCCAACCTCTTTTCACAAACTAGAATTGGCATCCCCCAATGATGCTTCCGACCAAGTTTGGTTGAAATCCCCTCAGTAGTTCTTGAGAAGAAGATGAAAATGTTTAAAAGTTACCAAAAATGACCCCCTTTTGGTCCCTATTTTAGGCCCCCCTGACCCCCCAGCCTTTTAATTTTCACAAATCTGTATAATCAGTACCAAATGATGCTTTTCACCAAGTTAGTTTGAAATTGGCTTAGTACTTCATCAGAAGAAGATGAAAATGTGAATTTTTTAACATGATGAACTTTGACCTCTGGGTGTGGCCCCATACATGACCCCAGGGACATGAATTTCACAATTTATAATATACCTGTCCTAGTTATCATGCACACAGAATATTTAAGCTCTGGCATTAACGGTTTATTAGAAGAAGATTTTTAGAGAAGTACCAAAAATTACCCCTTTTTGCCCCCGATTGGGGCCCCTTTGACCCCCCAGAACCCCTATTTTCACAAACTTGAATTGGCATCCCCCAATGATGCTTTCTACCAAGTTTGGTTGGAATCCCCGCAGTAGTTCTTGAGAAGAAGATGAAATATTTAAAAGTTACCAAAAATTACCCCCTTTTGGTCCCCATTTTAGGGCCCCCTGACCCCCCAGCCTTTTAATTTTCACAAATCTGAATAACCATTACCAAATGATGCTTTTCACCAAGTTTGTTTGAAATTGGCTTTGTACTTCATCAGAAGATGATGAAAATGTGAATTTTTTAACATGATGAACTTTGACCTCTGGGTGTGGCCCCATACATGACCCCAGGGACACGAATTTCACAATTTATAATATACCTGTCCTAGTTGTCATGCACACAGAATATTTAAGCTCTGGAATTAACGGTTTATTAGAAGAAGATGTTTAGAGAAGTACCAATAATTACCCCTTTTTGCCCCCGATTGGGGCCCCTTTGATCCCAAGAGCCCCTATTTTCACAAACTTGAATTTGCATCCCCCAATGATGCTTTCTACCAAGTTTGGTTGAAATCCCCCCAGTAGTTCTTGAGAAGAAGATGAAATATTTAAAAATTGCCCCCTTTTGGTCCCCATTTTAGGGCCCCCTGACCCCCAAGCCTTTTAATTTTCACAAATCCGAATAACCATTACCAAATGATGCTTTTCACCAATTTTGTTTGAAATTGGCTTGGTACTTCATCAGAAAAAGATGAAAACGTGAATTTTTTAACATGATGAACTTTGACCTCTAGGTGTGGCCCCATACATGACCCCAGGGGCATGAATTTCACAATTTATAATAAACCTGTCCTAGTTGTCATGCACACAAAACATTTAAGCTCTGGCATTAACGGTTCATAAGAAGAAGATTTTTAAAGAAGAACCAAAAATTACCCCTTTTTGCCCCCGATTGGGGCCCCTATGACCCCCAGAACCCCTATTTTCACAAACTTGAATTGGCATCCCCCAATGATGCTTTCTACCAAGTTTGGTTGAAATCCGCCCAGTAGTTCTTGAGAAGAAGATGAAAATGTTTAAAAGTTAACGGACGACGGAAGACGCACGACGACGGACAAACAATGTCAGGTGACCTAAAAAGCAAAGCTTTAGGTTTTTGAGAAGATTATTTTCATAAGTTTTTCAAAGATTTCAATACTCAGAAGTATTTAGAAAGAAAAAGAGCTAAAGTTCATTTTCATCAAGTTTGGTTGAAATCTGATAGACAGTTTTGGAGGAGAGATATTTGTAAGAATGTTGGATGGACACAGTTTGTTCTCATAAGCTAGCCCTGATCACTTTTTTCTTCAGTTAAGCTAAAAACAAAATAAGTAACCTCTCCACCCCACAGTACTAGTACAATGTTCAAAACTTGCTACTATAGATGTTATAGAAAACAGAAAACCAATTAATCCATTACCAAACAATGATGCTTTTAACATACCAAAAGACTTGGGAAAACATTGTGGATAATAAAGAAATTGCTTGTAACTTGTGGAAAATGAAGAAATTGCTTGTTACAAGAAATTTCTTCATTATCCACATTGTTTTCCAACCAAAAAGAGAAAGATTTATTATAACTTAAAATTTCTTCAAGCAAACAAGTTGTCTGCAACTTCTTTGAATTTGGACCAGTCCAATTACTTTGTTAAGTGATAATTGGTTAAATACTTACTTAGGAAACTGTAATATTTCTAGACCATCAGGATAGCTGGTGACTGTAGTTTGTGCTTCAGCATAGTAATAGATCTGTAAAGGTTATGTGAAACTCTTAATTATGTCAATGATATGATTTAAACAAACAAGATCTAAGTGTTACTAGGTATACTGAAATCTAGCAAGAAGTGACTGATATTAAAAGGTGTTATGTTTCAAAATTTATTGTCAGCTACATGTAACAAATAAAATAAATTAATAAAATAATGGGTTGGTAACCCTCAAACCAACAAAAATGCTTCTAAAATATTCTAATTTCACTTCTAGTATAAATGTATGATTTGATTGGTCTATCTATTTTTTTGAAATGACAGCCGCAATCAGTTGCAAGAGACATCTATTTTGAAATGACAGCCGCAATCAGTTGCAAGAGACATCTATTTTGCAATTTAATCCTCTTTATTGTCACATGCTGCAAATGTGATTTTTGTTACCATTTCTGGCTGATATATTTCGCCGAAATGTTGATATTTGTAAAAATCTTAAATTAACATGAAATATAACAAATATTACTATGTTAAGAGAGGGAGCACATCTAATTGTGAACAAACAGTATTAGTCATTTTGTAATTTCACGGAGTTTATTTCATATGACATAAGGAAACAGGAAAACTTTTAAAACAGCTATGTGAACAGTGGAACAAGAATCAATATTTCTAGTAACTGTACTTACAACTCTCTGATCTGGCATAATTTGTTTAACATCACCGTTAAAAAATGATACAACTATAGATTGGCCATCAGAAGAAATCTCCTTCCGTGTTCCATTTGAAAACAGAATTTCTCGAGCACCATTTCTGTAAACTCTTTCAAGCTGAAAAAAAGACACTTCTATATAGCAGTGATAAATAACAAATGTGTGTAAATAAAATTGTATCTGGTACTTGGCCCTTTCATCATGACCAAAATTGTTATGTGCAGAGAAAAGACAGACATTGCATGAACCTGTCCCATTTGGGTGGCTGCAGGGGCTGGAAAATGAAAAAGGGGTATGATTCTTACAGAATTACATATAATGATGCCTGGATTAATCTTTTGATAGTGAACATACATGCCAGTTTTCAAGTATCTTTAATTACAACAAAAACAACACTACAGTAAAAGACTGTCTGTCTGTCAACACCTACTCCAGCAACAATAGGATGATGGCAATGACTCTACTTTTATGTCCCCAAGCCAGATTACCATAAAAGCTGAAATCAGGGCTAGAAAAACTTATTGAACATCAACCAATATCATGTGAATGAAGGCCAGCTGTGTATGGCATATTCTAAACAAGAGTACCGTCATGGTCCTAAATCACTCACCTGAATCATCTTCTGTGCAAAATTAAAACAGGAGCCAAATAATCAATAACATTGAAAAAAATAGTAGGGAAAGAAATTGAATTTCATGGGTTAACCTTCCCCTAATCTATAGGATTCATCATTATGACCTACCAATTATTCTAACAAAGTTTCATGAAAATTGGGCCAAAACTGTGGTCTCTAGAGTGTAAACAATGAAATTGTTACTAAGGCCACTTTTCCCATGTTTTCTACAAGAAAGATTCATCCTCAGGGTCTATTGATCATTCCGAGCATGTTTCATGAACATTCAGCTGAAATTTTGGCCTTTTCAAGTGTTATTAAAGGAATTGTTATTAAAGCACATTTTCCTATGTTTTCTAATAGAACCTTCCAATAATTGATAGGGTTCATCCTTACTACCTAACAATTATTCTTACCAAGTTTCACGAAGATTGAGCCAAAATTGTGGGCTTTAGAGTGTAAACAAAGAAATTGTCATTAAGGCCCATTTTCCTGTGTTTTCCAAAGTAACCTTCCCATTAATGAGTAGGGATCATTCTTATGACATAAAAATATTCTGGCAAAGTTTTATGAAGATTGAGCCAAAATTGTGGCCTTCAATTATTGATGCTGCACGATAGATGACAGATTTTCAATGATCAATAAAGCTCACAATGAGCATGTTGTACTCAGATGAGCTAAAAGGAAACTCAAATACTCATTTAACATTTTTCTTTGATAAAAACATATCCTCTGACATAGATATGTAGTGACAAAGGATTCCTATTTTTGTATTGAATGTATTTAGCTGTGATCTTCATCTCATTACCATGACACAGAAAAAAAATAAATACTGCTTAATAAAAGTTCCTGATTTGGTTTTCCAAAAATAAAATAAAGGGTACTTTTAAACTAAATAGAATCTTGTCTATTTTAAAGAATGGAAGGAATAATGGATAGATTTACCTTTCCATCGCTGTGTTGAGTTTCCTCGTATGATGTATCATTGCCTTTATCTATAACAGATCTATCTACACCCATTTTGGTGGCAAGTTTACGTTGCAAGTTTGTTGACATGTGTACAGACATCTCTCCATCAGCCTCTGAGTACATGCTGACACTAGAAAATATTGTTTACAATGGGTTAAGCTGCCGTCATAGCGCAGTCGGTAGTGTGTCAGACTCCTTATCTTGGCAATAGCTCAGCTTTTCTCCAAAAACTGAATGTGCAGTCTATTTTAGGTTTTATGTTGGTAATAGTGTACAAAAGTGCTAAGCTGAATATCAAAGGCCATTAATCCACTACCATATAAATAGATCAACTAAATATACTCTGTATGAATTAAAACAATATCAACATTTTTAGCATTCCGTGGATAACAACAGTTTGATAACACTTATTTCATTCAATAGTGAGATTAGAAATTTGAAATGACATCAATTTATATAGATTATAGTGTATATGACGACATCTTTCTTGCATCATTTAAACGTTTATAAAAAATTTAAAGATTAAAATAAGATATCACATATTATCATTTTTATCTAATCCTTTTCAATGTTATAAAAGCTTTATAAAGCTTCATTCATAAAACCATTACAGGGAAAAGACTGAAAATTTTAACTAAGGGACCCAAACCAGCAAAATTCAATATTTAACATTAGGAGTATGGGCATTTTCTCAAAAAATTCAGAGACAAACCCCAAAATTTAGGGACCAAGGGCGATTGGACCCCTGTTGGTTTTTTTCCTTGCTTCAGAATCACATGTTAGATATGAACACACATATAATATCCTACATACATGAAGCATTAGTATCTAAACATTCTTAGTCTTAAACATTGTCATTACTGGGCACCATCTGAAGAAGTTGTGGTGTGTCAAGGGTTTTTATAATTATGTTGAAATCAATTCTTTTTGTAAATAAATCTTATCAAGAATTTTTTACTGAATCTATGTGTATTTATCTGTTATATAAAGTAACAATACTTACTCTTGATGCTGAGCAAAAGTGGCAGTTCTGGGCAGATCCTCATTTAATGAATTGCGTAGAATATTCTTATCTCCTCCTTTAACAGGCAAGCTATTTGATTTTCCCACTGGTTTAGCACCAAGTTTATTTTGTCCTTGAAGGTAGGTTCCAGTCTTTTGAACAGGTGCTTTTTTAGACTGGTTTACTGTTTTTACATTGTTTATAGAACTAGTTTTACTGGACTGGTTTACATTGTTTTTACTATGATTGGTTGATTGGTTCCCTAATGAAGGTTGACTGGTTGCCTGTTTAGATCCTGGAGGGAATGATGAATGAACATTCACTTTTGGTTGTGACTGGGACGGCTTGAAAATGTTTGATTTAATACTAGATGCCATAGACATATCTGGAAGAAATGTAAAATTAAATTGTTAACCTATTAATAGATCAAAATAATTCAGACTAATCCAAATTGATAAGAGTTGCAGACAACATTTTCAAAGGCAAGTGTGAATTGAATTAGCTTTGATGTCAGAACACAATTGCCCCTGACAAAATGGCTTTCCTGGAAGATGATTTTGGTTTTGATCTTGCATTATTATTGTCAGATGACCTTGACTTTGTAAATAGCAAGTAGGTGTCTATGTCTGTCTTTTTATACACTACATAGGATCATAGTAATTTCACAATTCTAGGAAACGCTCAAAGATTAGGTTTGAGGGACAGAAATCAAATATAACACAGATAAAATGAATTTAAATCTATGCCAATGATCTTATCTAAGTATCAATGATAACCTAAATAGTTTGTGAGTGAAATGCAATGTCAAATTTCAGTTTAAATTTTAGATAGAATTTTGATGACAAAGGTAAAAAGTTCCACCTTGACATTTAATATACAAACTGCATCGTTTTGACTAAATCTACCTCCTTAAGAAATATACAAAAGGGGTGTGGAATTTGTATGCCTCTTATATCTCTCTTTTTCATAACTTTCTGTAAATTCCTTTATTTTCCACTATGTTTTCTGAATTATTTTCATTGAGGGGCATTCCATAAATCTATTATCCCTGCCAAAGATATTTCAAATCTGTGCTTAAATATATTGCAACATTTCACTATTCACAAAGTCAAATTTCTCTAAAATATCAGATGAGCATCAACCCTTACATCTATTCTCCAAAAAATCCTTCAAAACTTAAATTGGTAAGTCAATTGGTATTTCCAACATTAGTCTGACACATAATTGAATTTACCTTCCTGCTGCTGATCAAATATTCTGAAACAAAGCCATAGATTAGTTGGATATTTAAGCAGTCTGGGCTTTTTGTACATTACTTTGAATGTCTATTCAGCAGGATAAGAATTAACCCTTTAACAGAAGAAATAAATAAGACTGGTTCAAATTGAAAGATATAGATAAAGAAATCTCAATGTGCAACAGCATTGAAAGATAAGAATAAAAGAGGATTTTGGCAAGAGCAATTTTCTCAATTTGCCACAATGAATATTTTAATTATTTCTTCACCACACAAAAAGAGGGAATGAGTGTTAATTTGCGACACCTACCATTTAACTGATCCTGTAAATGACCATTAGGAATCTGATCATCCATATCCTCTCCTGTGGGTGTACTACTTCTAATCTGACCTGCAGATTTTCCCTTCCCTTTATCTTTCTGCATCCAATCAAGTCTTTTCTTTTCCAACAATTTTATCTCTTCCTTTAACTCCTCATTTTCTTGTTCAAGTTGATCGATCTTCCCTCTCAGTCGAGCATTGTTTGACGTCCACCTGGACTCTTTCTTCTTCATTTCTTCCTGAAGTTCTTGGACCTAGAAGACAGGGTTTTTTTCAGTTATTCAGTAATTCAGTTTCAATTATTTTTTCATTTTTTAACTCTGATTTCACACTTTCCCTTTTTTCAAAATTTTGAACTGGTCCAGTTTGAAAGAATTTAATGATGACAATTAAATGTTGGTGCAATTTGAAAAGTAACCAATCTACAGATTAGAAAATATTATGGGAAAAGAAGAAACTGCTTGTCACAAGCAGTTTCTTTTTTTTTCTCACAATATTTTCTCAAGTATAAAAATACAGGGACGTAAAAACTAGGGATTGTGCAAAAAAGGGTAAATATCATTTACAGCATCTGAAGAACAAGTAAATTGGAAGTACTATACAAATCTTAACCTTTAACTAAATGACAAACATTTTAGATGGGTCAAAATTAGAAAAATTTGCACTGGTCCAAATTCAAAGAAATTGCAAACACAAAATATCATGAACATATCTTAATCTGGTTCTTTTTTCTTCTGTGAAAAATTTAAAAGAATCCAAACTGTAGTCTAGAATGAAATTGGAAGACAAAAAAAACCTACAGACCGACCCACAGACAGACAAGCTGACATCTATATACCCCTCAAACATAGTTTTTGGGGATGGATAAAAACATGCTAACATGACAATCTGGCTATAGCAATACCTTGGCCTTTATCCAATAAAGGAAGACCCGAAAAGTCAATTAATTTATCCATTTCAACAAAATTCTTACTTTTTTATACCCCTATAAGAAAATGCTTTGAAAAACATAGCCCATAATGAAGAGATTGCTTGTTGAAAGAAATTTTTTCAGTATCATAAATGTTTTCTATCTGGAAAAACAAAGGTTTCTAAAATTTCATCGACTAACAAGAGCTGTCAGAGGACAGCAATGCTCGACTATTCTGAGTGCTGCATAGTAACAACAACTAAATGTCGACATTGGGCATAATACCTTAGTAGTAATAGAGATAAAAAATCTATTAATCAAAATTTAAAGTCAAACAAGAAGGTTAAAATACCACTTAAATGAATGTCTGAGTAATGAATCTTTGTCTGTAAAATGATATGATGGCTACAAAAAATTGTGCAAAGTTTCAGAGCAATAGCATTGGTAGAAAGAGCGTTATAAAACAATATATGACCGTTGCATGTAAAGTATAATCAAGATTTTTAAGTCCAAAAAGGGTAAGAATTCCACTGAAATGAATGTCAGAAAAATAGAAATGAATCTTTGTCTGATATTATTGTCAGAAAGCATGTGCAAATTTTCAAAGCAATTGCATAGGTAGAAAGAGAGTTATTGAAGATAAATGACAGTTGCACATAAGTTTTAACCAAGAATTTCTAAGTCCAAAAAGGGTTAAAACTCCACTATATTAAATGTAATTGTAATGAATTTTTGCCTAGAAGGTGATAGCAACAAAAGCATGTGCAAAGCATCAGAGCAATAGCATTGCTAGAAAGAGAGTTATTAAAGATAAATATTAGTTGTATGTAAGGTTTAACCAAGAATTTTAAAGTCTGAAAGGAGCTAAAATTTCACTGATATGAATGTCAGAGTATTGAATCTGTGTCTAGAGGCTGATATTATTGCCACAAATGTGTGTGCAAAGGTTTGAGAGCAATGCATTAGTAGAAACTGAGGTACGACACTTGCACATAAGGTTTGACCAAACCAATGCTGATGCAGACGCAGACACCGATGCCCAGGTGACTAGAATAGCCACCCTATTCTTTGAAAAGTCGAGCTAAAAAATGTTGTCTGCAAATTCATTGAATTTGTACCAGTCTAATATTTGTCCACTAGTAATAGATCTAATTACCACTATACACACTCTAAGACTGATTCAAATTATAGAAAAACTTTTGAAAAGCACAATTTTGATTCTTCACAATCATGTTTCAAGCACAAATAGGTGAAAACATGGTTTGAAAAGGCAATATCACCTTTAGCTTACAAAGCTATCACTTGCTGGTAATCATAAACTCAAAGTTGTGAGATAATTGAATCTACCTGAGTTTTAAGACTTTCTATTTCCTCTCTCTCTTTCTTGTCAGGACCTGCCCTTGCTGCTTTCTGATATTTCTCAAATACTTTTCTTTCATGTCTGAAAAATCAGAGAAATAGCTTGTAAAGAATAATTTGTCTTTTCTTATATCAATTTTCAACAAACTTATGACACTAGATTTTCAATCTGCTCTTAAACTCTTGTCAACTGCCTCTTTCTTGCAATAAAAGGCCGCCATCACAGCGCAGTCAGTAGAGCGTCAGACTCCTAATCTTCAATCATAGGATGTCATGGGTTCGATACCCAGTGGCAGCACATATTCTGTGTATGTAGTGGTAGTACTGGTGTGAGAAATAGCAGGAATCCATTGTTTGGTGCTCCATCCTCCGTGAGATGACTGAAATACTGTTAAAAGCAGTGTTAAACCCCATTCAATCAATCTTACAATAAAATCAGTCCAGAACACTTCATTTAATAATGGGATAAATAACTTGTATTCTCACAAAGTTTGCAACCATATTATTTGATATTTGACAGGAAAATTGTAGAATGACCTTGAGTGAGCAATTAGTAAACCAACACACACAAAATAAAAAGGGTTTCCCTTCTGTAGTTTATTTCAAGATACAAATTCAAGACAGGCTCACCCTATAAGTTATTGTAGCCATGATATAGACCTGGTCTGAATAGGCCCAATGGTTAAAGAACTATTCTATGACTTCTCTAAGTGTGATAAGCCTGACCCTGCCATGCCCCTACTTTTGGAATGAACAAGTTTTGAAAAGGGTCATCCAAGAACCTTCCTGCCAAGTTTTGTTGAAAATGGCCCAATGGTTACAAAGGAGGAGAATTTTCAATAATTGTTGACAACTTCAGACAGACAATGCACAACAGTGATCATAAAAGCTCATCTGAGCATGTTATGCTCAGGTGAGCTAAAAGGGTAGTATATATCTCCTAATATACACTCATAGAGATTTGAAAAATACAGACAGGGAGCTCCTATTTCCTACTCAATTCTCTTAGGGATAATAATGTCCAATGAATACTCTCTCTAAATAAGCAAATGATTCTCAAATTAGACAAAAGGTAAAATTCCACAAGTGGAGCCACTTTTAGTGAGGGGACATATATTAGGGGAAATATGGGTATCTTATTAAAAGTGAAATCAGAATAAATCTCCTTTTCCTGAGATTCTTACTTTCATATTCTACCTCAGCAATCTGTAAATATGGAATACTACAACAGCCTTTCTTTCTTACAGGCCGTATTTGTCAAATAATAGAGATTTTAATTATTCTGGATAAGGACAAATATTCTGTAAGCTACATTATGAAAAATAATCTAAATTGGGTTGACACGTACCCCCATTCTGTGTAAGAGCTCTATTACTCAAGAAGGTTAAATTAAAGTCACGTTAAAACTTCTCTGGGCCAAAATTTTAGTACACATAATACACGAATCTAAAAATAGACTGACAGTGCCAAAATGTGTAAAATGAGTGGAAAATCCAAGATAAGATACAACAAAATATGGATATGTGTATTGGCATGTTTTATAAATGAATGAAGTTGAACTTCATTATAGTGTCACACGAAAATATATGTTGACATTTGCATTACAGAAGCTACTCCAGCAAATACAGATTTTGAGGTACTCAACCAATACAGATTTTTTTTTGTCGAGTTGTATCAGATGCCGAAATAAAGCCTTTGATTGTTCATAGGTAAATAATAAATGAATTTTCAAAAACACATCCATCTTTATTTAAGATACAAGATTTGTTAAAACATGCATCATCTATGAAAAGGGAAGGTTACAAAATCAGACAAACAATGTTATGCTGTTTTTAAGTATTTCCTATTGCATCCAACTAAAATTTGCTCTTTCGTATGAAATAAGATTAAATAAATATCAAATGGTGCTTTTTTGCACAATTCATGGCCATTACCTTGTAACAATGAAATAAATCAATTGGTTGGCGACCTAAATGTCATACCATCAGCTTAAAAAAGCTGTAATTATGATGTTTCAGTTGCCAAACCAACATAAATTTCCTAACATAAATGTCTTCCAATGTTGGAGTTCAAGGTTTCTCTTTGGTCTAAATGAGCCAAAATTTAGTTAAAATTTAATTAAGTTAATTGGTCAATTGATTCTTTGACTGACAGTCTCCAACTATCAATTCTGTTAGTATAGGTATAAGGTTCTAATGAACAACTCACTTGAGTTTTTTCATTTCTTCATTTTTAAATTCCTCCAAGCGTTTTAGTTCTTCATTCTTTTCTTTCTCAAATTCTGTAATCTCTTTCTTCAGCATGGCTAATCCCTGGAAAATTTTAGGACAAGATGATTCCACCAGCACATAAAGCATTTATCTATCTTGACCCTTGTCATGCTGAATAAAATTCTTATCTGAATTTGTGTTCAAATCAAGGTCTGAAAGCACTTGAAGGATTCGTTAAGGGTAAAAAAATTGAAAATACATTCTATAAACAGGGTTGAAGGGGATAAACAGGAGGTGTAGACAAAGATCAGACTGCATGACATGGGTTAAGAAAACTTGAACATTGAGAACATAATAAAACAGGATGAAAATTGACTCAACAATAATGACAACTGGAATTTTTCTTTATCTGTTCTGTTATGGTTTTTATCTTAATTTGTTGTTTATAAAATTGTAAGGTCCATAACACCAAGCAAAGTCAATGGACTATAAAAATTCCTTTACCTGTTCTGTTACAGTTTTTATCCTAATTTGTTGTTTATGATATTGTCAGGACCATAACTCCAAGCAAGGTCATTGGACCATAACCAAAATAGAACATGCACATCTTTGGCTTTGGTTGATACTGGGTGAACATGTGAAATTGCAGTCAATTCATTTACATAAATAAAGAGAAAATTAGCTGACAAGATTTTTTCATCTAAAGGCCATAACTCTGTAAAAAAGTAAGTGGACCACAACCAAATTACAATATGCATATCTCTACTTGATACTGAGTCTTTCCTATAAAGTTTAAATCAAATTCATGCTGTAGTTGCTGAAAAATTGAGCAGATAAGGGAAAAGCTGAAGACTGACTTCTTTCACCATGACTTATTTTTTACCAATTTTGCCATCCTTTAGAAGCGGCAAAAGGCTTCAACATATTTCTATGCCAAATAATTGCCATTCAAAATCGAACATCATACACAGAGATTAGACATTAGTCCAATGTAAGAATCTATATCAATTCTATAAAAAATATTAATGAAATCAACATATACGTAACAATCGATAATTGCTTTTATATTCACTTAAGGTAAGGTAAATATGAGAGTTAGTCACTTTTACATTATATCTATTGAATACCTGTAATTGACAGATCTATGATGTCAATCAAAAAGTCAACCAATCAAATCATTGATTTACACAAGATGTGAACTTTGAACTCTGACATTTAAGCTTTTTTGTGGTTCAGCAACATCTACCTATTAACCCATTCCTGCCTTTGAACATCCCTCCATATTTTTTCTCCTTTTTAACACCAGGATAACATGATAAAGAGACAAACTCTTATTTCTGTTGTGGTTCTAGCTCATTCCAGGTATTACCATACAGACTAGAGAAAGAGGCAATAGGTTAATGGAATATAACCCATGCTACCAACTTTTACAGCTACATGGACAGGAGCTCTGTGAAGTGTCCTGCCCAAATACAATATTATACCTATCTCCAGTGGGACTTCAACTGCAGACCATCTGATTACGAGTCAAGCATGCTAACCACCCTAACAACAAGCCAGACTCAGATGGGGAAAACACTTTGAAAAATGAAGGAATTGCTTGTGAGAAGCAATTATTTAATTACCCACTATGTTTTATACCTAGAAAGACAAAACTAAAGGCGCTTGAGCGCCTGATTCGCTCCACCGGCCTGAATTTACTTATCATTACGGAGAAATTTGGTTGAAAACCATCCTGCAGATTATAGCTTTTCACTGTTTCCAATATATTGAAATATGCCCAATCTATTAAAGCAATTTTAACAGCCAATCAATTCCTTTTTATCAATCTAATAAGGGATCACCAAAGGATCATTCTGGTTAAATTTTGTTGAAATCCATCAAATAGTTTCTTAGAAGATTTTCTAAGCATTCACCACATATGGAAATAATTCCCTGCTGAATAAAGTCATGTTTTCTGTCCTATCAAAATTCCTTGAAGGAATTTGATAAAAGGTTATTCAAGGATCAATCCTGTAAAATTTGGTTGAAATCTATCCATTGGTATCTGAGAAGAAGACTTTCAAAGTTTCACCATATATGGAAATAGCCCCCCCATTAAAGCCATGTTTTTCATCCGATCAAATTCTTTGAAGGAATCTGATAAAGGGTCACCTAAGGATCATTTCTGTGAAATTTGGTTGAATTCTGTTCGGTACGTTCTGAGGAAATAATTTTCAAAGTAAAAGTTTACGGAATGACGGACTCACGCATGCACGATGGACCCAAAGCCATGACAATAGCTTGCTGGCTTTCAACCAGTGGATCTAAAAAATTGAAATTGAAACAATTTAAAATTGTCGTCTGCAACTTCTTTCAATCTGAACCAGTCTACAATTTTGTCGTCTCTGAATGGGTTTTAACTTCTGAAACAGACAAACCCATTTTATATATCCTTACTTTTTTTTACTTCTACACTTGTAAATAAGTAACCTTAGATAAAGTATCAGATAGTTAGTGTTTCAATACCTCTTCTCTTTCTGCCCGGAGTTTTGTAAGATAGCTGTTTTCATTTCTGAACTTTTCAATCTCCCTTTCAAGTTCTGTCAATTTGTCTCTAAGAACTTTAGACTGGACACCATCTCCAACTTCAGCTTGTGACATAGTCTGGACTTTCTTGATGTCCTGTAGGAAAATAACAAAAGTAGTCTATCATCAATCCACAAAATAAGCTGACGACACAGTTCTTTTTTTATCTTTTTTTCCTTACTATATAATTGTCTTTTTTTTCTATTTGAGAAAATATATCTTTTTTTCATACATACAGAAACAAGAAATCAGCAATCAAAAAATCACACATACAATTAGTTATGCATGTAGCTATCACAGTTAATGTATTTTCATCACATACTTTTAAGTTCTTAACTAAATATTTTGATCTGGAGACATATTAGTTTTAATTTTAGTTTCGTCTATATTCAAGCATTTTGAATGGCTGAATCATTCTTTCCATAGTCCAATAAACAAAATTTTCAGCACCCAAATATTTTTAATGCAAATCCCAAGCTGCCATTATAAATCAAATGGGCACAAAAAAATTACTGGATTACTTTGACAATTCAAATGCAATATTTCTTTGGTAGGGAGTATTCTTTTAGCTCCAAGTAGACAAAGCAAGCCTGTCTCTGTTATATTATATAACATTATACATAGGCTTTACCTGATCCTTAGCATCATTACAAGACACAGTCTAGACTTTCTATATATCTTGTTAGAAATTCACAGAAGAACTTAAAATAAACACCCAAATGATTTTCTTAGGACACAAGACTTAATCATAATCCATTCACACACAATCTTACTTTTGGAAGCCCATCAGGAAAAAAAGCTTTTGAAAATATTAATGAAAATAGAAAAAAATGCTTGTAACCAGCAATTATTCATTATCTACAAACATTTCTAAAATTTCATTAACTAATAATTATTGAATGCAACATATTTGAATTTGGACCAGTGTAAAATTGTGCCATCGGGTAATGGGTTAAATCAAACAAAAACTCATACAGTAGCAAAAAATCTGTCTTCTTGTAACAATAAATTCTATAAAAGACAAGACGCTCATGTGGGCCTGAGACATCCTTCTGGTTATCAAATTTTCGATTAAAGTAATTCTATATTAAAGGAAATTAATTGTTTAAACTAGATGGTTGTCCCAGGACAACTTCTGTCAAGCCCGCAAACTTTTGTAGGTATCATGTTCCAGATAAGTATAATTTAAGTGTTTGACCTTGAGCTTTGACCTTGAACTTGAAGTTATACAAAAATTTCTTTCAAATAGCACATCTACTTATGATGGAGAATAATTATGCCAATTTATTTTTAAATCCATCCATAATTGTAGGAGAAATGCTTCAGATAAACACAATTTTAGTGTTTGACCTTGAGCTGTGACCTTGAACTTGAAGCTATCCAAAAAGTTCTTTCAAATGGCACATCTATTCAAGATGTAGAATAATTGTGCCAAGTTATTTTGAAATCCATCCATAATTGTATGAAATGCTCCGGACAAGCACAATTTTAATGTTTGACCATGAGCTGTGACCTTGAACTTGAAGCTATCCAAAAAGTTCTTTCAAATGGCACATTTATTCAAGATGGAGAAAAATTGTGCCAAGTTATTTTGAAATCCATCCATAATTGTATGGAATGCTCCAGACAAGCACAATTTTAATGTTTGACCTTGAACTGTAACCATGAACTTGAAGCTATCCAAAATGTTCTTTCAAAAAGCACATCGATTCAAGATGGAGAATAATTATGCCAAGTTATTTTGAAATCCATCCATAATTGTAGGAGAAATGCTCCGGACAAGCCCAATTTTAATGTTTGACCTTGAGCTGTGACCTTGAACTTGAAGGTATCCAAAAAGTTCTTTCAAATGGCACATTTATTCAAGATGGAGAAAAATTGTGCCAAGTTATTTTGAAATCCATCCATAGATGTAGGAGTAATTGTCAGGGCAAATTTAGACAGACTTACAGACTACTAATGCACTAACGCACATACATCAACTTGTCATAGTGAGAACTATGTCTCGCTCACCCCAAGTAGGCTTGACAAAAAGGATGCATAAAAATAACAAGAGCACCGCCAACCAGTGCCATACTCTGCTGCAGGTGTTGGATAATGCAAAAAATTCTATGTTGAAAAAGGGGCATAACTCTTACAAAAACTGCTTTTAGAGTTATCCCTCTTGATAGTCTAGATAGCTCTTGTGATGATCAATACACATGCCAAGTGTCATGAGGATATCTTCAATAAAAACAGAGATATGGCCAAGGTTAAAGTTTGACACGCCAACACTGACACAAACAACGTCAAGATGATCACAATACCTCGGGTTTTCTCCGAAAACAGCCGAGCTGAAAATAATAAATGGAACTTTATCTCCTTTATTATTTTGAGCAACAATCAGTTAGGCCCCTTTTCCTGTGTTTCATGACAGATCCATTTCCAAAAGGAAATTTCCTTAGGCTTACAATCACCCTGTGAAATTTTCAACAGAATTGAATAAAAATAGTGGACTTAATCACATCAAAAGGATTGTTTTGAGTGAAAATCCACAAGGCCTCTTTTCATGTGTTTTCTGATGGATCCACTTTATTTCTGAAAGGAACTTAAGACCCTACAATCGTGAAATTTTAAGGACAATCTAATAATAATTGTGAACTTCATCACATAAACAAGAATGTTTTGTATGATAATCTGTAACTCCTGTCATCCTTTGTTTTCAATGCCACAATTATTCCATGCATCTTTGAAGATAAAGCTGTTAATTTCATTGTGTTAACAAGGATATTTCAATTATGTTCTCATACAGCCCAATTTCCCCATGATACTTTATTGACCTTACCTGTCTTAAAGAATCAATTCGTAGGATTAGACAATCATTCTGTGAAAGTTTGAAGAGAATTCAATGAAAACTATAGATTTCATTTTGTAATAAGATTTCCATAAGGTCCCTTTTCCCATAGTTCTTGACTGATCAGATCCAATTTAAACAAGCATTCTGAAGTATTGCATGGCAATACCAAGTCCCCTACCAGCTTTATATATACCCCTAGAACAGTATCTTTTTTGGGTGGTAAAGGAATTACTACCCCTCCAAAATATTACAGTTTTATCATATTTTATGAGTAATTCTTAAACACACACACATACACACAAACATAAAAAATAGTCATCTCTTTTTGTTGTTTGCCAAATATTTTGCTAAAAAATCAATGGACTGTAACAGAACCTGAACTTGTTCTGTAACTCAAAAATGCTGACTCACTAACCAAAAATCAGCTCAATACCTGCAAGTGTAAAATAAAAAAGTCTGGAAAAACTGTAATTTCCCAAGTCTAGCATCCATATCTTCCTCAAAATCAATGGACTGGAACAAAACTTAAACCTGTTATGCAACTCATCCATATATTGACTCATTTACCAAAAATCAGCTCAATACCTGCAAGTGTCAAGAAAAAAAGTCCAGAAGACTGAAATTTCATGGTAATTTTCTGAGTCCAGCATCTGTATCGTGCTCAAAAATCAATGGACTGGAACCAAATTTAAACTTGTTCTGTAAATCATTCATGAAAACTCACATACCAAAAACCACCTTCATATCACAAAGTGTTTAGAACAAAAATAAGGAAAACTGAAATTTCCAAGTAATTTTTTAAGTCCAGCATCTGTATCTTCCTAAAAAATATATGGACCAGAACCAAACTCGAATTTGTTCTGTAACTCATTACCGCAGACTCACATACCAACAAGAGGGCCAGTATGGCCCTAAAATCGCTCACCTGACTAATGTAAGATGATTCGAAATTTTGCCAACACTTTTGAAAAGGGTCACCCAAGGAATATTTAAGTTTAGTTGAAATTGGCCCAATGGTTACCCAGGAGATGTTTAAAAATTTCAAAGTAAAACAAGAAGCCCATGAGGGCCTGAGACGCTCTACTGGCTATCAAGTTTTCCGTTAAAGAAATCTGATATTTAAGGAAGTTAATTGCTCAAAGAAGAATGCATAAAGAAAAAAAAGGGGCTTTACCCCCTTTATCATTTTAAGCAACAATCCTCAAGGCCCCTTTTCCCATGTTTCATGGATCCACTCCATTTCCAAAAGAAAGTTACCTTATGACCCTACAATCATTCTGTGAATATTTCATCAGAATCTGACAATAATTGTGGACTTAATCACATAAACAGGATTGTTTTGAATGAAAATCAATAAGGCCCCTTTTCCTGTTTTTCTGATGGATCAATTTCATTCCAAAAGGAACTTTCCTTACAACCCGACAATTGTCCTGTGAAATTTAAAAGACAACTTGATAATGATTGTGATCTTCATCACATACACAAGAATGTTTTGAATGATAATCTGTAAGGCCCCTTTTCCTGTGTTTCGAATGCCACAATTATTCCATGCATCTTTGAAGAGAATCCAATAAAACTGTTGACTTTATTGTGTTAACAAAGATATTAAATTCAAGTTCTCATAAGGCCCCTTTTCCCATGATATTTTACTGTTGGTTTTATAATTCTATGAAAGTTAAAAGTGAATCCGATGAAATATTGGGAATTCATTATGTTTACTAGAATATTTAAAAAAAAATCATATGTCCCCTTTTTACATGATACTTGATGGATTGTACCCAGTTCTGAAAAGAACCATCTAAGTATTTGTACAATCATTCGGTGAAATTTTGAAGTGAATCCTGTGAAATCAAGGGACATCATTGTGTTTAACCAGAATTAGAGCTGCAACGATACACTCGAATATTCGGTGAATCGAATATTTTTTTACCGGCGAATACGTATCGTATTCGTCTGTCTGAGAACCGAATATTGGCGAATACAAAATGTGAATTATTTTTTCCGGGATGCAAAGTGCAAAAAAATATCCAAGATGTTATAGATATCCAACATGCACAAGCTATAACGGCGGTTTAATCAAATTTATGAAGAAAGACGTAAATCCTTAAAGCCTAGGCGGCTCCCGTAGTCGATTGACAGAGGGCGCCTCTGATGCAACTGAATACATATTCTAGATACTAAATCAAAGAATTTCTATTTCACTGGTGACAGCTATTTATTTATTGTCTACAAGTGGCATTTTGGGTAGTAAATGATAGATTAACTGGACAATCGACGCATGACTTTGACCGTCAACGGTCAGACCTCTGTTAATACTAACAATCAAAAATCATCTTTTTTAAGTCAAAGTCTTGATCAACTAAACCTTTTAAATCAAGATTTTCCATTCAAATTCTAGTATTTATGGCCTAATTTTTCTATCTTATTGACCATTAAGTTCAGATTCTGAAGAAATTGAATGACATAATCTTTTCGGAGCATAGACCGTTGTCTTCAATTATGCAACGTATAAATTACCTCCCTTTAAAAATTAAAAGGTAAGCTATGGCTGCATGTCCAATATACCTTGAATGTTGGCTAGAATTTAATTATTTCGTCTTTTCATTATAATTGATCTATTCTGGTGACAAAAATTTTCATATTAATGGGTAAGTTTGTAACAGATAGAAGTTTACAACATAATTCAAAATATACAAATTTAAAGTACAAATACGTGAAATCTATGATATAGAGGCAAGTAATCAGAAATGATCCAGCATCAATCAATGCTGACTTTAACCTTTGTTAGGCTTGAATTTGCCATATACCTTTGCTTGTTGTTGCAGAATAATAAAATAATTAACATAAAACAGCTGTCTTTATCACAGTAAGTTTGTTTCATTCTTTACTCAAAGAAATATATAGGTAAATATGTCTGTTCCTGGAAAAAGTTGTATTCATGAATAAATATTCATATTCATGACCCTGTATCGTGATCTGTATTCGTATTCGTCACTTTGTGTATCGTTACAGCCCTAACCAGAATATTTAAGAGAGTTTTTCATAAGGCCCCTTTTTATGTGACCCTTGCTATAGTCAGATCCACTGTCAATATCAACAATATGAATTATGGTACAATCAATCTGTTTAATCTGTGGAATTTATTGTGTTAATGAGTTTATAGTGAAATCTTCATGGGGCCCCTTTTCTCATGATACTTTACAGAACAAACCAAATTTCAAAAGGAACAATTCTAATGAAGGTAGAATCATTCTTTAAAAGTTAAAGAGAATCAATGAAAACAGTGGACTGAATTGTGTCAAGAATTTTTGTAACAAAATTTTCATAAGGCCACTTTTTCCCTGAAACTTAACAAATCAGATCCAATTTACAAAGGAACAATCCTAATGATAGTTTGAAGAAAATGATAAAGACTGAGGACTTTATTATAATAATGATGTTTTGTAATAAAATTTTTATAAGGTCCCTTTTCTTGTGTCACTTTACCAATCAGACCTAATTTACAAAGGAACAATCCAAATGATAGTACAATCATTCTATTAAAGTTTGAAGAGATTCTGATAAAGACTGAGGGCATTGTTGTGTTTATGAGGATTTGGTAATAATTTTTCATACAGCCCCTTTTCCTATGATACTAGACAGATCAGGCCCAATTTGGGAAAAAAAAAACAATCCTTATGATGGTACAAACATTCTGTGAAAGTTTGAACAGAATCTGATGAAAACTGCAGACTTTATCTTGGTGTAACAATTTTAAAATAAAATTTTCATAAGGCTTCTTTTCCTGTGATACTTGAAGGATCAGGTCTCATGTCAGCATCAACAATCGTGTTTATTGTACAATGATTCTGTGAAGGCTTGAAAAAATCCAATGAAAGCTCTGGACTTGGTTACAAGGATTATAGATAAAATTCTCTAAAGGCCCCTTTTCCCATGATACTGGACAGATCATGCCTAATTTGAAAAGAAAGAATCCTCATGATGGAATAATCATTCTGTTAAAGTTTTAACAGAATCTGATGAAAACTGTTGACTTTATTGTGGTACAATGATTTTAAAATTAAATTTCATAATGCTCCTTTTCCTGTGATACTTGACGGATCAGGTCTAATGCAAACATCAACAATCATTATCATTGTACAATTATTCTGTAAATGTTTGAAGAAAATCCTATGAAAGCTCTGGACTTGGTAACAAGGATTTATAAATGAAATTTTCATAAGGCCCCTTTTCCTGTGCTTCTTGACAGTTCAAACCCTGTTATGAAAAGAACCATAGTTATGACCTTCCAATCATTCTGTGAAAGTTTCAACAAAATCTTATTAAAGCTGTGGGCTTTATTGTGTTAACAGGGTTTTATCAATTAAATTTTCATATAGCCCCTTTTCCCATGTTACTTGATGGATCTGAACCAATTTCAAAGGGAACTCTTCTTACAAAAGTATAATTATTCTGTTTGAATATAAAGACAACCCAATCTCATCTGTAGACTTACAAGCATTAATTAAGATTTCTTTAATTGAATTTTCCTAAGGCCCCTTTTCCTATGTTTCTCAATAGATAAGACCCAATTTGAAAGGAACAATCCTTATGATGGTACAATCATTATGTGGAAGTTTGAAGTCAATCAGGTGAAATCTAGAGCCATTATGTGTTAACTAAGATTTTTTTTCTTAAATTTTCATAGGGCCCATTTTCCCATGAAACTTGATGGATCAAACCTACTTCCGAAAGGAACAATCCTTATGATTGTACAATCATTCTGAGAAAGTTTGACGAGAATCCGCTGAAAACTGTGGACTCTATCGTGTAAACGAGAATTTTTAATGGAGTTTTTAATTGAATTTTTCATAAGGCCCCTTTTCCCATGTTTCTTGAAGGTTCATACCAAATTTCGAAATGAACAATCCTTATGATGGTACAATCATTCTGAGAAAGTTTGAAGAGAATCCGATGAAAACTGTGGACTCTATCTCGTAAACGAGGATTTTTTAATAAATTTTCATAAGGCCCCTTTTCCCGTGTTTCTTGACGGATCATACCCATTTTCGAAAGGAACGATCCTTATGTTGGTATAATAATTTTTGAGAAAGTTTGAAGAGAATCCAATGAAATCTGTGGACTCTATCTCGTAAATGCGGATTTTTAATTGAATTTTTAATGAATTTTCATAAGGCCCCTTTTCCCATGTTTTTTGACGGATCATACCCATTTTCGAAAGGAACGATCCTTATGTTGCTACAATCATTCTGTGAAAGTTTGAAGAGAATCTGATGAGAACTGTGGACTCTATGGCGTAATCAAGGATTTTTTAATTAAATTTTCATAAGGCCCCTTTTCCTGTGTTTCTTAACGGATCATACCAATTTTCGAATGGAACAATCCTTATGTTAGTACAATCATTCTGAGGAAGTTTGAAGAGAATCCAATGAAAACTGTGGACTTTATCGCGTAACGAAGATTTTTTAATTAAGTTTTAATTAGGCCCCTTTTCCTGTGTTTCTTGACGGATCTGACCCAATTTACAAAGGAACGATCCTTATGATGGTACAATCATTCTGTGAAAGTTTGAAAAGAATCCAATGAAAACTGTGGACTTTATCACGTAAACAAGGAAAAGTTTAACTGACGGACGACGGACGCACGGACGGACGCACGGACGGACGCCGGACGGGAAAAAGCCATGGCTATAGCTCTAGTGGCCTTCGGCCAGTAGAGCTAAAAACTGCCTCGCCCTGCAAAGCCCATATTTGGGCGTAAATCAAAATTCTGCGAACAACTTTTAAAAAGGGTCACCCAAGGAACATTCATGCCAAGTTTGGCCCTATGGTTACTTAGCAGAAGATGTTTAAAGATTTCTAATTCAAAAAATGCCCCACCCTTCCACGCCGATATTTGTGCAAAATCAAAATTCCACGAACAACTTTTGAAAAGGGTCACAAAAGGAACATTCATGCCAAGTTTGGTTGAAATTGGCCCAATGGTTACTGAGCAGAAGATGTTTAAAGATTTCTTAGTCAAAAACTGCTACGCCCTGCCACACCAATATTTGGGCATAATCAAAATATCTCGAACAACTTTTGAAAAGGGTCACCCAAGGAACATTCATACCGAATTTGGTTGAAATTGGCCTGATGGTTACTGAGGAGAAGATGTTTAAAGATTTCTAAGTCAAAAACTGCCACGCCCTGCCAAGCCAATATTTGTCGGTCAATCAAAATTCGGCGTACAACTTTTGAAAAGGATCATCCAAGGAACATTCATGCCAAGTTTTGTTGAAATAGGCCCAATGATTACTGAGGAGAAGATATTAAAGATTTCTAAATAAAAAACTGCCCCAACCTGCCACGCCCATATTTGGGCGTCAATCAAATTTCACAAACAACTTTTGAAAAAGGTTCACCCAAGGAACATTCATGCCACGTTTTGTTGAAATTAGCCCAATGCTTACTGAGGAGAAGATATTTAAAGATTTCTAAATAAAAAAATTGCCACGCCCATATTAGGGCGTCAATCAAATTTCCTAAACATGATATGAAAAGGGTCACCCAAGGAACATTCATGCCAAGTTTTGTTGAAATTGGCCCAATGCTTACTGAGGAGAAGATGTTTAAAGATATCTAAGTCAAAAACTGCCCCACCCTTCCACGCCCTTTTTTGGGCATCAATCAAAATTCTAGATCAACTTTTGAAAAGGGTCACCCAAGGAACATTCATACCAAATTTGGTTGAAATTGGCCAAATAGTTACTGAGGAGAAGATGTTTAAAGATTTCTAAGTCAAAAACTGCCACGCCCATATTTGGGCATAAATCAAAATTTCACGAACAACTTTTGAAAAGGGTCACAAAAGGAACATTCATGCCAAGTTTGGTTGAAATTGGCCCATTGGTTACTGAGGAGAACATATTTAAAGATTTCAAAGTCAAAAAAGTGCCCAACCCTGCCACGCCCATATTTGGGCATAAATCAAAATATCACGAACAACTTTTGAAAAGAGTCACCAAAGGAACATTCATACCAAATCTGGTTGAAATTGGCCCTATGGTTACTGTGGAAAAGATGTTTAAAGATTTAAAAGTCAAAAAAGTTCCCGACCCTGCCACGCCCATATTTGTGGGTCAATCAATGGTTACTGAGGAGAAGAGGAGATGTTTAAAGATTTCAAAGTCAACAACTGCCACGCCCTGCCAAACCCATATTTGGGCATAAATCAAAATTCTGCAATCAATTTTTAAAAAGGGTCACCCAAGGAACATTCATGCCAAGTTTGGTTGAAATTGGCCCTATGGTTACTGAGCAGAAGATGTTTAAAGATTTCTAAGTCAAAAAAGTGCCCGACCCTGCAACACCCATATTTGGGCATAAATCAAAATTCCACAAACAACTTTTGAAAAGGGTCACCCAAGGAACATTCATGCCAAGATGTTTAAAGATTTCAAAGTCAAAAACTGCCACGCCCTGCCACTCCCATATTTGTGGGTCAATCAAAAATCCGCGAACAACTTTTGAGAAGGGTCACCCAAGGAACATTCCTACCAATTTTGGTTAAATGCCGGCCAGTGGTTACTGAGATGCTTAAAGAATTGTTGACGCCTTCCGACACACAGCGGACAAAAGGTGATACCAAAAGCTCACCTTGAGCACGTTGTGCTCAGGTGAGCTAAATATCAGCTCAATATCTCCCAGGGTTAAGAAAAAAAGTCCGGAAAACTGATATGTCCGGGCTGATAGAATGACTCACAGACAGACAGAGCGCAAACCTATAGTCCGCTTTGGCTTTACCAGTATGGGACTAAAAAGAACTATCATAATGATGGTTTAATCATTCTGTGAAATTTCAAAGTGAATCTGATGAAAACAGGAATTCATTATATTATTAGAATATTGAAATAAAATTTCATTTTTACATGATACTAAACTGATTGTACGCAATTCTGAAAAGAACCATCATTATTATCGTACAATTATTCTGTGAAAGTTTGAAGTGAATCCAGTGAAATCTAGGGACATTATTGGGTTAACTAGAATATTTAATTAAGTTTTTCATACGGCCCCTTTTCATGCGATACTTGACGGATCAGATCCACTGTCAAAATCAACAATAATAATGATGGTACAATCTATCTGTGTGATCTATGGACTTTATTGTGTTAATGAGGATTTCATAGTGAAATTTTCATAGGGCTCTTTTTCTGTGGTACTTTACAGAACAAACCAATGTCAAAAGGAACAATTCTAATCATTCTCTAAAAAGTTTAAAGCGAATTAATGAAAACAGTAGACTGAATTTTTTCAAGAATATTTTTTGATAAAATTTTTCATAAGGCCCCTTTTCCTGTGAAACTTAACAAATCAGACCCCATTAATAAAGGAACAGTCCTAATGATAGTTCATTCACTCTTAAAGTTTGAAGAAAATGATAAAGACAGAGGACTTTATTGTGATAACAACATCAAAATGATGTAAGAGTCATTCTATTAAAGTTTGAATGGAATCTGAAGTTTGAACTGTGGACTCTAGAGTGTTAACGTGGATTTTTTACTTAAATTGTAATTAGGCCCTTTCTCATGTTTCCGGCCAGTAGAGCTAAAATGATTTTTTTTCTGAATAACAAGCAATATTCTTAAAGTAAGTTTTGCAAGACAGATCATTAAGAACTCAGAATATATGCTCAAAAAATAAACATGCATTCAGTTTTGAAATATACAAATGTTATTTTACCTGTTCCTCTTGTTTCTTCTGTTGGGGTTTGAGTTTGGGGAAAAGTTTTGCCACTAGTTTAGAAGTAGGTGGGGTATCACCATCTTTTGTCTCCATTGTTTGGACTTTATCAATATCTACAATATAATGTGTAATATTAGACTCAAAGATGACATTTTGAACTAGTTGAGTGCTATTATTCAGATTTGAAACTGAAATGCTTATCTTCATCTTATACCATTCCCTATGACAAAATTTTAGACTAGTCCAAATTCAAAGAATTTGCAGATCACAATTTCAAGTGGATGAAATTTGAAACTCTTTGTCCTTAGGGTAGGAAACATTGTTGATAATAAATGAATTGCATGTAACAAGCAATTTCTTCATTATCCACAATGATTTTAAAAGCTTTTATATTGAGGGGCATCTCAAAGCCTCTCATGTGGGAATGGGCTAAGTTTTGTGCATACTCTTAATCCACTATAGTTAAATGTTGAGTTTATTGTCTCTCTTACATATCCAACCACCATTCCAAGTTAACCCTTGACCATCAAGTTGTGAATCTTCTGTTAACTTTCATTACCACTGACAGCTGCAGCTATTTGACTAAAAGCACATATAATTATGTACCCATATATATATATGTGTGAGTTGAGAAGAGTAACATGATGTTAATTTTTGGCTAAGAAAAGCTTCAAAAGTCCTGATGAAATTCAAACCTTGGATCCAAATGACCACAACCTACTACTTAACCCATTCCAACTCAATCCCTCCTTTTTACGCCCCTCGAGAAAAAAGCTTTGGAAAAAATTGTGGAAAATGAAGAAATTGCTTGTGTCAAGCAATTTCTTCATTATCCACAATGTTTTATTTCCGAAAAGACGAAAAAATTCAAAATTCCATCAACTTGAAATTGTCGTCTGCAGCTTCTTTCAAATTGGACCAGTCTAAAATTTTGCTGTGTTGGAATGGGTTAACCATAGACTCCATATAAATATTCAAATAACAAGACAATAAACCTCCAGAGTGTTAAAAAATGAAGAAGTTGAAGTCTTGCAGACAATAATTCAAAGAATTGAACACTGAAAAATAAGTACCAGCCTAGAAATTGTTATCAGATTGAAACAAAAGGACTGTGATGTTCCTATATCACTAACCTGAGTATGAAAGCTCTAGGCTTAATGGAGTTTGAGAAGGTTATTAGAATTCTATTTTTTTCTTGTTATACAATATAGAATTTTACAACAGTTCTGATTCTGATCTAACTCATAGTTTGACTAATTATGCAAGCTGAAAAACTTTTAAAAGCACTAGGCCTAATGTTTTGAGAGGAGAAGAGTTCTTTGTTTTTCTTCTTCACTAGTTGTAAAATCTGGTATCCCACAACATACGACTAATATTAATCTTAGACTATGGTTCAAACTTAGTTACCTTTACCACAATTTACCTATTAAGGCTGTAAATCAAAGAACCAAATGACCAATCAAATCAATCATTTTGATTTATACTGGAAGTGGACTTTGATATGTACAAACAGTGAAGTATTTTTGTTTGTTTGACAACTTAAACATCATAACTACAGCTTATTAAAACATTTATGTCGCCAACCAACCATTTTACATTTCTGTTACATGTTACAGTTAGTGAGATTTGAAAGGTTTTCCTATCAATTCCAAAAATTAAACCAACAACATTGAATCCTTTTTTAACTAAGAGAAGTAATTTTGGAGTTATTTTGTAGTGGGCTTTCCTGCATATTGCAATGCAAAATTTCAAACCTCTAGAAAAATGTAGAATTTAAAGATTTCTTTTACTATTCCTATGTAAAATCCAGAATCAAACAACATATGGCTAATTCTAACAGCAGAGTCTTTTGGTAGAGGATCATTAGGTGATAATATATACAACATATCAAAGCTCTAGGCCTTGTGGTTTGAGTGAAGATTGGAAAGGTTTCCTTATCTATTCCTCTCTAAAATCCTGAATCAAACAAAACTAGAACTTGCCACAGTATGTGACTTAATACCCCCACAAGTGCTTTCAGTGTAATGAGAGCTTTAACAACACAAGGACATAGCTACTGACCTTGCTTTTGTAGAAAGGAGTAGTTTGCCACACAAAATTGGTAGTATAATTAGCTGTATATGTCTACAATGCATCAATAGTGTCTAATTTCAAGGGGAGATAATTCTTGAACCAGAGGGAATTAAGACTTCAAAAGTGTGTCTTGCAAAATTTTAACATGTGGTTAATCTTTGTATAAAGTTTCAATGGTATTGAAGCAAAACAGAAGAAGGAGATTGGGACACAAAATTGGTAGTATTATTAGCTGTAAATTTGTACACAGACAGAGGGATGGACAAATGGACAGAGGGACAGACAGGCTGATTCCAGTTTACCCCCCAAAAAAATCCATTTGCAAGGTATAATTCAGACTTTAAAATTGTGTCTTGCAAAACTTCAACATGTGGTTAATCTTTGTAAGAAGTTTCAATGGAATTGAAGCAAAACGGAAGGAGAAGTTTGTGATAAATAATTGGTAGAATAATTAGCTGTATATGTCTACTAAGCATTAAATAATGTCTAGGTTCAAAGGGAGGTAATTCTTGAACCAGGGTGAATTAAGACTTCGAAAATGTGTCTTGCAAAACTACAACAAGTGGTTAATCTTTGAATTAAGTTTCAATGGAATTTAAGCAAAACTAAAGGAGAAGTTTGTGACACATAATTGGTAGTATAATTAGCTGTGTATGTCTACAAAGCATAAATAATGTCATAAATAGTGTCTAATTTCAAGGGGAGATCATTCTTGAACGAGATGGAATTAAGACTTCTTAAGTGCGTCTTGCAAAACTTCAACATGTGGTTAATCTTTGTACAAAGTTTCAATGGTATTGAAGCAAAACTGAAGAAGGAGATTGCGACACAAAATTGGTAGTATAATTAGCTGTGTATGTCTAAAAAGCATAAATAATGTCTAATATCAAGGGGAGGTAATTCTTGAACCAGGGTGAACCAAGACTTCAAAAGTGTGTCTTGCAAAACTTCAACATGTGGTTAATCTTTGTATAAAGTTTAAATGGTATTGAAGCAAAACAGATGGTGGAGTTAGGGACACAAAATTGGTAGTATAATTAGCTGTAATTATGTACAGGGACGGACACAGGGGCAGATGGACAGACAGGCTGAATCTAGTTTACCCCCGAAAACATTTGTTTTGCAGGGGTATAATAAAGATAATTTTCAGAGTAAAGTAATTCTTTTGAGTATTTATTTTGGCAGAGGGTCTTTCAGTAATATATCAAAGCTCTTGGTTTTACACCTTAGGAGATTTTTTTAGATTGCCTTCTTTATTCCTATTTAAAATCCTTTATCTCACAACAACAGGAAAATTTTCAGAGTAGAAGATTTTCTTCTTTATTTTGTACATAAAACCCCTATTCCCATAACATAGGGCTATCTTTCAGAGTACAGTAATTCATTAAAGTATGTTGGTAGAAAAGTCAATAGGTGTTACCCTATCAAATAGCAAAGCTCTAGGCCTTGTGATTTGGGAGTAAAGTCTTTTCACTCTGTTGCCATGGAAGCCAGAATTTTTCATGGATTTCAATGTTGCAGTATTTCAAATATGCATGACCAAATGATAATTTTTGAGAAGAAGATTACTTTTTAATTGTTTATGAATGGACAGAATGACATCCTATTATTTGGTACTTGTGTGTTTTCCTTTGGTGAATTGACATTTTAAGCCCCTAATTTTTATCTCACAATACCTGAAAAGCCAATATTGTCACTCTAGACAGAATGAACCTCATAATTTGTGTCTGTATACACACATCTAACCTCATATTGGTCAATTTTGGATGTGAAAAGACAGACAGACAGATGCCAGACATTGATTGATGGATTGATTGAATGTCATTTCAGTCATATCAAGGCAGCTGCAGCACCTAACCATGGATCCCTGGTATTTCTAACACCAGTACTATCACTACAATCTTTACGAGCCTCCAGCTGCTCATCCCACATAGGATCATGATGACAAATGTCAGACAGAATATTCGCTTTGGCCGGGGATCAAACCCAGGACCCCAGGACTAGGAGTCCTATGTGCTACATCTTTACTGGTGATCAGGGTAGCTATATAGCCCAAAGAATAGTGGCATTTGAGAACCTGTATCACTTGGCTGGCCTATATTTATTGATATAGGGTACAACGTTTTAAAGCTCAAATTATTTTAGAATAAAATCCCCAAGTTGTTGGAATAATCTCAGCACCAGATGAAGAATTCAATCTTTTGACTAAATGCCATAATGAAAATAAGTTAAACCATTCAAATTCATGATTTTTGTTGAAATACATCCAGCATTTTGATAAGATTTTCAAAATTTTAACTCAATGCCATATATGGAAATAGAGCTCCATCCATTACATCCATATTTTTCATCTTATCAAAATTTCAACAAGAATGTTAAAAAGGGGTAAAAAAAAAAGGGATTATTCTAGTGAAAGGTGATTGAATATGACCTAAGAATTTTTGACAACATTTTAAAAGAAAATGTTTACAAAGGCACCGATGTATGACGTCCACAAAGCATTGAACTTAAATTCTTGTTGCAAATATTTTTTTCATTTTCCAACAGTCATAATGAGAAACATTGTCATGATATACATTATGGTATTTTTAATAATTAAGCTGATTTTATAAACTAAAATCTGTTTGATCATCTAGAAATATTTGTGCAATGGCAGGCAATATAGACAAAGATTAGCCTGATAATCACTGTGTCTTATTTTATTCAAAAGATCATCAAATAAGAAGAGTTACCTAATTTTGCCATTTGTGTTTCAATTTCTTCACCAAGTGTTTTATCATGGTCTGTATCTCCTTCACTATCAAGACGTTTTTTATTAACTTGCGGACTTGAATCATTCCACTCATCATCATCATCAAACTGAAGTGTCTTCCTCTCACTCAAAACATGACTTTTTGACGCTTTAGGATCGTCAATATCATCAATGTCACTCAAATCTTTCTTTGTATTTCCAACTGAATCTGTATCTGAATGATATGAAAATTTTGTATCCTCTATGTTTGCAAAATTTGGTTTAGATTTAAATTCACTTAATGATACTTTCTCCTTTGATATCACAATTGGTGACTTCATCTTTGGAGCAAACGAACTAGAATTAAAACTTCCAGAAAAGAAATCAGCACTATCACCCACATTTGGTACTGATAAATGGTTAGATCCCAACATTTTTGTTGCAACTTTACGAGTGACAATCTTTGGAAGAGATTTTTCCTCATCATCATCTTCTGATCCATCTGTTTCTGATTCTTCTTCCGAATCAATTCCACGATCAGACTCTGATTCTCGAGACTCACTCGTTTCTGTCATTCCTGTATAACTTAATGCTCTTTCTAATTTTTTCTCAGTTGATAACACTGAAGCATCTTTAACAGAATCATGAACATTTTGTACCGAACTCAGTCTGTGAAGATTTCTATTATTACCAGGATCGTCTAAATTAATTTTGACTGCACTTGTGGCTTTGTTTGTCTTTCCATCATCATCATTTGAATCATCACTTGAATCTTCACTTGAATCTTCACTTGAATCACTAACTGACTCATATTCATCATCATCATCATCATTTTGGTCTTTCTTTAATTCTTCGTTTGAATTATTATTTGTGTTTGCTGTATATGAATTTGTCTTTTTATTCAATTCTTGCTTGTCACCCATCCCTGTATTATCATTTGTCTGTATGACATTTACTTTCTTCAATCTCTCAAGTCTCTCAGCCTCAAGTTTCTTGATAAGGGCACTTCGGGGACTAACAGACCCAACCTTAACACTTTGCTGCAAAAAAAATAATTTTTCTATAGAAAATGTAGTATTTAGGTTATCATCCTTTTTTAATTACACTAAAAATATCTTTAATACATACAAGCTAAAATTCCATAAAATTGTATTGGGTTTAATTTCATTTAAAAGAAAGGCTATAAGACAAACAGAATCTTGTCTGAAAAGCATCTGTCATCTCTCAACAGAAGTTTAGCCAAACATCATTGCAAGTTGTAACTGATATGCTTCCTGTTGATTGAAAGTCTATCTTCTCCACATTTCTTTCAAACTATTTTTTTCCCCAATGCAACAATTTTTAGTATATTTGAAACAATCAATAACTTAAAGTCATTCAATCATATGGTAGCCATAATGTTTTTGCTTACCCATCCCCACACAATGACGCCTTTGGAAACCCCCCCTCCCCTCCAAGAAAATTAATTGGGTAAAATTGTGTAAAAAGAAAACATTGCCTATTACAAGGAATTTCTTCATTTTGTACAATTATTATCACCCAAAAAGAAAAAGAATTGTGTAATTTCATCAATTTAGAATTGTCATCAGCAAATTTTCTTAATTTGGACCAGTCTAAAATTTTGTCAGGTGGGGTTGGGTTAAAGAGCCAGTTTCAAGCCATTTCAAAAAAGCTCTCTGTTAGACAAATAAGTTTCTTATCGCTTTTTTTATCTTATGGGCCTGCATGTTAACCCATTATGGCAAAATTTTAGATCAGTCAAAATTGAAAGGCATTGCAAACGATAATAAAAAACACGCCCGGTAATCTCGGGCTCCATCTCTTTTTGGAGAACAGTGCAAAATGGAGACAATGATACTTCCGATATGGAGCCAAGGACCGGAACTGAACAGAAAAGGTAAATAAAACTGTACACCTCGCGTACAATTTGATCTCCTATTAACCTATTATACATTTTCCCAAAACGTCCAGAGTTTCATACCACATAGAAATGATTATATTATCCGTTGGCGGTGATAGATTTCAAAAATAATTCCGTTTGTGAATAGAAACTTGAATCAAAGTTTGGACATCGGACCCGATCAAACACGAAAATGCGTGTTGAAATCGTTCAAATCCATTTAATCAGCAGTTCTGAAAGATTTAAGTGGCAATGACTGTGAAATGAATGATAACGTGTTGATATAGAATAATGTTACCACAAAGAACTGCGTTTTCCTACCCCTTTTGCGGATTTTCTCAGATGAGAAGGAGACCAGGATGCGGTGCGGGAGACAAGATTCAGAGGGAGAGGCGATGCATATATAAATGTACTGTAAATCTTCAAATAGAATCCCATACTCTTATGTAACCCCAGCCCCTCTTCGGACGTCAAAGCCGACCATTTTTGTATGATTTTCGGAAAAATTATAACCTGTAATAAACCCCAATACCAAACAAATCAATGCCACAATGAATTCAATAGAGGGCGAATGTTACTGTTCTCAACCAAATGTCCCCTTTTGTGATGGTTCAATGCTTAGATAATTGGTTTGCTTAAAGTTTTTTTCTTTATATTTAGAAGGCGCTGTATCCTAGATTATGTCAAAAGGTAAAAAACTTCACTGCTTAAGTTAAAACACCGTGAAATTGACAATGTTTGAATGAATTGGGAATGATTTCGGAATGAAATTGAATGAGTGGGAGGAGCGAGTTTTGAAGCGAAGTTAAAAGTATGTAATCCAAGATCGCTAATTTCGTCCAATTTGCGATATTTTTACCTTCTTTTATTAAAATATACCTGATTTTGTGTTCGTGTGTCTTCACGGACCTATCAGACGCTTTAAAAACCACAGCTGCCAGTAAAAATTGTGGAAAATTGTTATCGATTGGAATGAAATGCTGCGCATTTTGGACGGTTGTTAAATGTTTTTGAACTATTTTGAGCGTTTTTAATGGTTTGAGTGAGTGTTTGCAGTCAAAGTAAATCTTCGCCCCCCCTTTTTTCCGTCTTAAAATCTGTAGCCTGTAATTAACACCCACCCCTTTTTAAAGAAGTGTGAAAATTCTAATAAACCACCGGTGTTGTTATAGAGCTTTTACAACGTATAAGGCACAGAACGTCCGTTTATTGCAGATCTGAACTCCTTCCGCTATACATTTTTCTAAGAACCTAGCGTATTTTTCAAAATTTAGGATGACCTGAATTCTCAAATTAGCTATTCGTTAGAATAGATTTACAAAAATTATTACGCGTTTACTTTATATTCACCTTTGTGGCCCGGTAAGTCAGTTTACGAGAAAGAAATATATAGACCAGATATAAATATGGTTGTTCAAGAGAGTCTGAGAGACACATTTACTGTGTAAAAGGGAAAGAAAAAGTGTCCTGTAATATGCATAAAGTTACAATCCTAGAAAATCATTCACTGTATTCTTTTATATGCATCGCCTCTCCCTCTGAATCTTGTCTCCCGCACCGCATCCTGGTCTCCTTCTCATCTGAGAAAATCCGCAAAAGGGGTAGGAAAAACGCAGTTCTTTGTGGTAACATTATTCTATATCAACACGTTATCATTCATTTCAGAGACATTGCCGTTTAAATCTTTCAGAACTGTTGATTACATGGATTTGAACGATTTCAACACGCATTTTCGTGTTTGATCGGGTCCGATGTCCAAACTTTGATTCAAGTTTCTATTCACAAACGGAATTATTTTTGAAATCTATCACCGCCAACGGATAATATAATCATTTCTATGTGGTATGAAACTCTGGACGTTTTGGGAAAATGTATAATAGGTTAATAGGAGATCAAATTGTACGCGAGGTGCACAGTTTTATTTACCTTTTCTGTTCAGTTCCGGTCCTTGGCTCCATATCGGAAGTATCATTGTCTCCATTTTGCACTGTTCTCCAAAAAGAGATGGAGCCCGAGATTACCGGGCGTGAAAAAGTTATGAAAAATTGGATTTTTTTAAATTTTGGGGTAGAAAATATTGTGAATAAAAAAGAAATTGCTTGAACCAAGCAATTTCTTCATTTTCCACAATGTTTTCCCCAAAAAAATTTTTGCATCTAAAAGACTCATTTAGTGGGAATCATTCCCACACAATGACACTCTTGTTACCCTTCAAGAAAAACGTTTTGAAAAACATTGTGAGAAAATAAAGAAATTACATGGAACAAGCAATTTCTTCATTTAACACAATGTTTTCAACCCATAAAGTTGAATAAAATCTAAAATTTCATTACCTTCAACTTGTTGTCTGCAACTCTTTTGAATTTGGTTTGATCGATTGATTGAATGAGGTTTACAGTATTTCAGTCATATTGCGGCGGCTGGAGCACCTAACAATGGACTCCTGGTATTTCTCACTCCAGTACTACCATTACATCCTTTCCTAGCCTCCAGCTGCTTACCCAATTAGGTTTACGATTATCCACCTATTGGTGAGAGACAAATGTAGGAAAGGATATGTGCCGCAGCTAGGGATCGAACCCATGACATCCTATTATTGAAGATTAGGAGTCTGATGCGCTACCGACTGTGCTATGATGGTGGACCCTTGAATTTGGACCAGACTAAAATTTGGTCGTGTGGGAATGGGTTAATTAGTATTCAGGTTAGGGGGTGATATATAACAATACAGCTCTTCAGCATATTCTTTGACATTCAACTTTTTTCTGGCCCAGTGCAGAAACTTAAGCCAGTAGCAAATAACCCTGCATTTTGATGCCTAAAAAAAGTCAATGAAAAGATTGACGAATATAAAGAAATTACTTGTTTTCATCCTTATTTGGCACTGATTTTCCAATTTTAGTGACTTTGGAATGTCATTTGCCGTCTGGTAATCGGATATGCCAAAATTATATACTATCCACTTATAATTCAAGGATGATTGTTAGTTCTTACCGTAGGTAACTTTCCAGCTAGAATTCTATCATTCTGTAAACCTTTCAGTCCTTTTGTAACAATGGATGAGTTACTACAAAATGACATATTGTCAGCAAAATGCTCTAAAATCTCAAACTCATCCAACTCTTCCATGTCTTTCTGAAATGTAACAAACAATCTTATTTTCATTAACTCTTTTCTGTTCAATCCCTGGTTTGTACGTCCCTTGATTTTATGATTGAGAAAGCATTGTAAACAAAAAAGAAATTGCTTGTAACAAGCAATGTCTGCTTTTTCCCAATATTTTCTGCCATACCAAATGGTTATTTAGAAATTAACTCATTAACAGAAGGCAAAATTTCAGACTGGCCCTAATTGAAAGAAGTTGCAGATGACCATTTAAAGTTTATCAAATTTTGGATTTTTCAAACTTTCTGGGAAGAAAACATTGCGGTAAATGAAGAAATTGCTTGTGAGAAACAACTTCTTCATTTTCCACAATGTTTTCCAAAGCTCTTTTTCTTGGAGGCGTCTAAAAGCGTCACTGAGTGGGAATGGGTTAAATCCTCTTTGAATTTTTGTCTGCAAAACCTTCGAATTTTGAAATTTTGTGAAACAGGAAAGGATTAAAATATCTTCATCCGGATATCAGGCATGCTTAGCAGATAATAATATGTATGCAAGAATAGTATATCTTTATTTAAAGCTTTCTCTTATAAGAAATGTTTACTTATTTTTACCCCCTATTTCATTCAACTGAAATACGTTTGGTAAAGAGACTTGGCTACAATGTCAAAAGATAAACAACTAGAAATGTGTCACAGGCACAAATGCCCCCTGCATAATTGTCATATGACTTTGAGTTGTGACCTTGAGATTAAAAGAACTCAGCAAAGTTATTTTGAAATCCATCAATTAATGTAGAAGACATGCTCCAGACACACACAAACACACACATACAGGGGTAACACTACATGCCTGTTGCCATTACATGGGAGGGACACAACAATTTATCCATCTTCTTGGTTTACATTTCCTTTTTGTAGTGAACACATATCTAGAGTTGCTGAACAAAACTGTATAATAGTAATGACAGTGATAATTAAAATGTTCATAGTTTTTGCTTTAAGATGACAATAAAGACAACAACAACAATTCCAAAGCTAAAGCAATACCTCTCTTTTTCCTTAAAAAAAAAGCCACGCTAAAAATGGTATTCTGATCGACTAATGTTGAGGTATAAAATGAATAAATAAATGAGCATATATTGACCAATAAACACTCAACAGTAAATACCTCTGATTCTTTTTGCCGTTCACTCAAGCTAGCAATAAAAGATGCGTCATCAGGAATAGAGTCTGCTCTCTTGTTTTTCAGCCCAGGTCCCTGACCTTGGTTTAAACTCTGACCATCTTTGTGTTTTGATGGTGACTTTTGGTCTGTGGACTTGCCCTAAAATAACCAGAGATTATTTGTTTTAGAAGTTAAGAGATTTTTTTTCCCCATTGAGATATTAACAATAAAACCATAACCTCACTGTCTCATTCCTCAGAGCAGTTTCATACAGTTGTGTTGGATAAGGTTCTCATATGAAATACCTCCAAAAAACCAAAATATTATCTTGATTTCTTACCATTTTCTTGTATTGTAAAATTTTGTCAAAAAGATCAAAATTTCAAACATACAAAAAAGAATTTGAATGATATGGAACTAAATTGCATGGTGATATTGAATGATGTAAAAATGTGCTTATGCTTTTAAAACTATTTTCAGCCAATTATCAGAATTCACAACAAAAATTATATTTCATTGATAAGATAAAAGATTAGTGTATATACAGACAACAAACCTTCCCCTCCTTTTTACTCTTTATCATAGCTCCTGTCCTCACTCCTGGTTTAGAACCAGCTTTTGATCTTTGATTTGTTGGTGGTTTTGCTGTGTTTTTGCCTGAAGCACAAATAGATTTTCTAATTAAAAGATTGATCTTCATTATCATTTGTAACAACTAATCAACAATGAATGCAATTCAGCTTACCATTAATATTGTTTAATCCAAATCCTCCTAGAAAACTTCAATTATAATATTTAATACTATAACACTTTTACCTCACAAAATTTTATTGTCACATCAAGTATTTTGATATGTCTGGTCACCAATCATAATCAATAACTTGATATCACAATATATTTTCTTCCATCCCTAGAAATTAAAAAAAAAATAGGAGTTTACTGTGCATGAAATGGAATCAATAACATTCATTCTGGTGCAAAATCTCCAAACTTGATGTAGCCAGTTTAAGTGATATGATTGAAACTGCCTGTTAGATGTATAGTCAGTTAGAAAATGAAATAATACAAAGGTAAAAATAAAACTAACTAGTTTTCTGTGTTTGACTGCTACCCCCTCCAGAACAAGACTTTTGTATCCCTGTAGTGGACTTACTGGAACCAGAACCTGATTTCTGATTGGTCACCTGTCCTGCAGATTTCTGATTGGTTGAAAGAGATTTTGGATGTTTTCTAAGTCTCCCTGATTTTTGATCTGATTTAGAATCAAATCTTGCTATCCCTTCTCCCTTCTTCAGAAAAGTTTTCTTTGGTTTCAAAGACAATTTTTCACTTGCAGCTTGTTGTTGTAACTGAAATAGATAAAATTCATGTACATTTAATCCTATTCCTTTAATTTTGACATCACTTATTATTGAGCATGTGTGTTGATACAGCTCCTTTTTCATGTTAATACACTAAAAGGCGCTTTACAAAAGTACAAGAAAATGTCATATTGACAATATTAGAACAAGGAAATAAGAATGATATAGTAATTCAAATAAAAGGCCTAAACAGCCTCAAATGCAGTCAGGACTGTATATTAACAATTTTTATGATAGTTGAAGTCTTTCTCTGATTTGTCTGTTAAGTTTTCCTTATTATGAAATCACATTTGAAGACTTCTTTCTTCCTTCCCCTGACAGAACCCCAACCATGCTTTCTCGCCCATAACTTACTTGATAAACAGCGTAATTGTCAAATATGGACTAAATATACAAAGGATAGTTTAAGGAGGATAGTCTTTGGAGCATCAACCTTTAAAATTTCGAAAGATAACAGCTGTAGTTATGAGAATTTAGCAGAAACCAGCAAAATTCAGTGTGCGGAGAATTGTTAGATCCTACCCTTACCTTCCCGGTCTATCAGAATGGAATAATATGTAAATTTCTACAGGTCTACAAATTGTGGTTCTCTTTCCGTCTGTGCCAATATTCAAAAGCTAGAATTTTCACACGAGACATGTTTTATTATTATTGATAGTTGTAAGAATTCATCTTATTGAATTTAGCTTTACACCAACGTAAATATTTCCATCCTTAGACAAAAGGGATAAAATCTAAGTATCCTGCATAGCAACGTCTACTTGGAGACTGACGAGTTGTTGAACAACTAGGGTAATTGACACGTTGAGAAAATGTCATGTGGATCAACCTTTGAACCTCTTTCATGGTAATGGACTTGGTCTAATTTCTTTACTATTGTAAAAAATACAGTAATAATAAATCAACAAAGAACTCTATTTTACGAATCAGGAATTTACACCTAACAGATGCGCATGTACAAAACTTGATTAACCTTTGTATCTGGTAACTTTTAGAATCATAAGAATGAAGGTTATATTAATCGAAAAAATCCCGGAATGTCTAGTTTCTCTTTTAACTATGTCTAAGATCGACAAATTGTTGAACACGTAGGCCTACCATACCCATTTTTTATTAAATGAAATCTGTAATGATGGCAAGTTCAGGCAGCCCATTAAATGATGTCAGAGACATAAATATACATTATTCTATGTCTCTGATGATGTTAACTTTTGACATAATGACAAACCCAGAGGATTCCCTCTATCGAGTGGCCTGGATGCAACACTGTTTCAGATGGTAATAATAGAAGTACCTGTAGAGGTCATGACCTTAATCACTGCGCACATTCAGTGATTTGGCTTTTGCAGGTCATTCTTTATGAATGGGCTTACATTTTCAGATATTATACTGCAAGAAATTATTAATCAATTCACGAACAAGGAAAATTTTTTCAGGTCGGCAGGTTCCTAGAAGCAAAGAGCACATTCAGACGATTCCTAGATTACAGTCAGTATCCTGACTGCAATAAAAAACATGCTTTAACAAAAGCACACTTTTTTATGCCCTTCAACTAATAAGCTTGGGAAAACATTGTTAACAATGAAGGAATTGATTGTTTAAATCAATTTTTCATTATCCATGTTTTCTAACTTAAAGGAATAAGATATTTGAAATTTTATCAACTTAAAACTGTTGTCTGCAAGTTGTTTCATTTTAGACCAGTCTAAATTCTTTCAAGTAGGAATGGGTTAGAGGGAAGTAGGTAAATAAGAGAAATTCCTAAGGTATATTCCAGGTTGACCCATTACCAGACGGTAAAATTTTAGACTGGTCCAAATTGAAAGGAGTTGTAGACAAAATCTTATAAGTGAAATTTTATATTTTCCCAACTTGCTAGGTTGAAAACATTGTTGAAAGTACAGAAACTGCCTGGTTCTAGCAATTGTTCATTTTGTATGAAGTTTTCCAATTATAAGGGGTATCAAAAAGGGTGATTGTTTGAATATTTTTGCAAAATGAAATACATTGTTCGAAGTAAAATAAACTCATATGTGTACACATTTATTATTGAGGGATGATTATAAAACTACAAAAAAATTTCAAGGAATAATTGAAGACCAAGCGCAAAAAAGTTTTGAATTTACAGATATAGATATATACACTTAAGAACATGTTGAAATAAAACATTGAAATGATATCTCAACATAATTATGAAACACACAAATGAAAACATCACAAAATCATTTTTTTTATTGAAATTAATCCTTACTCTGTCTTCCTCTGCTCTAAGCTGTTCCTCCAGTAATTGTTCAAATGTTTTTGTTCCATCCACCCCAGGTTTTATAGGAACATCATCAATACTACTGGTTCCTTGTCTGACCTGGAAACAAATTGAACAAGTTGATTTAACCAATTACCAGTCAATCCCACATCTTTATGCATTGAAGAAAAATAACCAAGGAAATTATTGTCTAAGAAAATACAGATAAACAACATTTTCTTTTTACCTTCAATATTTTCTTTCATACCTGATACCTGAATTTGTCTGTAACTCTTTTCAGTTTGGTTGATTGATTACACCTTACCATGGATTCCTGGTATTTTCACAACCACTACATCCTTTCCCAGCCTCCTGCTGCTCATCCAACTTAGGTTTATATTTATCCACCCAATGCTCTGATCCTTTCAGTTTGGACCAGTCTGAACTTTCATCATGTGATTATGGGTTAAAGGGATATTGGCTTGTTCTCACTCCTTACCCACAAAATCCTTGGGGTTTTTTTTTTACCAAACTCAAAATAAACACTTTAAAGATTATTGAAAAAGAAATTTCTTAATTTTCAACAATGCTTTCCATCCCGAAAATATAAAGATTTTTACCAACTGAATATTGTTCATTCTTCATGAAATTTGGAGCAGTCACAATTTTATCTGTGTAATAGGCAGGGTTCTCCCCAAACCCTTGCGGCGTATCGGCCCCGATAAATTAAGAGGATTTGCAGATACATCTTCAGATTACCGATATGCTTAAATTTGGTCACCAATTAAGGCTTAATTTCCAGCTGAAGAAAGGGTCAAGCAAGCCACTAAAACAGGTTGCAGAAGCATGGACATGACAGGCTCTTTATCTATAGTGTTGTATACCGCATATTACATAACATCTTTGTTGGCAAGACCCTTACACTCTTACTAATTGGTGATTATTGTTTTTTTCTCATGTTTCCCACTGGTACTGCGCAATCAGTCACCAAGGATGATGGGCACCAATATGTAAACAATGAAATCAACAGAGAATCTGATGGAGCTCTTTAAGATGCAAAATTTGAAGATGAAACCAAGTATTTCACACAGGAACCTTACAAGTACACTTTTGAAAATACTGATAATAATTTCTGTTTTTTTCTGAAGAAAGGAATTTTTTTTCACTCCAACACTCCATGCTTTTTTAAAGAATCCTCAAGGATATGATTTTTGGACAGACTTGTTAAAATGGCCACGCATGAAAAGCTATTCCTATCTAATAGGATTGTAGGAAAGAAAGTAACAGGAAAAAAAGTAACAGAAAAAAGTTACAGGAAAAAAAGTAACAGGAAAAAAAGTTACAGGAAAAAAAGTAACAGCAAAAAAAAAGTAACAGAAAAAAGTTACAGGAAAAAAAGTAACAGCAAAAAAGAGTAACAGAAAAAAGTTACAGGAAAAAAGTAACAGAAAAAAGTAACAGGAAAAAAAGTAACATCTCCATAATTTGATGTATCTGATGTTGTTCATGGTTTAAAATAGAAAATACAAGAGTTAAAATATTTTTCCTATGGTACAAAATCCCCAAAATATAAAGCAATGAAAAGAAAGAGAAATCTATATTAATTTTACCCTTTTTTCTACAAAATCTGTTAGAAAAATATGAAAGTGAATTCAGTTTATACTTAATTTGATATTAACTTAGAGAATTATTTTTTAACTTTTTAGTTGCATTACTTCATGGCTTATTGTCTGTGAGGTTACTTTGGTAAGTGCCGATGACATTATAGTGTCGACTACATGAAGTCTCTAAATGTCAAACAATCCATTTAGAAATCCAATACCAAGTCAAAATACTTGTTAAAGTTATTTATTCCATCACAGAGAACATTAAATATAAATAACAAATCATTTCTTGTAAAGAAAGTAACATTTTTTTAATCAATATCAAATTCTTAATCAAAGACATATTTTTTTATGTTTTATTCCATCACCTAGAACATTAAAGATATATAACAAATCATTTCTGTAATAAAAATACGTCTTTTATCAGAATTTGATATCAATTAAAAAAAAGTTACTTTCTTTCCTGTTACTTTTTTTCCTAGCTGAAACTGTTACTTTTTTCTGTTTCTTTTTTCCTGTTACTTTCTTTCCAATTACCATCTGATTAACAAGCAGTTGACACCTTTTGTTACTCATTCCTTTGAGACTTTGTAATTTATTCTTTCATTTGATCAATTGATATCTTCATTTCATATGACTCACTGTCATGGGACATATTTAGTGCCCTTTCTAACAAATAGGATAGAGAGGTAAAATAAGGGGAGTAATGTCACAATTGATTGGTATCAAAATCAGCCTCAGAGTAGAGAAATCAAGTTATAATAATTAAAAAGTTGAAGTATATTGTTCAAGAATAACTCTCAATAAAAAACAAGATATAAATAAACAAGATAAAAAGCACTTTTAGTGACCTTTATTATGTACAGTCATACCAAGATGTTAAAAGACAACACGCAGCACATTTGTCCCTACGCCTTCAAAAATTTCTGGCGAGAACCCTGATAGGTAATAATCAAATAAAGCTATTATTGAAAACTAGAATTAGAATACCCAAAACAGCATTTTGTGACCCTAAAACAATGAGGAATGGGTCATGAACAACATGTGTCTTAAGTTTCAAGGTCTTAGGTCAAATGGCTTTTGAGTTAGAGCAGGTAAAAATATTTTCAATAAAAGTTTGATTTAGAACTTGACTTTTGATGTATGTGATAAAAAAAAAACAGCAGGGCACTTCCTTGGGTCATTGACAACAATTGTATGAAGTTTCAAGGTTTGAGGTCAATTGGTTCTTGCTCTAACTTGGAAAACCAAAAGGTCACAGGACATGGTGAAACTCATACTTCGTAAATTTTGGGGTTACAATAAAGTCACACCAAGAGTGACCCAAATGGTCTTTTTTTCTAATATTTTCAGCATATATATAAATGTATATGAATAACCAGGAGTCATTTGAAATGAAATATGATACCACCTAAAACTTGTTTATCTCATTACCTCAATTTGTGTATTATCTTGGCTTTCCTCTTCACTTTCTGATTCATCACTTTCACCATCATTATCATGTTCATCACCTTCATCATCATCATCATCACTTTGTTCATCAGAGTGGTCATCCTCATCCTCCACTACTTCTTCTGTTTCACATATTTCACTCATGGCTTTGTCATCTTTACCAATACTAACAAGTAAACATGTACTATTTATCCAACTTTATAAGCCAAGAGAACAAGATAAATTTTCGAAAAAATGACAACTTAATAGGAATTGCATATATTACTGGTTCACAATAAAACAGAGATTTATATAAAATTAAGAACAGTTAAGTTAGGACTTGAATGTGACCTTGACTTATCTGTTAAGTCTAGATTTCCAATTCAAGATAACAAGTATCAACTGTAAATTGTTTTTTTTTTTTATCAAAATAAAACTGCTACCAAGGAAATCTTAATACATAATCATTGCAGGAACAAAAATAATCTAAAATTTCTAACGAATCAAAATTGAATAGCTTGAATTTCAATTAAATTTTCTTTTCTTTATATTTCTTTTTTTTTTTTTTTTTTTTTTTTGGGGGGGGGCTTCAGCAGATCATTAGACTGTTTAATGGTCATTCTATCTTACTTTACATTAGTTATAAAATTTCATCAATGATTTACTTGAGCTATCTAGGTTTTTATGATTAATTGAGAACTGGAAATATGTCTCCGAACAACCATCTCATTTTAATATTTTATAAAGAGGTAAAATCCTTTGGACTGATGTCTTTTACAAGACTATAAGGCACTAGTTACCAGCTCAACACTTACTGGTTTACTCAATTCTCTGACAATCATGTATTGTGTAAAGTAGACATTCCAGTTGACAGATTTTTAGACTGGTTCAAATTGGAAGGAGTTGTATACAACATTTTAAAGTTTATGAAATTTTTTATTTTTTCAACTCTATGGGTAGAAAACATTGTGTAAAATGAAGAAATTCCTTTTCATGAGCAATTTCTTCATTCCACACAATGTTTTTCCAATTATTTTTTTTTTGATGGGTGTCAAAAAAGAGTCATTGTATGGGAAGCTAATCAATGATATCATTCCAAATATATTTTACCATCATTATATTGTAGATTTACTCACATTTTTTCTTGATGTTTTTCGAAGACTGTTGGTGATTGGTATGATTGATTGATGAAATCTTCACTCGTCTCTAGTTCAGCAAATGATCGATGAAGCTTTTTAGGGGCCTGTCAATTAAGTATAAATTTATAAATATTTCACAATGTATACTGTTAGAATAACCCTTTCCCACACCATTTCTCTTTCTTACACGCCTCAAAAAAACATTTTGAAAACATTGAGGAAAAAGAAGAAATTGTTGGTTACAAGCAATTTCTTAGTTTTCCATTATGTTTTCTGTCAGAACAGAATAAGAATTTTTAATTCGTCCAACTCAAAATTGTTGTGTGCCAATTCTTTGAATTTGAACCAGTCTAAAAATTTGCTGTGTGGGAATGGGTTAAACAGTAAGAAAATTGAGAGGTTTGATTGTGCACCTAATTATATCTTTACCAGGGCTTCAGATACGGGAAATGACTTCCACTTCAATATACAGTAAAATCTCAGTAGTTCGTAGTGTAAGGGACCGAGGAAATTTATACGAACTAAGCGTAGTACAAACAGAAAAAAGGGCAAGTGTTCGGCTGTTTGAGATACTCGGAATCAGGCACTGTCTTGTTCTGTCACTCCATTTAGGAATTGTTTTTAAATTGGTTATTTTTTCTTTAACAAGACCCGCAGATATTAATTGAGAAGAACATAAATGAACAAGAGGACCATGATGTTCCAAAATTGCTCACCTAAGGCATCTGCAAATTACAATACTTATTTGTATAAAAAGACACAACTTGAGCAAAATAAAACAAATATAAGATTTGTGGCCTGGTACATTACTATCCAGTAATGCTGTACAACAATAATGAATGCATATGGCTGTATAGTTTAATCCATTACTAAACTATCCGCCATTTTGACGCCCTCTGGGATGGGGCCATTTTGACCCAATGGGAGTAATCTTAGCAACCTTGGTAGAGAACAATCTGGAGGTACTAAAAATAAAATATGAATGTGTTAAAACTTATACATTGGGACAGGAAGATATTTGAACCAAGCTATTATTTAGCGTTTTTCATAACTTTGGATTCCTTGGGACAGGCCATTTTTGTCCAAATGATATCAACATGGTAGATAACAATAACGTTATGCTATGTTTTTAATTTAAATGCATTAGGCCCTGTATTTAGGAAGAAGAATACTTTCAAATTCAGCGATTTATATAATTTTCGAGCCCTAGAGAAGAGATGTTTTTGATCCTAAGGGCATATTTTCCTGTAACATAGTACAAAATTATTAAGTAATGCTACATACTAAACATGAATGTCCTTCACCTTATATTTAAAAAAGAGAAGGCTTTTTAAGTTGCTCTAAATGGGTGTTTTTCCAAATTTTGGACCCCTGGGGCAGGACCATGGTTCAACCCATGGCGAAGAATTTAGCTAACATGGTAGAAAACCATCTGGTTATGCTATATACCAAACATGAATGCCTTAGACTTGGTAGATTGGGAGGAAAAGACTGTTGAACATGGTCTAATTGAGCATTTTTACAAACTTTGGACACCCAGGGAAGGGGTATTTTTTAATCTACAGGTATATTTTATTGATATTGATAGATAACAGCAAGGCTATGCTACATTCCAAATATAAATGCTCTCGGCCTTAAAGTGAAGATTTTTTTTTTAACTTACTCAAATTTGGCGTTTTTCCCTATTTTGGACACCTTGTCCAGGGCCGTTTTTTACCCTAGAAGAACAATTTTCAGTGATATAGTAAAAAACCATCTAGTAATACAGTCAAACCCCGTTATAACAACATACTTTGTCCCCACACAATTCCTGTTGGTAACCGAGTCAGTCGTTGTAATGGAGCAGGAGATTTGGGTACCGGGAGATTTTTCGGGATGTCTGCGAGAAATGACGGACTAGACAGGAAGTGAAAGTTGTAAACAGGAACAGGCTAAAAGCTGGGAAGTTTACGTATTACGTTACGGATTGGGACAATGATTATAAAAATAACGAAGAAAATTGTTTCTCCCATTTATTAAGGACACTTCTCAAAATTCTCAGATTTCTCAAAATTCTCAAATCGCTCAAACTTCTCAAATAAAGACAACCGAATTCAATAAAACATACAACACCGGTAATTTAAGTGTGAAAAACTTGCCAAAGGCATTTTATTAACATTAAACACTATTTATCAGAAGGTGTAAAAAATCGATAATCGAGTCCATTGTGTAACCTATATTTTTTACGACAACTGCGGATAAAGGATTTACGACACCCTTTACAGCATGTCAACAAAACATTGGCTGAGAAAATTCCGATAAACTGAAGCAAAATTCATTAAATTTCGAAGATTTGTTCCGACAAATGTCCGTCGGTGTCGGTACTTGAATATGCTGTTCAAACTGGTCAAAATTACGTTAGGTGAGGTTTGTTCCCAGTGTTTTTTTGTCGTTAACTGAGTTTGCCGATATAACGATGGTCGGTGTATCGCGGCCTGACTGTACTACATACCTAATATGAATAGCTTAGAGCTTATAGTTTACCAGGAGAAGTCTTTTGAACTTGCTATAATTAAGCATTTTCCAAACTTTGGACCTCAGGGGCGGGGCCATTTTTGACCCGAGAGATTTAATTCTTAAAAACTTGGTAGAGAACCATATAATTAAGCTACATATGAAATATAAATGACTTTGGCCTTGTAGTTTCTGAGAAAAAAAAATCAAATTTATACTAAAAGTTCCTATTTTCAAATGCCGCAGCAACAAGAGTTTTTCACGGAATGTAATTCTTTTAACAACTTTTGTAGAGCTTCACCCTAGAAACATCCCTGCAAAGTTTCAGCTTGATTTGCCTACTGGTCTAGGACGAGAAGATTTTTAAAGATTTACTAAAATTCAACTAGAGTTTTTCATGGAAATAAATTCTTTTAAGAACTTTTGTAGAACTTCACCCAAGGAACATCCCTGCAAAGTTTATGCTTAATTAGCCTACTGATTTAGGAGGAGAAGATTTTTTAAAGAAATTGTGGACGGACCGACAGACAGACAGAAGGACGATGGACAACGATCTATCACAATAGCTCATCTCGCACATTGTGCTCAGGTGAGCTAAAAATTACTCATCTTGTTTTTTTTTTTATTTCATCTCCGTGTTTAAAGGGCATTTTTAAACACAGTTCTTGTATTATATTTTCTACCTTCATCAGAGTGATTGCCCTTTGCAATGCAATGGATCAAAATCGATGAGAGTATTCTATTATCAAATCACGGAAGTAAGGACTGACGATTGTGAAGAAAGCAACTGCAGATTAAAATAAAATGGTAAGATTTCTTTATGACCAATAACACTGATACTAATGGGGGTGTGGCAATTTAAAGTAAATTTTCGGCAAAACAAACAGTCCCCTTTAATTAAAGGTATATAATAACAGATTGCATAAACAAATCTGCAGGTGTGAAAATCAAGGTAAGCGGTGATTTGTGACACTTAGTTAGTCAATGATAGGATCACACCTATGAATTAAACATAGGAGTTTGTGCTTTAATAACACTTTCTAGATTTGAAATTGGCTACTAATTACGAACCACTGACATTCGAATTAGGTCAGAGTTTTCTAACAAAGATAAAGAAGAAAAAAGTTCGGGACCGTTTAATGTATACGGATGATAACAAACATATGAAGCAGTGATGTTCAAATTAGCAAGTTTCTACTGTATATAGAATTGTCAAAGAAAACATTTGTTGAAGCTGTATTGTTTAGACTATTCAAATCATTTCCCATCAGGGTTGCTAAAAATGGTATTCTACTATGCTACCTCATTGATTTTTTTTGTGACAAGCAATTTCTTCATTTTCCACAATGTTAATCAAAACTTTTATCTTGAAAGGCATAAAAAGGTAAGATTGTGTGGGAATGGGTTAAACCTTTTGTTGAAGTCAAACAGACAGAAACTTAAAATAAACTAATAAATCTTACATCAAGTTCATGGGGATTAAATCGCTGTTGAAAGTGTTGATTATATTGTTGTTGATGTTTCAGTTGTTGCCGTAGATGAATATCTCCGACATCTACACTGGCCTCGGAGGCAGAGTCTGGTATTGGAAACATGCCATCCTCTACACATGCCTGACTACCTCGGTTTGAGTTGGTATCGCTGAATAGATCAGGATTGGTTTTAATTTCATCATCATCTTCTTTAGGTTGGATGTATATGACTGGTTTAGGGAGACCTTTAGTCTGCAACAATTTATAGATCTGCTTTTACACTTTAACTTTTCAATCAAAAGGATTGTCCTTAATTAATAGGAAAATATAGTAGGAAAAGGAGAGTTTGGATGCTTATTTTGAACTAGTTATCCTTTTGTATGATGTTCACTACCCTGTATAATACTCATTTTTCATAACACAAATCAGTTTGAAACTTCATTCAATTTAACCCATTCCCACACAACAAAATTTTAGACCGGTCCAAATTGAAAGATGTTGCAGACGACAGTTTCAAGTTGGTGGAATTTTATTTTTTTTTTGTCATTTTTGGTAGAAAACATTGTGGATAATGAAGAAATTGCTTGATACAAGCAATTTCTTCATTTTCCACAATGTTTTCCAAAGCTCTTTAATTCCGGGGCGTAAAAGGAGGGCTTGAGTTGGAATGGGTTAAAGAAGTGGATATTTTGGTCAATTCTTAAAAAGTTTAGAGAATGAACTTTTAAGAGTTGGATTTTAAAAACAATAGAATAATCAACAGTTTTTTCTAGGCTTTTGGCGATAAAGTTGGAGCCTGTATTTCCTTAAGTATTTCTGATTATTCCTTTTTTTTAATCAATTAGACATAAATCATTTCTTCTGTTATGCTGTATTCTACATTCGTCTAAAATCATTGGACACAGTGTCTCACAATAATGCACCACTATACTCTATCATTTTGACTCAACATGAAAACATAGATTATCTACAGTGATAAAACAAGGCTGCATAGATTGAACAGGAAAACTATGGTATAGTTTTCTACAAATTGGCATTTTCTCTGAATGCCCATTGTAGATGGGTCATTTGACCTTGCAATTTTAACATTTTTTGGAAATAATAGCTCTATAGTCCTGGGCAGGACCCTTTTTCTTTTTCAAACCCTAACAATTGGGTCACAAATTCCAAATTAACCTGCCAAGACATGTATTGCAGAAATGAGTACAAAGAACTTTGAATCAGAATTTTGAATCTTCTTATAAATCTGCTTGGTTTTAGTAGATTCCATAAAAATTCAAATCACCATTCTACCTAACTATACATCTTTCTTTGAATAAATAAATTCTAAAATGAACAAATAAATTCTAAAATGGGTGATAAATTACAAAGATTTCTCTATTTCAGTATTAGAGTCATGACAAGAAATACTTGTCTGGGTAATGTTAAAGTTAGAACAACCTGACTACTATCTGCCATGACTTGTACTACATCTATCCCGGTTGGCACCTGTCTACGTGGTGGTGTGGATGTATCAAACGTGTTAGGGCGGCCACCTGCAGTAAAAATATCCATCCTAGGGAAAAAATATTCAACTTACAAAATTTACCAACCAGGATGAAATAGAGTAAGTTTTGAAAAAAGAATGAAACCAATTAATCAATCCCATGTTTTGACACTACTGACAAATCACATTAGGGATCCAATATAGGAAAAGGAAAATGTTCCTGTTAAAAGCAATCTCTTGTTTTTTCACAGTGTTTTATGTACTCTATTGTGCATATATTTTTCATACATTTTTCAATAAAAGATAAACCATACTAGGTGATTCTAAAGCTCCCTTGAGCATGTTCTGCTAAAGTGATCAAACAAAGGGTTATAACTCTTACATCAAAAAAGCATGATTTACAGTTTCTATGAACTACACTTCTTCTTGATGATTTATATATTCTAATACAAAGCTCCATTATGCTCCAGATAATATCAAAGAAGGAAAAAACTAAGGGTAATAGCTCATTAAGTAAACAAGAATGCCAGTCTCAATAAACAGCCCCATTGAATTGCTTTTTCTAGGAAGGTAGCTATAGAGGTGTAAGGGTTAGAAAACTCATAGATTAATTAAACCATCGAGAACAACAAGAAAAGACAAAAAATTGCATTAACCCTTTCCCACTTTTGACATTTTAGACTGGTCCAGATTGAAAGAGGCTGCATACGACAATGAAAATTTAATACAATTTGAAATTAAACCATTTTAAGTGGTAGAAAATATTGTTGAAAAAGGAGAAATTGCTTGCTATAAGCATTTTTTTCTTTTTCCAAAATGTTTTCTCAATTATAAAATCACAGAAACATAAAAACCAGGGATTAAACAGGAAAGGATTAAACACCCCTTTCTATGACAAGGCCTTAAATGGCAAAACCCCGACAATAAGCACAAGGTCATGTAACTAGGAATATTCTGTGAAAATTCCAAAAGAAATGTCCATAAATGTTGAGAGAGATGTGTTAAATAGAAATTTTGGATCAAGCCTTCTTTTTTCTGTGACGGGGCTGAAAATGGCAAAACCCCTATGATAAACGCAAGGTCAGGTGACTAAAAATATTCTGTGAAATTTAATTCAAATTTGTCCGTAAATGTAAGAGATTTGTAAACAAGATGTGAACATATGCACATAGGGATGAAAAGATGGAGAAGATAATACCATTATGTCAACCTTTGGCAGCATATAAAAAGGTACAGCTTACACTTTTGCTCACAGCACTTCTCCTTGAAAGAATTATCATCTTTTGATGTTCATAGCTTTAATATTTTTGGAGATATGCTGAGGACAAAATTTAAGTCTCATACAAAAACAACTAACGGAAATAACTCAAGAACTAGATGATTTAGAGTCTTGGTTCCTGTAGATTGCACATCTCCTTAAGAGGATCTATCCACCCATGTAATTTCACAATCATAGCTAGAATACTTTTGCAGTTATGCTTTTGACGAAAATTTAGCCTGAAAACAAAGTTATGTTTCAGACAATTTACTGAAAGTGACCCCTCTGCCAACCCAAATGCCCAAACACCATGGGTGATCACGATATGTTTGTTCTTTGAGAGGCCCATCAAAGTCGATGTCTTATAACCCTCAGTGTTTATTCTAGGATTCAAAAGATGTGGGGGGATTTGAGAGCAAAATCTACAAAATTGAGAAATGATCGGTATTTTATGCTCTTTGTGTATCGTAAAAAAATCCCCCACCAATGTTGAAAATGCGGGGGATCTTTGAAAAAGTGGGGCAATCCCCCAATCCTCCTGCCTAGAATAAACACTGTAACCCTTAACAGGAATATTCCCATATCAGCATGACAAGGGTTAAAATTGAAATTGCATATGAAGAAGACCTTTTAAATGGGATACATGCATTCGAATTTGAATTTAAGTTTCTTTGGTCATTGTTTTACAAATCAGCAACAAAGTAGCACAGTTGAGACTCAGTCATAAACTGTTTCCTTTCGAGTTCCGACTATTCATTCTAATTAACAAGCAAAGTTTGTTTAAATGTGGGAAAGTCACAGTTTGAAGTTTCTTTGTTTGTGAATCTGTTTGTTTATTTATAACTTTTTTTTTAACTTGTATAAGATTCTACAATATTTACTAGAAAAATATATAGTTAAGGTGAAATGTTCCAAATTTGTAAACAATCAACTATGAAGATAAAAAATTATTTCTTTGTAGATGTTGTAAACACTAAACCTTTAAACATGGTAATTCCAAACAATCTAAGATATTTTCTACTATTCTTACTTCCCCACTGTTGGTCTCTTTGTCTGGATATTAAACCCTGAACTCTTTCTTGCTCTTTCTTCAATTGCATCAACTGTTGTTGCTGCTGATTCATAAGCATTTCTTGTTGTTGTTGTTGCCACAATCTCATCTGCTTGAATCTCTCGAGCAGCCTGGTCTGCTCCATAGCCTGTCTTTGTTCTATTAGATCTAAACTAGCATCTGAAAGAAGATGTTTTGATTTTTAAATTTTTGTTATAATTGATTGACTGAAGTATTAATAGAATTTATTGAACAAAACATCATTGCAGATTCATGTTGCCAAGCAAATGCTTCATTTGGCTTTCAATATTTGAATAGACACAAGTACGATGTATGAACTTTGAATGGACCAGTCACCTATTTTCTGCTAGTACATGTATTACTAACAAGTAATTATTGAAGGGATTTTGTTGCATATAAGGTTGTTTAGCATGCATTTCGTGGTACAAGTAAAAAATTGCAATTTACAGTTAACTTTGCCAATTACAATATTCTTGAATAGATTTCATGGTCCTGACAGGGTCCTGACCCTAACCCTGGTCTTTAATCATAAATTTACCCCCTTCCCTCACAAATAAATTTTAGACTGGTCCAAATAGAGAGGAGTTACATAATTCAAAGTCCATGAAATGTTAGATCTTTTCAATTTTATAGGTAGAAAGATTGTGTAAATGAAGAAATTGCTTGTTGCAAGATTTTTTTAAAGATTTTTTCAAATTTTCTATTAGAATATTTTCTTCTTTTATTTGTTTTTAATTTCATGTAAATTAATTCATCCCATTCTCACACAATCCTGCTTTTTGAGCTCTTCAAATAAAAAGCAGAAAACATTGTGGACAATGAAGATTTTGTTTGTGATAAGCAATTTCTGCAATGTCCACAATGTTATGTACCATTCTAAAATTAAACCAACTTAAATTGTTGTCTGCAAATTCTAAAATTATCTCTGGTAATGGGTTAATAAATATTTCCTCAGTATGTTGGAAAAATGAAAATTGATTTTGAAATAGTCCTCTTTTGGCTATCTTGGTATCTTTTACTGCAAGTCATTCTCATAATTCCGAATCTATTTTAGTAAGAAAAAATCTGAATTTCCCATTCTATTTTCTAACTTGTCAGTAGGTTGAATAAAAGAATTAAACAGAGAAAATGTATTTTGAGGTTCATATTTTAAACTAGTGACCTGATTATGGGATTTATGACACAATATTAGCAAAGCAGACATGCATTCAGAGACAATCTTTTACATGTCATTCAAGGTAGTAAACAAAGGTATTGATGCGTCTTGTCGTATCAAGGGCGGGGAACATTCTACTTATCTAACCCTTGGCACATTGAATAGAGAATTTCTGTACCCATGACATCACAGAAGGGAAAACGAGGCTAGCCAAACAGTGGGTTTCTTACAAATCAGGTTAAAAGGGGCGGAGTCTCATAATACGGTCTACCTTGTCCACGGGCCCTGAGGCTATAACTGTCTACCAGATGTGCAAAGTTGCACTTTTAACCCTTTCCATGGATTCTAACAACGATTCTAACAACGAAACTTTGGGAACAATTAACTAAAAACACATCTTTATTGAGCAACATTTTCGCGAATTTTAATAATTGTTTTTTTGTCAGATCAGTAAGTATGGTTTTGTACATCTGTTAAAAAATTATGACTTTTTAGGTATTTGCTGGATAACAAATCTAGACAACATTGACATTACATTTTAAAATAAATGTAAATCCCTGTCAAAAAGGACGACTAACAGAAATATTAAGAGAACTTCAAGAAATAGTCAACACAAGCAAGTTTCGATTTCTTTAAATGTTTAGTGTAAACTAAATACAAAACCGTAACTATGTTAATTTTTTTCAGTCGTGAAAACAAAATTTATTGTGTTGTTAATGGGCTTATTGCTGTGAGCTTTCAAATAAAAAAAAAACTTCGTCAAATTTCAAAGCTGTAGTTGATATAACAAACTGACGGATACTTAACACAGTATCCAGATATTTGTAAATTTGGAGGATTGTGAGTTAACCCATTACCAGATTGTAAACATTTAGACTGGCTCAAAGTCAAAGAAGTTGCAGACAACAGTTAAAAGTTGATGAAATTTCGGTTTTTTATCTACTTTCTGGGTAGAAAAGGTTGTAGAAAACCAAGAAATTGCTTGTTATAAGCTATTTTTTCATTTATATAAATGTTTTCCAAATCTATTTTCTTAAAGCGTCACTGAGTCGGGATGGGTTAATAAATATCCAGATATTTTGCAACTTAATCTTTCGTTCTTCCCTATACTCTTAAAAATTCAAAACCAAGAGCCATTCTATTTATCAGTTTCTATCTTGAAGAGAAATTGTAGACGTTATAATGGGCCGCTACCGATATACTGAATTCTTCCGAAAATGCCCTTTAAATGACTACCTTGACTAGACATGGTATTTGCTCCAAAGAATGTACAAGAGTCATGACTAGATGCTTCTATTTCCAGCAGAATAAGATTTAATAGCAGGATTCCACACATAGAAATATTGAATACTCTTGTTATACTCGTAGAATATAAATTGTTGTGGAAGTTTGTATTTACTTTGACGCATTTAAACCAATTTCATTCCCATATAGATTTGTATTTTACTTCTGATATTTAAAAACAAAATTAGCAAAGATGCCTTCGCTTGACCAGAGACATCAATATGAATGTTATTCTATGTCTCTTGCTTGATAAGACTAGTAACAACAAGCAAATCAAAAAGCAACAACAGAGAACAAAAATGTGAAAATAGTAATTTTACACAGATTTTTTCCAAATCTGAGAGTTCCGTTATTTTCGATAAACATGGCTATTAAAATTTCATTTTCTCTTTCGTCCTGACAATTTTTCTATAAAGGGTCTAATGGTAAGTCAATTTTAAATGTTAACGATATCATGCCATAAATTCATTTTTAAATCCAAGTGACTTACACGCCTATTATCGGTATCTTTGATTGCACAATAGTCCATGGGTGGTATTTTAGAAATACATCTTATAATGATCGGCTTTTAGCTTCGTTTACCCTACTGCCCTGATGAACTCTTTTTACAATGACCAAGGAAGTCATTTGACTGAAATTATCTCGAATTCATCTTGTTCTAAGGAATATATACGAATTTGAGTTTGAATTTTTACAAAGGATTATAAACCAAAAAAGGTAAGGAAAATATGTTTTAAACCTTTTTTCTTTAGAAAAATCTTACCAAACCTTTTTTTAGATACTTGAAAACAATCTCTTTTTTACGTTTAATCAGGGCTCCCGCTGCCGATCGCCAATGGGGCCAAATGCGACAAAATAAGAATTCTGGCCCCAAAATCGGCGAATTGGCGATTTTACTGGTGACAACTTTCAAAATAAGGTAAAGGGATGTTGAGTCCATTTAAATGATTTCCAATGCGCAACTTTATCATTCACACATCCGCTAATTTGTTTGGGAGACAAGCGACCATCAATATCCATTGCATATCTGTGTCAATCAAGACAGATTAGTTACGCATCGCTGACCTAATTGATTCTAACATCACTCGAGTTATTGGGATTTTCCGAAGCCCGCCGGGAACCATCATGTAAACCAAAATGGCGGAAATTCACATCGCTTGGGCTAAAAAATTGACGATATTTATTCCTCGATCATTTTTTGAGATTCATTAGATTGCCGAATAAAAACCAAAGACAACATTTTGCTAATCTATTGATGATTTTAGTATCAAAGTCAACTGAATTTCCGAGAAATGAGAAATATCGGACATTAGTAATCAAAGTACTGCGGACATTAGTAATCAAAGTACTGTGGGTTACCAAAATTTGACCTGTCGTCCAGCATAACTCTAGGTGTTCTTGAAATTTAATTATCAAATGACAATCCTCTCATTTTGTACCTTTTAACCCTTTCCCAATTCATTTAATATAATATATTATAGATAACAGGTTATTTGTTTTCCATATAGTAGTTTTCTTTCATTCACTTATTCATATTGGCTCCGCTTTTGTCCCCAATTGGCACCAAGTGGCCCCAAATTTTTACCATTGGCGATTTCATTGGCGCAAGAATAAAATTTCCCAGGGGGAGCCCTGTTAATATATATATTAATTTAATGGATTAACATATTCAAAATGATTGTCTTAGTTTGATCTAATTTACACCTTTTACAGTTCATCTTTATTGCTGTATTTTTCTTGTATTTCTTAAAAAGATGAATACATGTATGATATTAAAGTTGATTCGAAAGCTTGAAGAAGCATTTCGTCAGTTGGCCACATAAACTTCTACACTATAGCTTATACTGAGCTGTAGTTATGGATTTTGTGAAGTTTATATATCAAAACTAAAATAAATTGGAGTTTTGCAGTAAAATGACGATCAAAGTAGTTGGGGGAAAAGGGTTCTTTAGGCATGTATGCGGTAAACAACATCTTATCACGTGACCAGAGAGATTAAGTTTTACCAAAGCCGTATGTAAGAAGCCCTCTGATTAGTAGTCACAGAAATTGCGTTTGACCTTTTGAATGGCTGGTTAAAAATAAATTGTATTAGAGAAAAAGATGATCTCGATATTCCTTCATTATGAGGATGATATCAATCAGATAATTACTGTACCCATCAGTCCCTTATCTTCAGTTATTTTTCAGTTCTCTGTGGAAATATTATCTGACAAGACTTTGCTTCCTTTTAGCCAGCATTTTCGCAAATTGAAAAATTCTTGAGCCATTTTCTAGAAATCTTAGCCATTGGCCAGCATGAGCCCTGCTCTCAGTAAGGACCAATTGTGTAAATTTTCAAAATCCAAACTTGTAATTTTTTACATTTTTTTGATTTTCTGGTTGTAACATAGGTCAATGTTTGTTTATTAATTGCAATGGTCAATAGGGAGATTTTATGAATACTTAATCAGGATGATATCATACACAAACAACTTCCTGAACCTAAAAATTGCCAAAGTGTGCAAGATCACCTGACATGCATGATCAGACATAACTGTACATGAATAAGAATACCCTAAAATTCAATACCTGTCCTTTGTGAGTCATTCATAGATTTGTCAAGAGGTCCATTTATAATATTCTCCCTTAAAGAGGTATCTCCAATCACTTGTTGTTGGCTTCCAGTAGCTTGTAACATTCTTTCAAAATTCATCGCCTGCATAAACATCTGATTGGATATGTCTAGTCCAAGTAAAGGATAAGAAGCTGACGATGGTGTAGACATAATTTGTGCAGACTGAGGAAATCCAGAAACAGATGAAGTAGTATACTGTGGATTTATCATGCAATTACTCATAGGCAGACCTTGGTTTATCATCACACCGTTATTTACAGAAGGCCCTGAGCGGAATGGCATCTGAGCTCCTAACTGTTGGTTTGGTTGAGAGCCTGTTGAAGCACTTTGAGGATTGATCCATGGTTGCCGACCACCAAATCCGCTTTCCATTGTCTTTGTATCACTTAACCATTGTAGGTCATTACAATATGACAAACAAAATTATTCCATATTCTGTCAAAATCTCTTCTTGACAAGTGGTTTAAGAATTCAGCTCAATCTTTTTACAAAATACGTAAAATTATGTTTCTTTGGTGAAATTGTAATGGAAAACTTGTGCGTCATTTTGAAATAGCCGCCATGTTTTAAACAAGTTTTTTCATGTGAAACACTTTCTTCACTTTGTAGACTAACTTTGGCAAGAAAAAAGAAAGATACGAAGCCAAGTATATTTCACGCTTCATTTAATTTACAAAGATATGTTTAACCATAATTCGATGATCACTAACGATTTGAATAAGTCTTTAATTTTGGAAAATAAGTCGGTTTCTACACATTGTTTACAAAATATCCGACATTTTGAATTCCGGTGTCCACGTAAAATTAAGTTACCTGTAACACACAGAAGAAGTTTATTACGCGTCTACCCTACTTGCTAAAATATGTTTGGATAAAAATAACTTGTTCTTAAAGCGGGGCTAATTTCCATACATGGTGCAGTGGAAGGAGGGGCTAATCAGGATAGAGGTTTTATTTGAATCACCGCTGAAGCCTATTCAAAGTTATTTTTGTCATGATATTCAATAAAACTTTCGTAATGACACGAAAATGAACACTCATTCGTAAGTTTGGGTGATAGTAACTTCGGTAAATCACAACTTCGGTAAATTGATATTATATAGTAAAATAATGGAGACTTCGGTAAAATGGTAATTATAGTGTAATTATCACCTTCCGATCGGGTATTGACACGAGTGACCTTAATTAATTTTGACAGTTTGTAACAATTGCAATCTTATCTTGGAGTAAGTATTTGAACTTGAATAATTGGCCGAGAAACAAAAATGTATTTATGAATAAATTTTATTCACCAAGTAATTGCGGACATGAAAAAGATGAATCGAGAAATTTAATCTTTTCCAACAAAACCCCCTTTTAAGGCAGCTTTGAAACATTATGAAAAATGGAGAAATTGTTTGTATTTAGCAATTTCTTCATTATCCACAATGTTCCTATCCAAAAAGACAAAATTAAAATTTCATATACTTGACATAGTCGTCTACAGCTTCTTTCGAGTTAAAAAAAAAAAAGATTGATACTATATAAACATCCTAATACAGGGTGAAAATGGAATAATCAGAACAGCGAAAATCGTATTTTACAAAAAGGATATTTATAATTGTATTTCAGGTTGAAGATATGTTCCATTTAAGATATTAATCAAACCTGAAGTCCTAATATTGACCGCTTTTCATACTGTTCAATGGCATAAGAAGTTGCCAATAATCAAAACAATTGGCTGAAAATCGAAAAAAAAAAATGCTGAAGACAAGAAAGTCTTAACTTAATTCGAAACAACAATAAAATATTGATGGTAAACTTGGTTTAACTTGAAATCGTAAATTTGAATTTACCATTATACAATTATTACATCGTAGGTAAAAAAGTGGAAAAGTGCTTGTAGAAGAATTATACAACATCGATATCTTTTTATAGTGTTTCCTTATGATTCAACTTTTTAGGCAGGTCTAGAACGCCAAAGTCGAGGGCAATATACCAAATGGGTAATAATATTTATCTTGGATTTACTTATATTCACATTTGGTTCCAATAAAAAATTAATTTATGACCAATTAATGTTCATATTCTTAATTGTTTTGTGATTCATTTAGGGGATTGGGGTGTTATCGTATATAAATATTCTCAATAATGATAATACAATAAACCTTTTTTCCTTTTCGACTTCGATAAAATGTAAGAATTTCTTTAATTGTGACTAAGTATAAAACGATAAATACATCGAAAACTTAGAATTACTGATACAAATTATCTGCCCTTAAGTGATAATTACGCTATGATTACCCTTTTACCAAAGTCTCCATTATTTTACTATATAATATCAATTCACCGAAGTTGTAATTTACCGAAGTTACCTGAAACCGTAAGTTTGAACCCCATTCACAAAAATTGTAGATCCACCATTGGTTTGTATAGTGAACATTTTGAATACTTTCCTATCAGAATATGCCAGATTGATTTCAACCTAATTTTACACAAGTGCCCATGGATGACCATGTGTCAGATGCAATGGAAAATATCACCGTATGAAACATGTTTTATGATCGAAGCCAAATCCCATATATAGTGAAACTTAAAAAATCATCTCCTCAGATGGTACTTGGTCGACCTCGACCAAACCGTACAGAATCGCGATCCTCAGGTAACCCTTTATCAAATCTATTGAAAAAAATTGAATGTTTGAAAAAAAAACCTCTCATACATATTCATCGGGAAAATCAATCAAGAATAGGTCTTAAATTCTTGCATGATTGTCTACCTTCAAACTTAAAAATAGTGTCAACCCAGTTTAACGATTTATTTAAGTCTTTTGTTGGTGAAAGTTGTCCGATTCCGAAACTGGCGGAGCATTGAGCAGATCCTCTGTAATTTCAAGCCACGGGAAGCTCTTAAGTTATGTTGGCATCAGCAATTGTATCAATGAGCTTACGCATGTGATCTGGAAAAAAAACCTACAAAAAACAAACGAACAAAACCCCATAAACGTTGTAGTGAAGCCAGTGTATTTCTATCAACTGATAATCTAGATAGATAAAAACTATCCAAGATCACTGTCCATAATATGACTGTATCAAAATTAGGAAAGCCAAGAACAAACGAAATAAAACAGCAACTATATACTCTATAAGAACAAAGATTCTTATTGACGGAGCAGATTAGAAAAAAAGAAGTTTCCTGTGCACGAATGAATTACTTGTAGACAGTTTTTAGGTCACCTGAACAATAAGCGCTCAAGGTGAGCTGTTGTCATCGCCCAATGTCCGGCGTCCGTTGTCATCGTGCTTCGAGTGTCTGTCAACAATTTCTGCAAACATCTTTTCCTCCTAAATCCGGGATATTCATCGCTATTGGTCCTAAAATGCGTAACACACCCCTTTATAGTCTCCGATGATCTTGAAATTACTGTACCGCAAAATGAAGAACTGAAAAAGTTATTTATTCCTTCAATTAATATGTAATGGAACAATACACCGTTAAAAACGTTCACCATCTTAGCCTAAAAATATTGAATGAAAACACACATACCCATTGTAAATTGTTCTTTTTTACTACAAAGGAAACTGCAGGTTATACATACACGAATAAGAAAATAGACATTGTTTTCGTTAAAGGGAAAAAAACAACAGTTCTTGCCTCTTTAGTAAAGTCACAGTAGGTAAGGATAGACAGCAATAGATTAATTTCTAATCTTAAAAAATGAATTTTAATTGAAATGTTAATTTTGATTGGAATGTGAATTTTAATTTTGAAATTTCAAACAAATGGACCGTATCTTTAAACTTGTAGTAGATGAAGCCACTGTTATCCCCTTGCAACTTTGTAGATGGGTATTTAGCAACAAGTTAGTTTCTACGTCTTTCCAGGAGTATTTCATTCCGTTCACCGTACCATAGTGGTTTTTAAAAGGACTTTTTTTCAACTTTTTCAGTGATTACGTAACGGGCATGGTAGAGTAAATAATATCTAAGTAGAAACCAACGGTAAGATCTATGTATCCCTGGGTGTCCAAACAGCCAATCAAAATTAGTATCAGTCTTTTCGTTTGTTTTGGAAGATCCTCCCCTCGCCTGCTAGGTGATATGAGATATGCTGACTGCATAAAATCTTATTCTGCTTTGTGCCTTAAAATACCATTAGCATACAGCTAATATGCTACCTTATCTCACGAAGGGCTCATTCCTCACAAAAGGCTAACGTATTATTATATGCAAAAGCATTATTTACCCGGACAAATCCGAATCATAGAGTTAGCGAACACATAGTGTGGCTGTACTTGTAGCATGTTTTAAAATATTCTACATGGTGTCAGAAGTTGAGAAACCAATTTAGCAGATATGGAAGGTCTTAGCTGCGCGGCCTTATGTTTGAATTAGGAGGCTGCAGATCTTGAAACGGCCTGGAAAAGGTTCGTAACCCATGCGAATTTCGTTTTCGGCGGTCCACTGAAAGAGAAAGAAGAAGCTGAAAAAATGCGCATATTTAATGATTTGGGTCGGAGATAAGGGCAGGACCATTTATGAAAATTGGAATATGACTGCAGAACAGGAAAAGCAGTTGAAATCGTACTATGACAAGTTTGAAGCCCATGTGAAACCTAAATCAAACATAGTCTATAACAGATTCAAATTCCAGAGTAGAGTTCAAAATGACGAGCCATTTGATCAGTTTGAGATAGACTTACAAACACTTGTCAGAGATTGTGCATATGATAAGCCAGAAGAGATGGTCCGAGATCGCATAGTCTTTGGAATCAAGAGTCAAAAAGCTCGAGAAAAGATTATTTGTGAAGGATCAGAGTTGACATTAAACAGAACACTAGACTTAGTAAGATCATATGAAATAGCTAAAGCACAGTCCCAGAAGATGCAGAATGATATTAATGTAAATGCAATTACTGACTATAAAAGACAGGGTGCAAAACCGAAAGCAAAAGTAAGACATGACAATGTAAAAGAGTGTTCAAGATGTGGTCAAACACACACTCTAAAGGACAAATGCCCAGCCATAGGTCAAACATGTAAAAAGTGTGGTAAAGGTAACCATTTTGCAAAGAACTGCAGAAGCCACCTACAAAACAAAACTCTAAGAAAACGAAATTATCCGAAGAACAAAATTTATCAGCTAGAATACCAATCAGATAATTCGGACTCATCTGACACATTTTATGTTGGTATGGTGATTGAATTAAGTGGTGATACATACAACATTAAATCACTGAATAAAAATTGGCTAGTTAATTCCCAGATTAATGGAAAATCAGTGCAATTACAAATTGACACAGGTGCAAAATGCAATATTATGTCTGAAAAAACACTGAAAATGCTGAACTGTCAGAATGAACTCAAGCAATCCAATTCTATTCTTAGGTCATATAGTGGTCATAGCTTAGAAACACTTGGACACGCTATTTTGTCAATGAAAGTGAAAGACCAAGAGTACCCAGTAAAATTTCAAATAGTCAAAATGGAAAATGCTGAAACCCTTTTAGGTGCTGATAATTGTTGTCATTTGAATCTAGTAAAAAGAATTAATTCCCTTGATAAACAAAATACAAAATATAATGTGCCAGAAGACATTCAACAATCTTTTGTGCAGGTATTTGAAGGTCTAGGGTGCCTACCTGAGAAGCATCATATTACCATTGACAAACCAGTTGAACCTAAAATTCATGCTCTAAGAAAAATACCTATAGCTATAAAGAGTAAAGTAAAAAAAGAGCTGGAGTATACGGTAAAACAAGGAGTCATTGTAAGACAAAAGGAACCAACTGATTGGGTCAACTCTATGGTCACTGTTATTAAACCCTCTGGAAAGCTCAGAATCTGCATGGACCCAAAAAACTTGAATAATGTTTAAAAGGGAACACCACCCATTAAAAAACATAGAAGAGATATTATCCCAGATATCAAATTCCAAGATTTTTTCTAAGCTAGATGCTACATCTGGATTTTGGCAATGTCCCCTTGATGCAGAAAGTCAGAAGCTATGTACTTTTAATACTCCATATGGCAGATTTAGTTTCTCTAGGCTACCATACGGGATTAAATCAGCAAGTGAAGTGTACCAGAGAATATTTTCTGAAATGATAAGTGATATTGATGGTGCTGAAGCAATTGTAGATGACATTTTGATCTGGGAAAGTGACATTGAAGAGCATGATAGGAGGCTCAACCAAGTATTAAACCGTGTAAATGATTACAATCTTAAGCTGAACAGAGAAAAGTGTTTATTTAGACAGACTTCGTTAAGCTATGTTGGTCATACGCTATCGTCCAATGGTGTAAAACCTGATCCTGAAAAGGTCAGAGCAATCCAAGAAATGCCGAAACCCACTAACAAGAAAGAGCTGATGACTTTCCTAGGATTTATTAACTATTTAGGTAAATTTATACCTAACCTATCAAGCAAAATATTGTTATTGGAAAAAGACAATGAATGCTCATGGGAAAAGGAACAAGATGACGCATACAACAATTTGAAAAATGACGCAAGTACAGCTCCGGTATTTAGGTACTTTGATCTAACAAAAACATTAACTTTATCAGTTGACGCATCATCACGAGGAATAGGCGCAGTATTACTGCAAGAGAATCAACCAATTGCATACGTTTCGAGAGCATTGACTTCCGCGCAACAAAATTATGCTCAAATCGAAAAGGAAGCCCTAGCTATTTCATATGGATGTACCAAGTTTCATCAGTATATATTTGGAAGGGAAGTAGAAGTGGAAAGTGACCACAAACCCCTACAAGCCATATTCAACAAGCCATTACTGCAAGCGCCGCCACGGTTACAGCGCATTCTACTCGCATTACAGCGTTACAATCTAAAAGTAACATACAAGCCTGGAAGTCAAATGTACATTTCAGACTGCTTAAGCCGTGCATTTCTGAATGAAACAGTTGAAGACTTGAACAGTAAAGAGCTGAGTGTCAATATAGTGAAATATCTTCCAGTTTCTGGTGAAAAAATGAAAATATTCCAAGCCGAAACTGAAAAAGACAGTATCTTAACAAAACTGAAAGAATTGGTCAAAAATGGTTGGCCAAATAGTAAAAACAAAGTAGACAGGGATCTGCTTCCATTCTGGAGTTTTAGGGACGAGATGTCCATCATTGACAATATGCTATTGAAATCCCACAAGCTAATAGTACCAAAGTCACTACAAGCAGAAATGTTGGAGAAAATACATGAAGCTCACTTAGGAATCAACAAATGTAAAAGTAGAGCACGAGAAACATTATTTTGGCCAGGGATGTGTTCAGACATTGAGCACAAAGTATCTTCATGTTCAGAGTGTGCCGAGAATTTCAACAGAAATCCAAAAGAACCATTGATCAAAACAGAAATAGCAGACAGACCGTGGTCAAAGATTAGTGTGGACTTATTTCACTTCAACGGAAAAAACTATCTTTATTCATGTGATAAATTTAGTTCATGGCCAGAAATTGCTAAACTAGATGATCTTTCCAGTGAAAACACAATCATGTACTTAAAGAGCCAATTTTCACGATATGGAATCTCAGAGGAACTGTATTCAGATAACGGGCCGCAGTTTGCCAGCTCTTCTTTTACAAACTTTGCAAAGAGCTACGGTTTTACACATATCACAAGATCCCCAATATATCCACAGTCCAATGGCCATTCGGAAAGGAGTGTACAGACTATCAAAAACCTGTTGAGAAAATCAACAGATCCATACCTAGCTATTATGAACTACAGAGATTCTATCATCGATGGGCTTGGAAGGTAGAAGGCTAAGAACAACTCTACCAATTACCTCCCCATTGCTGAAAACTACCAAAACTGCCACAACACAAATAGTCAATAAACGTAAAAAAATACAAAACAGAAACAAACATTACTACGATAAACACGCTTTAATTGAACACACAAAGTTTCGTGTTGGTCAATCCAATATAATGAAACGAAACGACTCATCAAAGTGGGAGCCAGCGACAGTAGTTGAAAAACACAAATCACCAAGATCTTACATAGTCCAAAACAATAATACAATGGAGCTATATCGTCGCAATGGAAAACATCTGAAACAATCGAAAGCAAACTTCAATCAAACACCAGAAATTGATTACTTCGACGAAAATACTATGGTAATAGAATCTGAACCAAACTCACAGCCGCCCAATCAACCAACAATCACAACTACAAGATCAGGACGGCAGGTCAAGATACCATCAAAATTCAATGATTTTAGTATTGATAAATAAAGTGTCATGCAGTGTTAATTGGGCATAATAATCACAAGCAGGCACTTGAAAGTGTTTAAATTTTGTTTTGTTTTTCCCAAGTGCTTTAGACAAAACGCCTATTTGTTATATGCAAAAACTTTTGAAAAAGAAAAATCACAGTTGCGGACGTGATCTTTAAAGTATATTTGAATACACATAAAGACAGATAAAATTTTGTCAAGAAAAAATTGCTGTCATATCAATTTTCAGTTTATGATAATGATTGTCAATAAAACTTTCAATAATAGATACTGATATCATAAAGTGGATTTGAAAGAACAAAACCTAGTGAAAAGAGATCTATACTTATCATAAATTACTTAATACATAGTTTTGGCCATTTCATTTGATTATTATTTGTCTTTGTCTCATCAATCTAGAATACTAACTGTGAAATATTTCAATGAACTGGATACTGTTAATCAGAGACTTTTCGTAGAAAGGGAGATGTCAAGTATTACTAGATATTGTATAGTGAGACGACAATAACTTTCCATATGATTAGACTGTATCTTTAATGTTGAAGAGTTCCGTTTCCGGTGGTCCTTGACCCTAAAAATAAACGTGCTAAACCCAAACATTGTTTTATTTATTTTACAACATGCTACAGCACTGATATGTAGTTCTACCAATCTAGCCCTTGTAAATTTCGGGTCTATCGAGAAGTACACAATGATACGTTTTTTTACGATCTAGATCTTGTCAGTACGATCTATTTTGGGCTAATTAGAAAGCGCCACGGTTGTTTAATTCTAGGCATTTTTCGCCCATATTCAAATGTTGTCAGACACACTGGACTACGAATGATTACGGTTTAAATACGACGTAGTACGACCAGAACGAGTAGTTACGGATGACGCCGGAGACCATTCGTAGTTTTTCCGAGGCCTTCTTCCGTGTTCATTAATGGACTTTATTTAAGTCCTCTATACAATTAACTACGAGCGCAAGTCCCCGTGTACATATTTTTACAATGGAGTAAAGTATTCAATTTTTGATAAGCACGTTGACTGTTTACACATGACTGATAAAGTATAGCAATTGATTCTTTTGTTAAATTTGAATAAGTGAATGAGGTTATACGTATGCGGTTATTTCCAATTTGTCTTGTCGAGTGTTTGTTCGCTGTCTACTCTCTACATTCGTTGTCTATCTATTTTATATTTGTCTCTATCACGATATTCATATTCACATCAAACTGTTCCATAAAGACTACTAGTAACCGTTTAGACCTCGAATGCACTGTTTTTGTGTTCTTACAAAATGGAATGTATAAAAAATGTTTTGATGTGTTGCAAAAATTGGACGGGGGAAAGTACGATCGAAAGCGACAAGGGACTACAGATACTTTAAAATTATCAGCAATCTTTCGCTTTGACCTCAGTGTCTGGTTCAGACAAGAAGATTCACAGTGCAAATTTGGTTTCTAGATTAAAGAGATTTACAAATTGAAAGTGCACTGATCGAAGCTCTGAAATCCTATTAATTGAGTGAACAGTAGAAGTGAAAATGGCTTCGAAAAAGGATCGCACGAGAACAGATCACCCGTTTGCCAGACTATTAATGTCACGTGTTTCGTCAGGTGTACCAGCGCGTGATGCACCAAGCGAAATATCACGTGATTTAACTAAATCAACTACACGAGAATCAACCGGAGCAGTACCGCGTGAATCGAAAGCAACAGCAACACGTAATCTTACGAGTGCAGAATCACGTGACATTACAAGAGCCGTATCATGTAGTTCCATACGACCGGTGTCACGCATACCATTAAGTTCAGGAAGTAGCTCATTGGAACAAGATTCCGACCTCGACCCTAGGACCGACTTGTCAAGTACTAAAAGAGTTAATTGCATCTCATGCCAAAGACGGGGAAGGAAGTCAAACGCTGCGTATTATTGCCAAGACTGTAGAATCGGTTTATGTGTTAACTGTACCGAAGAACATAAAGAAATTCGAATGAATCGCCATAGTATTTCGACAATCAGTAAAACATTCCACTTGTCTCCTAATCAAGGCCCCTTCCCAGAATTGACTGTTATTGGCACCATCAAAATGGACGAAGAGCTATATTTACGGGGATCAACATTTCTTCCGAATGGTGAACTAGTGACTGCCGACTTTTACAACGCCAAGATTCGCGTGTATAGTTCGGATTACACACGGAAACTTGTAGCTTTCTTTCTTATACCTAAAGATCATAATTTTGAACTGAAACGACCCAAACCATTTGATATAACTTCAATCTCAAATGACTGCTTTGCCTTTACCGCTGAAAATGGGTGTATCTATATTCTGAAAATGGGTAACACGCGTATCATAAAGATCCATAGAATCATCAGTGTGATCGATTTTACCTCAAACTACGGCGAGTGTCTAGGACTCGCTTACAATGACGTTTCGGAATATTTGTACGTTGGTTGTTCATCAGACAGGGAGGGTGTGTACATTAAGGTTTATGATTTAGAAGGTAAGCCTGTCCAAACTGTGAGGGATGGAATTGTTGAGGCACCAGACTATCTTGTATTTGGTACCAACAAGTCAAAATTACACTCGGCTGATTCTGACAGTGTCACCGTGTATGATGTGGGAAGTTTTGAAGAGGTCGAGAAGTATCCTGAACTTCAAGCCCAAATAAGGGATTTATTTTTAGATAAATATGGATACACTTATTGTCTAGCACTGGAAAGACGAACTTACAACTCTTCCGGCAGTATATACAGATTAGATTTGAACACCGGGGTCACTAAAGTAGCAGAAATGGATGATAAACCAGCATCTATTACTTACAATCACAAAACAGACACCGTCGCTGTGACTTTTGTAAAATCGAGATATATTTACTTGTACAAACTAGCCTTAAGATCGTACAAGAAAGCTGTAGATGCGAAGTTAAGACCTTATCAAAAGCTAAAATAGTTAAACTACACGACAATTATGTGGACAGAACTTTTCATGAGTGATATGACGGGTGCTACATCCATTGTAAAATACTAATCCAAAGATTTTACTGCTGAGAATGTACAGCTCCAAATATTTATGTCAATTTCTTTTTTCGTCAAAGTTAAAAAATGTTAAGAGCTTCTTTTTCATCAATACTGAACATATCTTTTATTATATATATATACCATGTAAAAACAGTTTAGCAACACTGAAAGTTGTAGCTATAAAATGATCATTTAATTGTATATGATTGTATAACAAAGTACACAATAAATTTCAACATCATAACAACAAATTCTAATAGTTCAATCCTTATTTCAAGAAATATCACGTCAAAATTAACGTTCCAAAAGTCAGTACCTGGTATGTTTGCCGTTAGCCGCAATTAAAGCCATGCATCGTCTCCTCAAACTGGCGATAAGTTTGTTAATTGTACGATCCGGAATATTCTGCCACTCCTCCCGAAGGTCCCTCTCTAAGTCGCGAACGTTGTTGACGTCATTCCGGTTACGTACACGTCGTCCCAGCTCATCCCACAAATGCTCAATGGGTGAGCGATCTGGGGATTTCGCTGGCCAATTCAGGGTTTGGATGCCATGCTGTCTAAGAGTGTCTTGTGTATGTAGGGTTGAATGCGGATGAGCGTTGTCCTGTTGTAGGATCATGCCATTACGTTGTCGAATAAACGGAGCAGCAATAGGTTCGATCACTTTATCACAATAACGCACCGATGTTAACGTCACCTGAACAACAACAATGTCTGTTCGTCCATTTTTACATATGCCTCCCCATATCATAACGCTTCCCCCACCATAGCGATCTCTCTGTAACACGTTACTAAGGTCAAAACGTTCGCCTTTTCTCCGCCACACTCGGATACGTCTGTCGCCAAAATCCACACAAAACCTCGACTCATCCGTAAAAAGAACGTTGTTCCACTGTTGTTGTGTCCGACGACGATGTTCCCTGGCCCAATCCAGCCTTGCGTCCTCATGTCTTGGAGTTAACGTTATCCCGACGTATGATCTGCGACCGTACATACCGCTCGAATGTAGGCAGTTTCTGACTGTTTGAGGTTTCACTTGTACGTGTGCCGTAGTATAGAGGTGACCTGCAAGCTTGGGCGCTGACATAAACCTGTTCCTGCGCGACGTTACTCGGAGGTAGCGGTCATCTACGTCTGATGTTTTCCGTGGTCTGCCACTACGTTGGCGGTCTTTCACTGTGCCACTTTGTTGAAATCGATTCCTCAGGCGAGAAATGGTGCCTGCTGCAACGCCGAAGTGAAAGGCAACTTGTCTAACTGCCATTCCTCCACGCAACATCCCTACGGCTCGATTACGTTGTTCTATTCACATTGCTGGACTACGTCCCATTGCTACAACTGAATTTTTTTCTGTGGCCTTTTTCTAGTGAAGTCAATGAGCGTTGTATACAATATCGTATGAATCAGTCAGACTGACCATAACATGTGTATAAGATGTATCGACGTGATTGCCTTATGTCGCACGTGACGCCCGCATATCCATTATACCCGCGTTTGACATAGTGGTGTGTATACCTGAACGATAGGCACAACATAAAATGAAAAACCTATCTACTCAGCAGCTACCGTTAATATTTCCTATTACAAAGAAAAATGTTGCAAAACTTTTTTTACTATGTATATATATATATTTTTTTTTTTCATTTTTTTTAATTATCGTTCTATACTTTTGTTATCTACTTTAAAGACAAGTGTTTTGCGTTAAATTGATTATTCGTCTGCCCCGCTCGTAATCAAACTGTTTGTTCGGCTTAAGCGACAGGTCGAGAAATGAATTGACCCAAGTCGAAAATTTTCCTTTCCCGTTTACAATTCGTCGAAATGATTGTCTTCCGATTGTTTGGTTATTTAATTTGCCCCTATGGTGCGGGGAAAGGGTAAAAGATATAAGAAGTAAATGTCGAGTACCAGCATCTTCCTTGATACCAGAGTAATGTATAGACAGTTGACAACGCCCACTTCTTGCTGTACTCCACGCGGCAGATTTTTTTAGAATCAATGAATTCTGTAAAGCTTTCTTTTTCAACTAATTTTATTTGGGTTTCGTCTATAAAACAGTGTTTTCCATGACCCTCTGTTTCTTTGAAGTTGGACCCTCATTCTTTAAGAATGACCCCAAAAATTTCTTAACAGCCTTCTCTATCTCCTTTGAAAGGGTTATAGTATGGCAATGTGACCCCCAGTTTTGAGAGTCAATGGAAAACCCTGATAAAGGTTCCTGCATCGATTGATTGATTGAATGAATGCGGTTTAACGCCACTTTCAACAGTATTTCAGTCATATCGCGGCGGCTGGAGCGTCTAACAATGGATTCCTGGTATTTCTCACACCAGTACTACCACTACATCCTTTCCTAGCCTCCAGCTGCTATCCCACCTAGGTTTACGATTATGCACCCATTGGTGAGAGACAAAAGCCGGAAAGGATATGTGCCGCCGCCGGGAATCGAACCCATGACACCCCGTGATTGAAGATTAGGAGTCTGACGCGCTACCGACTGCGCTAAGACGGCGGCTTCAAAGTTCCTACATACTAAATGGGTAAAAAATCGTTTTACCTCCGACATCCAATATTTTGTATGCTCGCGCACAAAGTACTTTCATAAGATCTTTACCTATTTGAGTTCTTTCATTTGATCTTGTTAACCCAAACCACAAAATACTTTTACTACCCGACTAAAATGTTTTAGGTAAACAATGTGGAAAATGAACAAAATTGATCGAATGATCAAAATTGCCTCTTACGAGTAATTTCTGCTTTTTCCACATTCATTTCTACCCAGAAAGATATTTGAAATTCTATCGACCTAAAATTGTCATTCAGACTGAAATCTTTAAATTATGACCGTTCAAAATTATGTCATGTGGTAATTTGTAGAGAGATAAAGAATATCTTTTATGTTTTCATTAAGGTATGAAACAACAATAGCAACAATAAACCTAATTACACTTATGTATGAATCCACATCACAGCTTCAAACAGTTTGATTAGATTTTTCGTTTCATGCTTCATTGACAACAAGGTATATTCTTTTCATCTGTTAACAAGACACAATTAGTTAAAACATTGAACTTGAGCGACCACCCTCACTAAATAATCACTTATCAAACGACTAAGATTGACTATCATTAAAAGAATAAACCAAATGCCCTAACCCATTTCCACACATTAACGCATTTGGTCGCCCCTCAAAAAAAGCGATTGGTAAAAAACATTGTGAAAAATGAAGGAATTGCTTGTTACAAGCAATTTCTTCATCTTGCACAATGTTTTCTATCCAGTAAGTTAAAAAATCATAAACTTTGAATTGTCGTCTGCAACTCTTCAATTTGGGCCATTCTAAAATGTTGTTGGCTGGCAATAGATTCAATGACAACTTTTTTCTATTCTGCCGACAGAAGTCCTCTCCAATGTGACGGTATATGGACACAATGTAATTGAAACAAATAAATGAGCGAAACCGCTGATCGCGTCGTTTTTGTCGTGTTAGATAACCTTATAACTATCCTTCCAATCGGAATAAAAATACTGCTGACATGTTTAACGGCTGAATCTAAGGCGGTTAGGAAATATTTAAATTTCAAAAACATCTTATCCTGACAATAAAATCGACAAGCCGTTCAATCACACAATGCACATAAATGCACTGAGCTATCAAAGTTATTATTATTATTATCATTATTAAGTTAATCACAGTTTTGTAAATTTTCTGTAACTTTCAGAATTCCATAACTTGCGCTGTTGAACCGCCACCTATTTTTCTCAGTTGTCAACATTCGTCATTCATCCTAGGTTTATTTATTTATAAGAAATATTTAGCCCATCACGGTTAAGCATCATCATAATTTTTTTGACGAGTACCTATCACAACGAATAGTGGCGGTTGGTAACAGTCACTAGACTGTTAAAGTGGCTTTTGAACAGATTTGCATGAAAAATTGATAAGAAAAATATCTACATTTTCAAAATTTATATAACTTTTGCGATAAATATACTTTCTTCGTGTTAGATTGACTTAATTTACCATAAATTCATTTTAATGTGATATTTTCTCTTTGCACTACTTTGAAACAGCGACGTTTACGAGAGGTCTTTTGTCATTCGGCAATCCTCGGACGATCTCCGAAGTCTCCGATCTATACCTCGGACGTATTAGGTAGCCATGTTTTGCATCAAATCTCAACATTTCTTCGCCGGAAACAGATCACAAGAAAGTGCTCCGCTGCAAAGAAAATAGTTCTGTTATTGTTTTTATCGCAAATGCTCTGAATAAAATAGCGAGTTAATGATCCGTTTGTAAACATTTTAAGATACTACAAATTGTTTTAGCCGATTTAAAGTTACATAGATTCAAGTTTAAGGATGCCGGTAATCTTTGTTGTTGTTGTCCTTAAAGTGTAAATACCGCGACTTACAATCAATCAATTTCAGCATTGATTTTATCCAGAAAAGTCGTGCCGGTGTGTGTGTCAGTTATGCCGTACACATTTAATTGTCAATATATTTGGACCCTTTATTAATACTACATTTTCACCAAAAGAAGCAACAGAAAACATTCTGAGAAAGGGAGAAATCGCAGAAAATGATGCAATTGTTGCAAACATTCCTGATAACTTTGACAACATCAACAAATAGGAGGCCTATAGGGCCTTATCAGTCACCCGAGTCCAAAGAGCATAAAGCAGATAAGAGTCTACCAGATTATGCTATATTCCAAATATCAAACCTCTAGATCCTCCTGTTTTGGAGAAGAAGATTCTTTAAAAGTTTTGACTAAATAAGCCTATATGTTAAACTTGTGACATCATGGCTAATTCTGACCCTGGGGCCATAATTTAAACAATCTTGATAGAGGTCCACCAGATGATGCTGTATACCAAATATTAAAGATCTAGGCCCTCCTGTTTTGGAGAAAACAGTTTTAATTTTTTTACTAAATAAGCCCTATGTAAAATTTGATGTCTGTTAATGGGCTAATTATGACCTTGAGGCCATAATTTTTACAATATTGATAGAGATCTACCAGATGATGCTACATACCAAATATTAAAGCACTAGGCCCTCCTATTTGGGAGAAGAAGATTTTTGAAATTTTCACTTTATAACCATAATAAACTTGTCACATCCGGGAACCAACTAATTTTGTCCCTGGGGTTATAATGTATACAATCTTGATAGAGGTCAACTAGATGATGCCACATACCAAATATCAGAGCTGTAGGTCTTATGGTTAGGTAGAAAAAGATTTTCAAAGTTGTCACTATGTAGGCTTATGTAACCCCCCCACCACCACCACAGCCATTTCTCGACATATTTTTTTTCTTGTACAAACTTGGTATTCCTTGCCCTATGGACTCTAAATACCAAATGTAAATCCAATCCGACAGCTGGTTGATGACAAGAAATTTTTTAAAGAAGTACCCTTTTTGGCCCTTATAGGAAAATGTAAAAAGTTATCGCACAATGCAGTGATGCACAAAGACAGACAAAACAAGATCGCAATAGGTCACCATGACCTCGGTCAGGTGACCTAAAAACACACACACTCAAACAGACAAAAAAGCTCTCTTAGAGTGCACTCTAGAGGCCATATTTTTTACTCAAACTATGCAAATGCCTGGATACTTGGTTAGAATGATTGTCTCTATTTGTCTGATTCAAGTTTTATATCAAGACACACAGGGTCAAAAGCTTGGTAATCGGGCTAAATCTTTTAAAAACATGTGCAATCATAGATCCCTACTTTTTTCTCAAATGTCTTGATATTTAGACAGAAAAATTGTCTCAAGGATATCTCGGGTAAGTTGTTTCATATGGAGTCACAAGGGTCAAGCTGAAATTTAATATTTCACCTTGATCAGTGACTTTGAAGCTATCCAAAAAATTCTTCGAATTGACACATTCATGTCATGATGGATAGCAGTTGTACCAACTTATTTGGAATTCAATCCATTAAGGTAGTAGTTAATAAACCAGACAATCTCAATTCAACATCTGACCTTGAACTGTGACCTTGACCTTGAATCAAATCTAAAAGTAACTCTTCTACAAGACTTTAGTGATGGTTTTGCAATTCATCTATGACGCAGTACATCAGATAGAAAGTCAAACTGAGATATTTTTATTATCAAATATTCCAAGTGAAGAAATCTTTATTTGAGACCAGATTTCCTTAGAAATTTCTTTAACTCTTTCCGGATTTTTCAATTTTAGACTTGTCAAAATTGAAATAAGTTGCAGATGACAATTAAAATTGGATGCAATTTTAATGAAACTGTCCTGTGTGGAAGAAAATATTGTGGAAAAAGGAGAAATTGCTTATTACAAAGAAATTGAAAGAAGTTGCAGACAACATTTCAAATTGTACCAAAATTCAAAAATAAGGGCCAAATAAGACAGGCAGAAAAGGGCTGTGAGAAAAGGAGACATTGCTTGTTTCAAGTAACTTCTGCTTTTCCAACAAAGTTTTCTTTGATTTATTTCTTTGGGGTATCAAAAAGCATGTTTATTTAGGGTTTGGTCAACACATTTTAAGAAAAAAATAATGTCAGTGAATTTTGAAATGGTTTTGGGGTACATTTTTTATAACAGCTACCCACAACATAAGGCTTATGTTGATCCAAGACTGAAATCTGAAATTTTGATAAAGCACCAAAAAGTGATTCTGCATTCTGCAAAATTTGAAAGCTCTAGGCCTTATGTTTTCTGAGGAGAAGATGTTAAATGATTTTCTTCCATAATTCTGTTTAAAATCAAGGAACCATCAGCAAAGGGCTTCAGTTCATTACAAAATAATAATTTGAAGGATTTTTTGTAGAATGATTATACAATGGGGTGATTCTGCATGCACAATTTGAAAGTTCTAGCCTCTTTTACCCTTGGTTAAATCTTGGAACCCACAACATAGTGCTCAAGTTCTTCTCAGAGTCATATTCAGAGGTATTTTGGTAAAGAATCATAAGGTGCTGCTATGTGTAAAATTCGAAAGCCGTGGGTCTTGCGCATTGGGAGGAGATTTCTTAAGATTTCCTTCTTTAGCCAATTACCACTCAATAAAATTTTAGACCAGTCCATATTCAAAGAAGTTGCAGATGACAATTTTAAGTTGATGACATTTTTAAAATCTTTGTCTTTTGGGGTAGATAACATTGTGGATAATGAAGAAATTGCTTGTAACAAACAATTTCTTCATTATCCACAATGTTTTCAAATCATTTATCTTGGGGGGCGTTTAAGTAGAAGACTTAAATGTTTCTTTCTTTCTCTCTATCCCTTTCCTGTACAAACCCAGGATTTTATGCAACTGTTATTTTATACTTGAGAAAACATTTTTGAAAAAGAAAGAAGAAAAAATTGCTTTTAACAAGCAATTTCTTCTTTTCCCACAATATTTTCTACTCTGTAGGTTTGTTACATTTCAAGTTGCACTCACTTTTCATTGCAACTTCTTTAAATTTGGACCAGTCTAAAATCTTGAAAAACAGGAAAGGGCTATGCAAGGCCAGAAACCCACAACATAGGGCCTATATTGATCTTGGAGTAATAATTTGAAGTTTTTTGATAGAGAAATTCCAGTTGATGTTACATGCAAAATTTGAAAGCTCTAGCCTTATGATTTGGGAGGAGCAGACTCATGTAAGGCAAGAAACCCACAACATAGGGCCTACATTGATCATGCAGTAATATTTTGAAGTACATGTTTTTTGATAGAAAATTATCAGTTGATGCTACATGCAAAATTTGAAATCTCTAGACCTAAAGGTTTGGGAGAAGATGTTGAAAGGTTTTTCTTCTGGTTGCTATGGAAACCAGAGTTCTGTATTGATTCCTATCCTTTCAAAAAATTGAAAAAATATGACCAGAGGATTATTTCTGTGAAGTTTTGTTGAAATCTGATGGTTATTTCAGGTGGAGATTGTTTTTAGATTGTGAAAGGACAGACAGATGGACTGACAGATGGACGACAAATATTTATCAATAACAGTTACTATAGCTCACCTTTAGCACTTCATGCTCAGCTGGGCTAAAAAATATTTTATGAAGATCTGGAGATAATTTCTTAGAAATGACTGAAGAAAGAGGAGACAAAAATGTAGCCCTTTATCATTAAGCCATTAAAATTACTAGAAGTAACCAAAATTATAATTAATCCTTTCCAGTTTTTTCAAAGGTTTGGACTGCTGCAAACTGAAGGAGGTAGCAGACAACAATGAAAATTGGATGCAATTTGAAATAAAGCCATCCTATGTGATAGAAATATTGTGGCAAAAGAAGAAATTGCTTGTTACAGGCAATTTCTTCTTTTTCCACAATGTTTTTTTCAAGTATAAAATCACATTAACATAAAATACCAGGTTTGAACAGGAAAGGTTTAAAAACAGTCTGACAATTTTATTTTCCATGACAGTGAGATCCCAAATATACAATAATCTTGCCCCAATATAAAGGGGCTCTTGTTTTTGTAAAAACTACTTCTTTTCAAGTAGGTTTGACCAAAAGGTAACTATTTTGTAGCCAATACCTAGTTTTAAAGATACATGTCCTTATTTCAGATGATAATCACAAACTTTAAACAACAATGAAAATTAAAAATTACACATCTGCTACCTAAAATATACTGGTTGATAGAGTCATCCCCTGAAATCTTTTAATAATCTTAAAAAGCTAAAAGGCATGCCATGGCAAGTTTTTATACTGTTTATATAACTTTTTATATTTCATTATTATCATATTTTCTTTTTTGAATTAACAAGAAAAAAAAGAGAGTTGGAAAAAAGACTGTTTCAACCCCTCCATGGGTCTCATCAGGCAGGTGGCAATATATTGTAAAAACCAAATACTGCAGATAATCCCCTGCTACAGTCAATTTTATTCTCTTTACTGATAAGTGAAGAAATCCAGCCATATATCAAGTATAGTTGAATTAACCCTTGTCATGCTGAACCTGGGATATTCATGTTTTTGCAAGAGGTAAAGAAAAGATCAGCCTGAAAATATATGCAGTCTTATCCTAGTTTTCACCACCTGCCTGTCCTTTACAAGCCAGAGTTGTTTATAAGATTAGATTTCTAAATGAGTATTAACCTGTTAATCTTGATATATCTTGCTGTAGACCAGAAGAAACAAGCTGCCATATCATTCATTCTTTTTTTCTTCAAATTGGTCAAAATAAGAATATATGAACTTTCCTAAAAAAATCATACTTATCTTTTTACTTTTTACTTTTTTTACTTTACCATTTCATTTATCCCTGTCTCATTTATTTACCTAAATTTGATATCCTTTATTCATTTGCTTCACTGGCCTAGAGGCCAGCAGACTATTGCCATGGTGTAGCCTTTGTATGTCAGCTCTTCCCTCTGTGACCCTTTTCTTTAAAAATGTCACTTGGTCAGTTCAAACAAATTTATCATAAATGATTCTTGAGTGACAATCAAATTCCTGTTAGTCTCCTTGATTAGTTGAAAATCAACAGTCTATTTGAATCCAATATATATATCCCTTTCTCTTACCAATTCAATCATTGGTTTTAATTAAATATAGATGGTTAATAATTTAAAAACAGCGTGGAAACAGAAGAAATTGCTTGTAACAAGTGGTTTCTTCTTTTCTCACAATGTTTTCTCTTTCAATGTTGCCTTCAATCATATAATTATACAGTTCACAGTATTATTATTACTTTTTTATAACATGAACTAATGTGGCAATTCTATTTTTAGACTGGTCGCATGAATTAAATTTATAGAAATTATTGCATAATCAACCAGATTACTGAGATTAGTACACGTACTGCAAGAATTATCAGGTCCTACAGGTCTGTGGCAAAATTTACTTATTGTATACCATAAAAATGATTTTTGCTGATTTTTTCTGATCATTTTGAAAATTAGATAGAGAACAAAGATCATGTGTAAAGGAGAAACTATCATTACATCTCTTGCATACAGCTTGGCATTAAAGGTTTAAAATCTTAAAAAAAAAAAAAAAAATGGGCCTACTAGCCTACATCATTTTGCATAAACATTAGGCTACCTAGTTTAGAGATACCTTCATGCAGCGGTTGTGCATCAAGTAAGAAGCAATAATCAGTCATGTTTATATAGTTTTCATCCAATGAAGTACATTTTTCTAAATCGAAAAACCTGTTTAACATTGTAAGAATATCGTATTTACCCTCCGAAAGGCTTTAACAAAGATTTGAGTCGACAGTGTCAAGGCGCAGCCATTTTTGTTTACATTTTTTTGAAAGTAGTTCTAAGATGGAAACCTACGTAATACGGACGAGGTTAGATGTAGGTACGGAATCGGCCGAGTTGTGACGAATGGTCTTTTGTCTGCGGGTGATATCGATAACGACTGTATTACTAGCGGAAGCCGATGACGTAGTTGGAAATTCGCGGAAACTTCAAATAAGACACTTTTCGGTGCAATCGATAGATAACGTATTTACGCACGGAATTCCGGTTTCGTTCGTATTTGACTTCTGGTAACGTGAAATAATTATGCTATCTTTTCTTTCTTTTTTAAGTTATGAATAGTCATTTTAATCACAAAATAATATTTATCACCTTCTTACAAATGTCTCCAAGCAATTACAGTTAGAAATTTGAGAATTTAGAGCCTTAACCTTTCTTACATAATCTATGCAACACCGCTTTAAAACTGGTACTTTCGTTTTTTACGTGTACTTTATTCAAAAGTGGATTTCAAGAGACAAATGTAATGTTTTTGTCATGGTTTATTTCACAGGAAGCAGAATGTAATAGAATTGATCTGGGTCATTATAACTTCTTTCATAACCCATGTAAAAGAAATAGCAGAATAAAACGACATTAAACATCATGTAGTGAATTTGTGTGTGTGTGTGTGTGTGTGTGTGTGTGTGTGTGTGTGTGTGTGTCGTGTGTGTGTGTGTGTGTGTGTGTGTGTGTGTGTGTGTGTGTGTGTGTGTGTGTGTGTGTGTGTGTGTGTCGTGTTTTCTAACGTAATTTTTTATGCTGTCTGAATTTTGAAATCTTGATAAATTCTTTACCAGATAAATCATTTAAGACTGGTCTAAATTCTAAACAGGGACAGCTGACATTTCAAACTTAATGTAAACTCAAAAATCAGTAATTTACTTCAGAGGAGAAATCAGTGATGTAATGGAAAGGGAAAAGGTTTAGTCGCGTTTCCCAATTCATTCCAATCTTCAATAATGGTATGGCATGTGTTCGTTCCCCCCGGCGGCGGCATATATCCTTTACGACATTTGTCTCTCACCAATGGATGGATAATCGTAAACCTAAGTGGGATAGTAGCTGGAGGCTAGGAAAGGATGTAGTGGTAGTATTGGTGTGAGAAATATCAGGAATCTATTGTTAGTTGCTCCAGCCGTCGCGATATGATTCGAAATGCTGTTAAAAGTGGCGTTAAAACCCCATTCAACCAATCAATTTATTCATTCGTCTGGTCTCCTTGTATCGCAAATTTTAAACTTTTCCTCGGTAGCTTACTCCGGTGATTGAAAAGGGTGTGGTCTAGGCCGGAAATAGACCTCATATAAACAAACAAATATGAGTCTGTGTAGATAAAATATTATTATCACTTTGCAGTGATAGTAAGATTTTCTCTCTGTTGTTTGACAGAATCTGATTCTCAAACCCAGCCGATATGAGTAATCGAAATGATTGTTAATTATCGTTCGATTATTCAGGATCGTGTTCGGTTTATGAAACTCACGAGGACATAGTAGAGATATTGGGCAAACATACTTCATGGAATATCATGGTGAAGAAATAGGCTATTGAACTTGGACCGGTAAAGAAGATATCCTGGAGGGCGACCAACAACCGTCACCTCAATAAAAACATGATATGCCTCTCGCAGACCAGTGAGTTACACCGCGAAACATTGCATATACAGGTGGATATTTCACAGCAGCGAATCCTTGTAATTAACTATAACGATTTGCACATGACAAAAGTTGTTCTACAAGATACGTCCAAAAGTCGTGTCTTGACCTCAAAAGAGCAAGGTGCAAGATACCGAATGAAAACCCTAGGCACGTTCGTTTTGTCGAGACGAAAAATCCCACTAGATAAGATTTTTGAGACTCCCTAATGAACGACTTTTGTTATTTTTAATAAAAACGTTTGACCTCGTCAAGGTTACTTCTTTAAGCCAAGCACGAATACGCTTGTATTCTTATTTAGAATTCGTAAGATTTTTATTTAGCGCGGCTTAAAAATCTATCTTAATCTAATGAACGCCTTCATCCTCAAAACTAAATGAGACTTTCAAGAATCTTGAGGAAAAGAACGCGCCTCTTGCAATGTTTCAGCGGGATCCGGAGAAATTTCTCAAGCAGTTTGTAAACTGTTGAAGAAACATCGGTTAGAGTCAAAATAACAAAATTACACGTATTTTGTATAAAATTATCTCCATGCATTTGACGGACAAGTTCAAGTATATGGGTAAAATCAGGAAAACCTCTGATCACCTTTGGATATGAAAACATTTTAACATTACATTAAATAGCTCATACTTATGTCTGATGTTCTAAAGCGCAGGAGGTTCGAATGTCGCGCTAATGGGGTATCTAAATACAGTCTCTAAG